>OX375865.1:37325425-37520923 GCA_947359475.1 Heligmosomoides polygyrus bakeri | reverse complement strand
CTTGCAATATAGATCCACCGTAACAACCTCGAGCGGCACAAACAAAATATTGACAACATGTACCTAGCGGCACAAACAAAATATTGACAGCATGTACCTAAAGTTAATATATGGGCCTTTAGGGAAAATGCGGCCTTTGCTTACAAACCTAGAAGACCAAATTTGGTTTCATTCTTGACACTATGTATGTGTATTTATAATATTATAATATTATAAGAAGCTTAGTGATTTGTGGTTAGTAAAGGGTGCGTTCAAATACGCAAATGGTTTTTGGAATTTTTGGCGTTACTGCTTGTTCAGAATTATCCCAATTGAAAAGCAGTTGCCGTACCAGTGAGTGCGCACTTTCTATTAGGCTGTCGCAAAATTCGAGGTGTGTATAAACAAATAAGTTTTTACCCTAAATCATTCCGTCTCAAGGAAGGCAGCACATAACTGCTTTTTCAGAAAACACATGAGGATGTCGCTCTAATTTTTCTAGCCGATCATTTCCAGGGCTCCATAAAATAATGAACCGAACCGACTATCGATTCATCGTGTTTTACGAATTTAAATTGGGACATGCGGCAGACGCGATTTTGGCAGAGCTTGTAGGACGGACAGTCCTTGCGAACGAACGGTGAGACTCTGCTTCGAAGAATTCGCTTTGGCGATTTTTTGATCTCGAGGAAAAACCGGGTCGCGGGCGCAGGCCGTCGTTGAGATGAATTTTTGAGAGCCGTCGAAGCAAATCCGGAGACGAATACCCCTTCGTTAGCAGAGGACCAGGGCGTACGTCATCGTACGCTAGCAAGGCATTTGGCGAGAATCGGCAGGGTGAAGAAGAAGTCGAAGAGAGTGCTTCATGAGCTGCCCGATGAACAGCATCTGGAATGTTTCGACACTTGCTCCAACCAGCTAGTCCGCTTTAAAAATGAGCCTTTTGTCAGCCGTATTACAACTGTGACAACTGGGGCGCGTGTAGCGCAGTCGGAGGAGTCGCGATTGCCGCGTGCACCCGATACCAGGTTACTGGTTCGGATTTCCCGCCCAGGCCAACCATGCCTTCCATCCCTCCGGGGTCGGTGAATTGGTACCAGACTTGTCTGGGAAGGATAAAGCGCTGACTTGTTCATCGGCTGGCCACCGCAAGTCATTGTATGGCCAAATACGCATTCATGTCGCCTCCCGTAGAAGTAGAATGCGCTGGCGCATCCCAGAAGGGATTGACTAACGCCGTCCTTTATCCTTGTTTATTACAACTGTAGGTGAAAATGAGCCCGTTACCATCCTTTTCTAAACCAGACCTTCACTCCAAAAATGTTATGCTTACTTTGCAATGGTGTTGTAAGGGTGTAATCCATTACAGCTTTTTGCCACCTGGTCAGGCATAACAGCAGAGTCTTACTGCTGTGATTCAGACCAAATGTGTGAGGAATTGCAAAAATTGTGGTCGACAATGATGAATAGAGGAGGGCCGCTCGTGTTGCAAGACAACGCAAGTCCAGACTCCTCACAAATCACTCGGCGAAAATTAACCCATTTAGGTATCGAAGTTCTCCCTCACCCACCGTATTCTCCCAACCATTCCCTCACTGACTATCACTTTTTCCGAGCTCTTGATTCTCATTTGCATCAGAACAATTCACTAATTTGGCCGATGTTGAACGTGCTCCCTTGATTTCGTTAAATCCTGTGAAATCAGTTTTTATTGGAAAGAACTAGATGCATTGCCTGCTCGTTGGCAAAAATGACTACTTTTCGGTGGTTCTTACATTGATTAATAAGGTTATGTATAAGCAGAGTTATAGCAGTTTGAAGTAAGCGGTCCGTTTCAGCGATTAATTTTGCGACAGCCTAATAGTTAACTCAACTCCACAGAAAATGGACCTTATATTCCTCCAATTTTCTGAACATGTGCCGGATTTGCCAAACGACGCCATGTGATGTCCATGTCATGTTCTACGAGCTTGATGTAAGAAAAGTTTCTTCTGCTAGCGAAGCTTTTTACTTTAGAATTCTTTACTTTCACTTCTCTGCTTTTTACTTATTTCTTTTCACTTTTCTTCTTCGAGCATGCGTTTAATTACCCAACCAAGTATATTAGGTTGAAAACTAATCCTCGTCGTTTTTTAAATATTCTATTCTAAATTTTGCTGAAAGTCTTTTGCACAGTGTTATATACCATCCAAAAGAAATTTACGAGTTGCTTTCTTTTTCTATCATGTTTCGCTTTTTTCCATTTCGTTTTTTTATCAATTTTTCGGACAACAAAATGGAAGGTCAAAAAATGACCATCGCCGTCAGCTCCTTACTCACGCTTGAGTTTTTTGCCCAACGTTGTAAACCATTCGAAAGAAAACGTATTTTGGATTTTTTCGATCATTTTGAAATTCGATAAATTTCAGGGCATTAAAATGGAGTATCTAGAACACGTGCATTTGTTACCAACAGCCTCTACTCTTTGGCTCAGCCCTTAGTGTGAGCTAGGAGATGTCGTATACTGCTTCGCATACATTCTCAATACCACCGTGCTCGGAGCAGTATATATGACCGGACCAGTATGTCTCACTTGCTCCATGGCGACCAGTTGAGCCGGTTTCTTGGCGCTGGTGGGATATCGGTTAGTTGGGGGCGGATGTGGTCTTTCTTCTTAACACTCCTAAGGACATGTTGTTCGCATAAGGTAGACGCTACGTTTGTGACCCAATGAACTTTGCATGATCAAACATTTCAAGCTTCTTTCTGACCTTGAAAAAGACGAGTTCGTCGAAACGTCGGTCGCAATAAATGACATTATACCAAATCTGGCAGGCAAGGAAGACTAAAACATAGTTATCTACTCTTTGGATATTCTTTTAACCTGAACATGACCTAAAAATAAGTAGAATTTAGAGTGACCGAAGAACGGACACATGTATTCTGAACGAGAACGAAACTTCTTCTTCTTCTTCTTCTTCTTCTTCTTCTTCTTCTTCTTCTTCTTCTTCTTCTTCTTCTTCTTCTTCTTCAGCGTCTGTCCCGCTTCGTGGCGGGGTCCGCTATTCTGGTGTCATGACGCCACCTTTCCCGATCCAGTGCTAGATCAGGGTGGACACCAGCCGCTTTCAAGTCCGTATGTAACGTATCAGCCCAGCGCTGCTTCGGGCGCCCTCTAGGCCGCTTTCCTGTTACCTCGAAGTTAAGGCCTATCTTGCGGACACTATCTTCCTTTCCACGCAGAAGTGGCCGTACCATCGTAAGCGAGCTTCGCGCATCTTGTCCGCTATCGGCGCGACACCGAACTTCTGCCGAATAGCTTCGTTTCGGATGCGGTCCATGCGCATGACTCCAGCCGTCCAGCGCAGCATCTTCGTCTCCATGAAGCTGAGGCGCGTTTCAACTTCCTTGGTCGCAGGCCAACACTCAGCGCCGTACATCGCTACTGGCCGGATGACTGCCCGGTAGATCTTTGACTTAAAGCGCTCTGGTATCTTCTTGTCGCAGAGCACGCCAGTCAACGAGCGCCACTTGGACCAAGCTGCACTCACGCATGAGTTCACTTCGACCATCAGTTTGCCGTCAGACGCGACTGCTGATCCCAGGTACTTAAAGACCGCAGTGCGTGGAAGCTCGATGCCGTTAACCTTGATGGAGCTGGACTCGGTAACGTCCGTCGTTAAATACTCGGTCTTCTTCACGTTCAATCTGAGTCCAAACCGCTCCAAGCGATCACACCAAGCTTGCAACTCTCGCTCGAGTTCTCCTTTGTCTTCGCTAGCGAGCATCACGTCATCGGCATAAAGCAACGTCCAAGGGACGGGCTTCTGAAGATCTCGTGTGATGGCATCCATGACGACAACAAAGAGGAGTGGGGAAAGCGCAGAACCCTGGTGTACCCCGACAGAGATGGGGAACTCCATCGAGGTTCCAGCTTGAACTCGACTCTTTGGACAAGAGTAGAGAATTCGCACCCACTCTATGAGCTCTTCGGGAACTCCATGATGTCGCAAGGCGTACCATATCACTTCACGCGGTACGCGGTCAAAGGCCTTCTCCAAGTCGAGGAAGGCGATATGCACTGGCTTCTGTTTCTCGCGATGCTTTTCTATCAGGAGGCGGGCGGCGTGTATGGCATCAACGGTGCCACAGCCAGCCACGAAGCAGCACTGATTGCTGGACAGCTTGACGATTTCACGGATTCGTCTATCGACAATTCGCTCAAAGATCTTCATGCTGTGCGAAAGCAAGCGAATCGGACGGTAATTGGAGCAGTCTGCAGGACTGCCCTTCTTCTTCCAAATCGGGATCGTCGTACTTTGGCGCCAACACTCAGGCACCTTCTTCTCCGCCACAACCTGATTAAGGAACTTCGCCAACCACTCAGCAGGGTACCAGTACTTGGACTTCCACAAATCAGCCGCAACGTCATCGGGCCCAGTCGTTTGCCTGGCCACATCTTCTTCAAAGCCGCTTCGATCTCCTCCACGGTGATCTTCTGAACGGGGCCGTGGGTTGGAGTCGTTGAAGGGATGGCGGATGAGGGAACCCTACCGTAGAGATTTCCTCAAAGTAATCGCGCCATCGCTTCAATGCCTTCTTGCGGTCCGTAAGGAGATGGCCGTTCTCATCATTGATGTCGAAGAACTTCTCGATGTCCTCGGTCTGGCGATGGCAATTCTTTGCAAAGTCGGTACAGATACCGCTCACCATCGCGAGACTCGAACTTCTCGTTGACATCTCCATAATGAGTGGCTTTCGCAACAGCCACGGCCTTCTTTGCAGCTTTCTTCGCTTCTTGGTACTTCCGCCAGTTATCGGCTGTCATTTCGCCGAGAAACACGTGATAGAGCGACTTCTTCTCTCGCACTTTTGCTTTCACGTCGTTTGTCCACAGCCATGTCTGCTTGTCGACCTTCCGTCGCCCAGGCTTCGTAATGCCGAGTTCTGACTGTGCAGCTTGACGAATCGCGTCGGTCGCCTTCTTCCAAGTTTCGTCGACAGTCGTGACTGTCGGTAACCGCACGCGAGAAATCACAGCTGCTTCCTTCTCTCTCATTCGCCACCACTTGATTCTTGCTACACCGCATCGCTCAACCTGCTTCAGCCTCGGAGAGGCGATCTTCAAAGTGCAGATCAGCGGTCGATGCTGTGGGGCGACCGTCTCATACGGCACGATCTTCGCATCTGTGATAAGACTCCGGTCGCGATCTCTCACAAGGACAAAGTCTATCTGAGTATTGGTGCTCCCACTGTAGTATGAGATAAGGTGCGAGTCGCGTTTTCGGAAAACGGTGTTCACTATGGTGAGGTTATGCGATTCCGCGTAATCAAGAATGCGCTCACCATCGGCGTTACGTGATCCGTATCCGAAGCCACCATGACAGCTGTACCCGTCTTTCGTAGCACCTACGTGCCCATTAAGGTCACCAGCGACTATGATGACATCTTTCGACGGTACCACTGCTGTCTTCTCATCAAGCAGGCTCCAAAACTCTTCCTTGGCTTGATCCGAGCAGCCAGTCTGCGGAGCATACGCTGAGAAGAAGTGATAGAGTCGCTCCTTAGCGGCGACAACGATCTTCATCAATCGATCGTCAAAGCGCTTGACGCTTACAATCGAGGCACGAAATCGTTCGGAGACGATTATTCCAACACCACTGGTGGTCCTGGGACTTCCACATAGAACGGCCTTAAAGCCACGTCCTATGTCCCTTAACTTGCGGCAAGACCACCTCGTTTCCTGCACCGCACAGAAATCAACTCTTCTACGCTCCAGTGCTTCAACCAACTCGCACGAGCGGCGCGTCAACGTAGCTACATTCAGCGTTGCCACGCGGGTCCTGCTTACGTTACGGGACTTTCGTACTAGCTCAGTTGCCCCCGATGCCGTCCTCGCATCAGGGACCCTCCATACTTCTCACACTCGCCGGGCTCTGCGAGTGCGCGTCGGCTCCCGCGGACGCCGTAGCACTATCTCGAAACACTTGAGCTGTCATACACCATGTGATGTGACACGGGTCTTGGTAGGCCGGCCTGTCACAAGGGCCTGTCGCCTGCAATCGAGTGTCCGTGTTCGGCTTAACTCGCAGAGCGAGTAGTTTCCAGTGACACCACGTGGAGGAACGGACATCGCCACCTGAACGAGAACGAAACATTACCTTTAAAATAGCATATAGCCCAGAAAACATTCACAGAACCAGTTTCACAACATCCTACACCACTGTTCACACACAGAACCTATTGTTAAGAATAGATCGACAGTTTTCTCTCCTTGTAAGGCGAAGTACATTACGTTTTGGAAAAGATTCAGGATTGTTATACTAGGAGAATTCTATTTCGATCAGAAAGTTTTCTGTATTCTAAAGTGCCACGATCAAATATAAAGGACGGATTTCAATCTGCATACATTGGAATGCTGTAGGAAGCTTAGATATGCTTGTGCTATCTTCAAAATGCTGTCAGGAATCGTGGACGTCGATATTCATCAATTTTTCTCTCTCCTACCTTCCAACTAAGTACGAATTTTCTCTCTTTTTTTGTGAGCAAAGCCACAACATAACCGCAGCTCGACACATTTTAGTGTAAGTGACTTGGTTCCAAAAGAGCACTTTGATTTACCCCACACTATGTGTTCTGACTGTACCAGAATGTTCGATGTTATCAAAAACAAGTGCTCCGTCACACCCATCGGCCCCCTATTTCATGGCTAATTTCTGCGGCGGCGCCGATCGATAGTATGACTCATCGCTTAGCGCGTTATTATAGAGCATGATATCATTTATGAGACCTAGTAGTAAGATTAGAGGAAACTTGGAAAATATTTTCTTTGGGAGCCCATTCGTTTTCGAACAGCATGACGTGTTCAGGTTTTTTATATCTTGTTGGAGTCTCAATCAGAATGGAGTGATTTTTAGGGTGCGGCATAAAGCACCACCGAGTGCTTTCTGTTGGTGTTTGGTACCCATATGTTGTGTCTTCAACCAGACAGAACAGTCGAATTTTCTCTCCAATGGAGCAAGGCCACAACATAACTGTCGTGCCACGGGTGAGACCGCTGCATCGGTGGGGGAACTCATGCGGCCCTCAACCCGAGGCCACGTGTGAGGCACAACCGGTGTCCAGGTCTTACCTATGCGCGTTAGCTCTTACCTAACCTGCCACGCAAGGGTGAGGCCCTTGTTGCCCCGACTTAGCACACCTCATACCAATGCGGATGTTATTTAGGACCTTTCCCGGGACTGCACCTGCGCTGGCCCCCGACGACTCTCGCCCATCTTCACATCACTCGCGTGATACAATTGAACCAGCCGACCTTCTGCAGTATTGCCACTGCGCTCAGAATAAACCTTCCCCCGCTCTCGAGTCACATGACAGTGCGCATCAGACATCATACTTCATATCAACCCAATACACACAGACAATACATCAGTATGGAGAACAATGCCTACGAGTCAAGGCTGAGCCCCGCCAGCTTACCTACGGGTCAGCCCCAAGCGCAAGCCGCAGATCCTTCCTCGCTCCTACCCTGGAGCCTGCGCTCACGAGGGCGGTGGCTCGGTCGGTCTCTGCGGTTACCTCTGTAGTCGACACTGCGCGTCCTGTCCTGGTCGTCCTGGAGTCCTGCGCGGCCTGTCGAGTCGAAGTCCTGATGGTGTGGACACTGCGCTGACGATGGAGTGCCGGAGCCGAGAGCGGACCGACCGCTCGGAGCGACGACGAAGCCGAAGACTGCCGGGTGCGCGCGGGAAGGCGTTCATAGTGCGTCGCGGCGCGTGCGCGCGACCGTATGCCCTGCGCGGCGGGACCAGTGCGCCTCCCAGCGTGTGTGCCCTTGAAGAGTCGTGATGGAGCGTGGCGAACGTCACGACAATAACCGCAGCTCGGCACATTTTAGTGTACGTGACTTGGTTCCACAAGAGCTTATTTTTTCGGATACCCCACACTATGTGCTCTGACGTACCAGAAAGCTCTTTGTTATCAAAAATATCATTTTTGTGACCCGTACAACCTACCGACCCGTGCGGTTCCCCTAGACTTAGGCTTAGGCACTTACTAGGTAGGGGCCCGTACGCGAAAATTGAAGGCTTTTGGTTGGTTCCCTGCTCTCCTCCGCCGACGCGAGGACATAGACTGATCAAAGGAAGCAACTACAGGATGTGGCCAATTTTGACACTGGTATGGTACATAGGTGAATCACAATCATGAAGTTCTTTGTAAGCGCAACGGCCCGTCTGCCGAATCAGGAAGGAAGTAGCCCTCTGCTTCCTACTACCACTGGAAGCCTTTGCTTCTGAAAGCTTTCTGCATCGTCCAACTAGTCCCAAGTGCGATTTCATCATAGAATTTCGCAGCACTGGGCTCCATAAAGCGGTGGAATTCTTCCTTTCGTCATGCGGCTCTGGAACATCCTATGATACGCTTTGATATCAATTTCCCTAGACTTGATCACTCAACGTATTCCTGATGCCGGAGCATCATCGTAAACATCGTAAAAAAATCAGGCTTCAAATTATGTCGAGAATCCTTAAGAAACGAGAAGGTCCAAGGGATCTAAAACGGATCTCATATGCGCGATTGAGAAACATTTTTCGACTATGCGAAAAACTGCTATTTTTCGCCAGTTGTAAGGTTTGCCTCCTTGGTTTGTTGGCAATGACACAAAGGTATTATTAGAAGTTTGAGTGAAATCGATTATCTCGAATAAACCGAACAAGTTTGAGCACATCCACCTTGCACCTTCCAATCAGCAAAAACAGTGATAACGCCATCATTCATGTTGCAGCCATTCTGACATCGTTTGGAAGTTTCTTCATGTAGGGTAATAGGGAAACTAAAATAAACAGAGCAGAGCAGTACGCCTGGCGCATCCCCCAAAGGGGTTGAATAAGGCTAACGTTTATTTATTCTTCGCCAAAGCATCAAGACCACCATTTCGCATCGAGATCCCCTTACTAAATACCTCCGATTTTTTTGTTTTGTTTTTCGACAAACATATTTCTCTAAAAAGATCATAGCGATTGGTAAATTTCGAACATAGTGAATCAAGGATATAGGTCGGCGAAGAAGTCATAGCCTGTTTTAAAAGGATAAAAGGATAAAGGACGGCATTATTCAATTCCCTTTAGGATGCGTCACGCATTCTACTTCTACGGGCTGTCGTGGAGGCGAGTTGAATGCGTATTTGGCCATACAATGACTTGCGGTGGCCAGCCGATGAACAAGACAGCGCTTTACCCTTCCCAGACAAATCTGGTACCAATTCACCGACCCCGGAGGGATGGAAGGCTTGGTTGGCCTGGGAGGGGGGAAATCCGAACCAGGAACCTGGAATCGGGTGCAGGAATAGCCTGTTTTACGTTCTAATAATACTGTGTCTTTCGTTTCAGCAAGGAATTTTAGGTAGTGCATATCACCTCTAACCGTTGCACTTCTGAATCGAACAGCCTAATATATTTTTTTTTTGACACTGCATGATACGACTGTGAACATTTGGTACAGTCAACAGGAGCCATTGATCATGTATATCAGGAACCTCATTGGTGTTCAATTCTACGCTTGTTCCGCCTCCAGTTGCTACACAACTTGTTTTTTGCGCTGCAATCGTTGGGGAAAACCACTGGCACGTCCATCACGATTTACCGCATTAGCCAATTTCCCATTCAGTCGACTTCTACTATGCTTCCACGAAACATGATATAATAGAACATAATATGCAATTTTTGATAGGATTGGCTAGCGCCAATCCTCTAGTACCAGATAGTACTGTGATGCTACTCCAACAGAAGCCTGCATAATCCGCAACGGGCAAGGAACCTAAGTAAGAACATAGACAAAAAAGGGGCTCGAGACCATGCTCATTGATCAGTTGCCGAATACCTGGGGTAGGGTAGAGTGAGAGCTTAGATTCCCCTAAGCTGCTAACAAACTCCAGCGCGTTGACCGAGAAACCCTAATGCCCCTGTACTAAGCACTTATTAATAAACAATAAATTTCCTCCATGTTATCACATAGAACAAGAATATGTGGCAGCCGTACCTTATGTTTTATTCTTTTTCATCAGTTGATGCAGTCTGGTGAAAAATCACCGATCGCGGAACGCACTAAAACGCATTGGCCAACCGAGTGTCCATCCCTATGTCGTCAGTTATTTGGTACCAGATTTCTGTGATGAGGACACAAAACTCACTTGTTCATCGGTTAGTCGCTGCAGTTCATTGTCCAGGCCAAACTCGCACTGAAACGCCCTCCGCGAGATCCCGCAGAAACACGTGGCGCATGTCTCAATGGTATTCGCTATCACCATCCTTTACCCTTTTTGTTCCTATGGCAGAGAAGGCTTGATTACGAATCTGGCAAAAACAATGACTTGTGAAATACAGCGGATATATAATCTTGTAGATTTTTGACTTTCATTTAAAGTTTTAAAGGCTGACAAATTCATCGTCTCCGGAGTAATGAAAATCTTGGTTGGCCAGCACGGGATGCAAACCAAGGATCTCTATTTGTGGTGGAGCGCGATAGCAGGCGACCATTCCCATTACGCTGTCACGTTCCCTAACGCAAGTAGTAGATGTAACGAGAAAAAAGAAGAAGAGCATGTTAGCAAAAACCACGGTGCCCTCGTCGGGACGGTTTTAGGATCGGCTGTTAGCCATGCTAACCAAGCCATCTATAATTCCAAAACCCCTGAATTTGTAGAAATCTGGTCTGACGATGGAATGCACTATCAGATTCCTATTCAAATTGTCTCTACGGTATCCTATACAAGTTGATACGCCCAAATTTTTCCTTTCCATTCTTAACATAGGCGCGTTTAGCGCAGTCGGCGGAGGTGCTGGCTGGCGCGTGCACCCGTTATCGGTTTCCTGGTTCGGATTTCCCGCCCAGGCAAACCAAGCCTTCCATCCTTCGGGAATCGGCGAACTGGGGCTAGACTTGTTTCATACCAAGGATAAAGCGCTGACTTGTTCATCGGCTGGCCAGTCCAAGTCACTGTATGGCCAAATATGCATTCAAATCGCCTCCACGATAACCCGTAGAAGTAGAATGCGTGCAAAACCCTAGAAGGGATAGAGTAACGCCATACTTTATCCTTACTCTTTATCCTTAACATTACACTACTTATGCGTCCATTGCATAGCACAACGAAGGTACAAAAAAGGCAAAGCAATTGTCTTCGTAAAACTATCAAGTCGAGGAAATGCTGAACGAGCTCAATGTGGCAGGTATGAAAATTTAATTGGACGTAATATGTCCAGAACGCGATTTATGGTCAACCAGTGGTGTGACAAGGGGCTCGTAAGGTTAAATAAAGTCGCCTTACAACAGGTCGACTCCTACGTCTATCTGGGAAGAGAGCCGAACATGGATAACGACCTCGTTCCGTTCCCGCAGGAGACGCGCAGCATGGGCAGCCTTCCGTTCGGTTCGCGAGGTCACCGATCAGGTCAAGGATGCCGGGCTCAGGGCCTCGATATTCAACGCCTCCGTACTGCCTGCTATGTGTTACGCGTCGGAAACCTAACCCGACAACAAGACAATCACCAGAGCAATGTGAACTACGCATCGTGCACTGGTGAGATGTCTTCTGAGGACAAGCCTTCGTCAGCAGTGGCAAGAAGGCCTACGAAGCTCGGAGCTACGGGAGAAGTCGCAATTAGCAGATCCGCTGCAGTACATGAAGAAGACCAAATATCGCTGGGCCCGACACCTGCTTCGACGAAAGGACGATAGATGGAGTCTCCGTTTCACAGAATGGCTCCGAAGGGACCATAAGAGACCATTGGGAGGACCGCCAACGCAAAGGGCAGACTCATTCTCAAGATCTTTCAGAGAGCGGAGTCCGCCTCACTGGAAGCGAGCTGCCAGAGAACGAGCGGTCTGGAAGAGTTGTGATCCCCGCTGAGAAGACTTCCAGCCGACGAAAGGACCAGCAAAGTATCAAGGTAAACAAAGTATGCTATCAATTGTTATTTCATGGCTTCCACATACGTTCCGCATCCACATTCTGCCAGTCGACTTCATGTAAGGCCATCGCTCACCCCGAGCGAAGCCTAATGATATGCTCCCATATCGATTGTGCGACGCGATGAATCGATATGGGAGCTTATCGTTAGGCTTCGCTCGGGGTGAGCGGTGGTATAACAAAGGCCTAATGGACATCCACTTCCTATTTACCGTCACTTCTCCTTCAGCGGTTCCCGAGCCAAATGTCCCCGTCAATCGATGAGCATGTTCTCCATTGTTTGGCCGCGGCACAGTCCCTTGTTCCGCTATAAGAACCACTTCGGCGGCTAATCTCTATGACCAGCGCTTTTGCTGTTGCAGCGCCCTGACCTGCACTATTTGCTCGTGTCCCCGTTGCGATCCGGTTGTTTGGATGGATGCCAGGGCACAGTAGCAGCTGGCCATCTGCCAAATTCCGTCACCCAATCAGGTCATTGACCACCTGTCGCCGTCGTCTGTGATTTGCCGCAGAATGAGCCGAATTCAAATGAGGACGGGCAGACGAGGACAAGAAGCCGTCGCGCTTTTGAGGCCATACATGCCGTTGCGCGAGCATGAGATTAGGCTCATTTCAATTATCACTGAGGTCTTTTGTTGTTGAGGAAGCGCAAGGCGTGAAAGCTTCGAAAAAGAGGGTCCTGGTTTTGATTACGTTTGCTTTTCGCGAAGAGCATTTACCATTTTTACTCGAATTGGACAATTTTCTAAACAAATTGAATGTTAGAAACCAAGTCGAGATTTTTTCAAATTAAATTGGACACTACTTCCATATTACAGTGGACGGTAAAAAAAAATTTGTTCAAGGAAAATTTAGTATGACTTTCTTTGAAATTTTCAAACTCAACTGCATCAATAAGCGAGCACATTGTTTGCGATTTTATAAATTTTTAATTCAAAAAGTAATTAATTAAAGTTTTTTTTTTTAATCGCTGGATGCAGCAGTTATTGAACATATTTAAGAAAGCCGATCACGTAGTTCATTTGACTAGCTCATCGCAATGTTCATTTGACTGAAAGCAAGAATTCCGTTTGCGTTGAGTAACACACATACAAACGGTGCAACAGAAGCAGTTGGAAAATTCACATCGCTGTTTCAAATAAGCAGCATTTATACCATCGATAAAAAGTAACGAGCTAATCGAACGCCTCACACGATCTCTCCTTCTTGTACGCTGAATGATTACTGCTTTTCTGCACTTCTTCTGCTTGAAAATAAAGATTTTATAAAGATTTAGATAGTGCGTTCACTCCTTGGGGTAAAATAAAAATATCCAAGAAACGCGAACTACATTTTCTTTAAACAAAAAATTATTCCAACCGTCTTGGAGAGCTCCTCTTTCACCGAGAAGCATGTTCGTTTTGATTTCGAGAATGTTCCATTGGCTCCAGAAGCGTAAGGCTTTGCTAAAAAGGTGTCCATTTGGTCTTTAACATCCGATTTGTTCTGTTTTTTCGCTTTAAAAATTATCCAATTTGACTCGAAATTGGCACAAAAATTAGGTTGTCCCATAAGTCTTCGCCGTTTTTTTCAACGATTCACTGCAGATTTCGCCGGCGGTGTCTTGCATAGCGCTGCATATTTTCGAAAGAGAATGATTTGCTCTATCAGAACATATATTGCATTTCTTTTTTCATCATGAATTTTGTCAATTTTTAGGTTGTTGAAGTGAAAGGTGAAAAAGTGAAAAAGTAGCCATTTGCGCACTTGTTCTCTCCACTTAGGTTTGTAATTTTTGTGCAGTTTTTTATAGCACTTGGAAGGGAATGTTCTGTACTACAAGAATATGTGTTGGTCCTATTTTCTCACTTGCCCTTTATTGATTTTTAGGCCATCAAATTCGGAATTCCGACTTTTCCGTCCGAATTTTTACCAAAACTCCGGTTCTGTGGTTGGACTTTTTTGCTTGGTGTTATATGTCGTTTGGAAGAGGATGTCTTGCTCAGTAAGAATTTGTGTCGCGTTTATTGACTCACGCTGATTTTTGTCGAATACCAACAACTGAAGAAGGAGAAGGAGTTGTTGGTGAAGACGATTATTCTCTTTTTGACATTTTGTTGACATTCAATAGACATCAATAAACGTGACACAAATTCTTATAGAGCAGGACATTTTCTTGCGAATGACATATAACATCAACCCAAAAAGTCCAAGCACAGAGCAGGAGTGTCGGCAAAGATAACCATCCTCCTTCGGACGTCCCAATTTGATGACCTAAAAATCAATAAAGGACAAATGAGCAAATAGCACTAACACATATTCTCGTAGTACAGAACAATGTCTTCCAAATGCTCGAAAAACTGCGCAAAAAATTATAAACCTAAGCGGAGAGAACAAGTGCGCAAATGGCTACTTTTTCACTTTTCAATTCAACGACCTAAAAATTGACAAAATTCATGATGAAAAAAGAAATGCAATACATGATCTGATAGAGCAAATCATTCTCTTTCGAAGGCTATGCAGAGCTATGCAAGATACCGCCGGCGAAATCTGCAGTGAATCGTTTTAAAAACGGCGAAGACTTATTAGACAACCTAATAGAATCTTATTAGGTAAATTACGTCTAGTGCTTTCTTTCGCATAGAAATATAAACAGTTGTGAGCAGATACTGTTATTTATATGTTTTAGTCGGTGAAGTGCAAAAGTGTAGTGCAAAACAGGGTTTGTGGCCAGCTTAGGGATTTCAAGCTCTACGAGTATGAAATAGTTGACGGACGTGAGAAAGAACTTCGTACTTCGTTTTGTTTGTCTATTTTAGATACTATAAATATAAGGATAAAAGAGGGGTTGATCAATCCCTTTTAGGATGTGCCATGCATTCTACTTCTACGGGATATTGCGGAGGCAATTTGAATGTGTATTTGGCCTGTAGTGACTTGCGTGACCAGCAAAGAGATAAGGCATTATATTAGCCTTCCCAGACAATTCTAGTACCAACTCACCGACACAAAAGGTTGGGAGGCTTGGTTGGAATGGGGTGAAATTCAGAAACAGGAGCCTGTAGGAGGCTCCACGAGATAGCCGGCACATGCTCCGACTACCATGCGCTGAGTTCAAAATTCAAAAAATGTTGTAATAGACGATCAGTTTCTTCAGCATAGCCAAGACTGTACAAATATTCATAGCGGCTTAGTTCGTTTCGTTTCCTTTCGAAGCTGTCGCCCTGCTCAGAGTCTAGAAAAGTCATTTACGACCCTCCCACATGCAATTTCATTCCGCTGGAACCCATCCAAAAGGTTAAGTGACCACGTAAACGAAAAAAATGAAAAGTCGAAAAAATGAATGTAAAAAATCCAAATAGTACCGACCCTCTCTCTCTAAACGGTTATTTTTGAGCAATGAAACAAAATTGACTAGTATTAGCTCAGTCAAGGAGATGCTGCTGGAGCGATATCCTTGGTCCTACCCAGCCCAATCAAGACTTCAATCCCACCGAGACCGATGAATCGTTATCAGGGAGGTGCCCACTAAAAAACCGCAGCGTAGCGTTATGATGACCAAATATCCGACATATCGCTTCTAAGGAAATTAAAGCATCTTAATGACTCTTAATTCTTGCTTGTTCTCTTATAGGTTTTGGATTATTTGTTTTTTAGTCCTTTAGTACTGAGCGAATCTGTTATTTCAGCTTTGCTTCTGCTACTGCTACTCCGCTTCACAGGTGTTAATCATATTTAATTTTAGTTTTTCAACTACCTGCTTTTGTGCTTGATTTTCGTTTCGATGTTTCTCGTTCTATGTTATGTTAACCAGGTTGTTGAGGAAAGCAAAGTGCCCGATATTTGGGACAGAAGCACGACGATTCCGATTTGGAAGAAGAAGGACAGTCCAGGAGACTGCAAACTACCGTCCAATCCGATTGCTTTCGCACAGCACGAAGATCTTCGAACGGATTGTGGACGGGCACTTTCGTGATATCGTCCAGCTCTCTACCAACCAGTGCGGCTTCGTACCTGGGTGTGGCACTATTAACGCCATACACACCCATTCGTCTACTTATATCATGGCACGGCGAGAAACAGAAGCCGGTGCTTGCCTTCCTCGACTTAGAGACGCCTTTGATCGAGTTCCACGTGAAGTGATATGGTATGCCTTACGAGAACCCTTGTTCCGTGTTCAAGGAGTCGAGTGCAAGCTACGGCAAGTACGTCATGGAGTTTCCCGTCTCTGTTGGAGTACATCAAAGGTCGGCGCTCTCCCACTACTCTTCGTCGCTGTTGTGGATGCCATATTACGTGTCCTCCAGCAGCCTGTTTCTTGGACATTGTTTTATGCTGATTGTTGTTGCTCGCTGGCGACGACGGGATCGAACTCCAGCGGTAGGTACAAGCTTGGTGTGATCGCTTGGGGAGTTTTGGGCTCAAGCTTAACGTCAAAAAGTACGAGTACCTGACCACTGACGAAGATGAATCTCGCTCTAATGAGGTGAACGGCATTAAGCTACCACGTACTTCAGCAATCGCGTTCCATGGTAGTGCACTCGTTGAAGTGAACTCACGAATGAATGCAGCTTGGTCCAAATGGCGCTCTCTGACGGGAGTGCTCTACGACAAGAAGCTACCAGAGCGCCTCAAATCGAAGGCCTACAGAGCAGTCGTCCGACCATTAGCTATTTATGGAGCCTTGTTAGCGCTGGCCAATGACTAAAGAAATTGAAAGGCGTCTCAGCGTAATGGAGACGAAGATGCTGCGGTGGACGGCATGAGTTACGCGTTTCGATCGAGTGCGCAACGACTCCATACCGCAGAGGTTCGGTATCACCACGATATTTAAGAAGACGTGCGCAGCTCGTCTGCGATGTTACGGCCACGTCCTTCGCGCAAAAGGTAACAGCGCCCGGAAGATTGGCCTTAATCATGACGTATCCGGAAAGCCGCCACGAGGGCAACCAAAGCAGCGATGGCTTGATACGCTGCACCAGGACTTGAAGATGACTATGTTGCGCCCTGATCGAGCATTTGGTCGGGAAAAAGTGGCGCCCGCATTCCAGGAAAGTGGACCCGATATGCAAAACACTGCCTTCGTGATATCTCGTAAATGTTGAATGCATGGTGTATCACACAAGGGGATTGATTGACCTTGACCTTGATCTGTTTAAAGCTACTAAATTAATCAAAAGAAATCAAAATGTGCAATCGTTTCCAATCTTTGATTTCGCTTCAGTAATCGAGTCTTCAATTTGGGTATGCCATCTGTGTGTAGAACTCAATTTATGAGGTCAGAACAGGATTGTAGACCAAACTAGGAACCTTGTGGAATTAACTAATTATCCTGTGCAACGAATCCTTGCTCTTTCGACAATGCCTCGATCTAGGTTGGTCCCTACCCACTGCAGGTACAGTTCGTACAGTGCACGTTGACGGCTTGATGGAGTTGCACCGGCTCCTCTCAGCATTTGCATAATCCTCTGCAGTGACGAGGAAACAACCTCGGATGTCGTTAATCCGCAGCGACTCGGTCTTTTGAACTGCTGATTCTGCTATGAATAAATTCACCACGAATCGAATACGAATATGCGCACACATTAGCTGTTTGCTGTACCGCACTTCAGACCGGGAGTGGATTACGTTATTAGCATGCAGAACTATCTCCGATCTCCTTGAATTCCTTGCGCACTACTAGCCCCTTACCCCTTCTTGCCTTTTAGGGTAACAATCAAGGTCTCTTTCCATCAGGCAAGAAGATCGACGAATATGACTCCTTGGTTGCTTTTTTATTTTGTTGAACACATATTATACATACATACACTGCAATCGTCTACCTTTAGCGGCTGCAGAAGCTTCTTCTCCTTAATCAACGAGGTTGAGCCGAACTTCTTTGCGAGCGAGTTCTCCTCCTGAAGAACATCCCACATGCACCAGGAAGCTTTTCAGGTGATGTCTCTTTCTGAAGAACGTCCCCCGAAATGATTTCCGTTCCCAGAAAACTTAAAAATTGCTGCTGATCTTCACACATTCAGCAATGAGAGTCGTTAGAACCGATGTGCGATGTGATCAAACATCAGAGCACAATGGTCGAACGGGCCTCCAGTGTTTGCATGACTGTTTTTTCCTCCGAACCAGTGTCAGCAATCGTGTTTCCTATGGACCATTCCGCTTTGAGATTTGTGGTTTAGTGGACGGAAGGCGACGCTTCATGAGAGGAAGCCGGTGCATGCCCACATCTTCACCTGTTGCTGGTACTGTACAAAAAAGGCGGCGCATGGTCTCCTATTCACCCTATTCACGGATTCGGACCTTCAGCACACTCCCGAACATACAGTTCTTAGCGAGTCTAGATGTTATAGAGGCTCTTAGGTAATTTCTGTAATTTATCTACCCAATGTGGTCATTATCATTAACCGTCAGCTTTCACCTTACTTGCTATTTACTTGAAAAATAAATAGTCTGGGCTGTACTGCTACTATCTGCGATCCACTAAAGTTATGTCATGTAAAACATGGTGATCAAAGCGATAGAGAAGTGTCGGCCGAAGGCCAGCCAACGCTGCAGCAACTCGGACATCGTAGCTCCGAGAAGAACTTTCTATCTTCGTGACCCACCGAAATACGTGCCAACGAGCACCGAAATGCGATTTCAGGCTCTATTTACAATCAGATAAGCTCAGCTTCTATCCAAGAAAGCGTTAGTGCGTGGGTGCTGTTGGGCCTACTAGGCCTCAAAAAAATTCACGTTTCACTATAGGCATCGTCATTCCCGACTATACATTCAGCTGAAGGAAAGTTGCATTCTTCAATTCATTTCAATTTTCATTCTCATTCTCAATGCAATTTCAGGTTTTTTGTGGTAATTAGTCGAAGGTCCACGAATGCTATAGCAGACAATACAAAAATTTCAAACAGACCTTTATTATAAGCTATTCAGAACAGGTGAAGAAGAATTTTGCAAGTCTTCGGGTTCTTCATGGTAAACGACTGCTGCGTACGATCTTCCGAGCATCAAAACACATATAAAACGAAAAGGTTCAGTGGTGCGATACACTATGTACACCCATGCTCTAGAAAATGTTGCCTCTAAAATCATAACGAAGCATGGGGCGTTGATATTTACAAGGAAGGAATGACTCTAGCAACTGAATACTGCTTGAAAATAGTACCTACCATGTTGGCCTACAAAGGAAAATTTTTAATAAAAAGTTTAAGAAAAAAGAAAATTTTGGCTCAGTTGGACATTGTCTGTCTAAACTTTAGAAACGTATGACCTAGCTTGCAAAATGACCATTTTATTTCTAAACATGTTCGGTTTCGAATTAAATAGTGCACAGTTTCAAATGAGAAGTGTCTCCCTTGGAGTGAAGATGGTATATACTTCGGGTTGGTAAGGCCTAATCGAGGAATTGTTGTGGTACGCCACCAAAAAAGTAGTCAGCACTCTTCATAACAGTTGAGCTTCAAAGCTTCGTCGTTTTATCTTTGTATTTGTAGAATACATCATTCCACATACCATCTCATGAAGAACGGATGGGTTTCTGATGCCCCATTCTCGCTCAACGGAACGAACGTCTCCGAATGCTCCAGCTATGTGTATCTGGGTCGCGAAGTCAACATGGCCAACGACCTAGCACCAGAGCTGAGCAGGAGGAAACGAGCGGCTTGGGGAGCTTTCAGGAGCGTCGAAGAAGTCGCGAAGAAAACGAAGAACGTCCGACTCCGTGCCCACCTATTCGACTCCACTGTTCTTCCTGCCCTAACATACGCCTCAGAGACCTGGGCTATACGAAAGCAGGATGAACACGCGATCAGCGTCGCGCAGCGTGCAATCGAGAGGACGATGCTCGGAGTGACACGACTCACGCAAGTGAGAGAAGACCTCCGGAGTTCCGAGCTTCGCCGACGTTCGAAGATCAGAGACGCTGTCGCATGGGCCAAGTCGTCGAAAATTAGGTGGGCCGGCCACGTAATGCGCAGACACCCGCTGGACGAGAGCCGTCACAGACTGGATTCCGCGTGATGTCAAAAGAACACCAGGACGCCCACCAACGCGTTGGTCGGACTTCTTCGTGAAAGCCCTGAACGACCGATATGACGCTCTTCGTGTCCCTCGAGCGAGGAGGATCCATTGGACCACTCTGGCACCCGACAGGGACGAATGGAGACGCTGCTGGCGCCCGCTCGAGCAAGTCGATGATCAACGGGACGACAGGTGATACAGGTGATATATACCATCTTTAAAAGCCAAATTTTTGAGCCAGTTGATAACACTTCGGGACACACACAGTTCGGAACAGTTGATAACACTTCACTTCGGAAAAGTGATAGGCAACACTATTTCTTCTTCGTGCCTACGCAAGACTATAATGGAGCTTGGCACTACGATTTTCAATCCGTTTTCAATGAAAAGCATCGGCCTGCTTTAAAAAAATCAGAATGACTGTACGGGTAAGTCATTTATCATGTGCCATAAAGTAGGTAATGAAAATTTTCGCAACGACTCAGAACGAATTAAAATTCGTCTAATCATGCTGTTCAAAACCCTCTCAAAGAAGCATTCTTTGTCTTCTGTCGAGTTTTTCTGGGTACCGCATACGAGAAGCAAAACAGTTGGACTTGGATTTCGTACTACGGTTGTCGCGATATAGGTCTCACTTCCTCGATTACATGCATCTTACTGCTAGGAAGCTCTACCAATTTGTAGGTGAAAGCAAGCATTTGGGCAGTCGGAGGAGGCGCCGACTGTCGCACGAACCTGGTTCCAAGGTCCTGCATCAGCATTTCCGCCCAGGCCAACCAAGCCTTCCATCCCTCCGGGGTCGGTGAATTGGTACCAGACTTGTCTGGGAAGGATGAAGCGCTGACTTGTTCATCGGCTGGCCACCGCAAGTCATTGTATGGCCAAATACGCATTCAACTCGCCTCCACGACATCCCGTAGAAGTAGAATGCGTGGCGCAAATCTCCCAAAGGGAATTGAATAACACCGTCCTTTATCCTTTTTATCCTTAATGACGGTCGTACACTGCAGCTTCAACCTTTCGACGTTGCAGTTGCCCTTGAAACACGTACTGTTGCAGCGTCTACACAGCGATTTGCGGGCGGCAGTGACATCATCCGCTGACCGTAGTGATTCGTCGGTCGGTTAGTCGTTGCTTTCCTCCAAGTCAAACGCTTCTGTGATCGGGTGTCGACGATTTCGATGACACGACTCCAGCCAAGGTCACGGGCACACACACCCGCCACGAGGGCCGTCGCCAAGTTCGGGAGAAACTCGTTGCTCGTTCGCATACGGGTGTGGCGATGTGGCGAATTGCGAACGGAAACAGCGAACATTCGGCGAATTCCTCGCTCTTCGCCGACGGGCGAGACGGATCCCGAAAGAGGCGCTGAGTCACGAATCCGCCGAATCGCTCCGAGAAGAGGCATAGCACGACTCCATAGAACCGCATGATTCCTTCTCGTTCTCGGCGAATAGTTAACTGTTAGTAAACTGAAAAAAGTGATACGGACTGGTATGAAATAGTCACTCTTAGAACACACCATACATTTCAGTCTACATATTGACAGACTGCAAGCTAATGCGAGAGAGCTAGCCTAAACACTTATGTTTATTTCAGAAGCAATGTCCGACTTGAACCATTCCTTAGAGCTCAAAAGCCTTGCTCTTCCGGGAGGAAGCTGGATCTGATCAGCTTCCGTTTACTTACTGGACTATGTTCGACTCATCATACTGGCGGGAGAGTGGGCATTAATATAATAGTGTTCAGGGAACTTCATGCTGAAGCGACGTAGCATTGAGATATGTAACTGAGCCCGACGTTGGGGAAATTTCTTGTTCTGCTTTATGGATCTCAGGTTGGACAGCGTAGTTAGCGCTTCGAAGAAGGGTCAAAGTCTCGCTTGCATCCCAATCAAGGCTTAAGGTTTGAGTCCTGTCCAGCTCATCCAAGATTTTCCACCCTCCGATGAATTAGAGCCAAACTTCCTGGGAAGGATAAGGTCCTGGGCCGCTCATCGACCTGCTAGCGCAGTGTGCGTTTCTAATACATATGCATTCAAATTGTCTCTACGATACTCCACGCACAAATAAAATCCTTAGCGAACTGCTTTAGTTCCGTTGGTGAAATATTTGAGAAGAGAAAGTAGATAGAGTTCACCCTAATGTTAAAGGTGACAAAGCTTTAATTGGTTCACTGTTGATTTGGGATGTTTTTTTAGCATAGTGACTAAAAACGAATATTTGTGCGTTATTTTCTGCGCAATCACCCCATTTCGAGCACGTCTTTCCGGAAGATGGCATAGCATAACATAACGAATAAATCGCTTAGTCATCTTTAATATTCGCAGTCTCTATGAAAAAGTTCAAAAATCAGACGTAACATAACACAGGTTTATATCAACACAGCAAATTTGGAACCAATAAAATTGAGGTGAAACACAGTTCCACTTTTTAAGTTGAAAAGGAAAAACAAATTGGAAGGAGACAAAATCTTCTTCAGTAACAAAGCTGTAAAAACGTGAAACTGGTGCTCTTTTGCTACCTAAACACGGAAGATACGTGGAAACCAAAGCTCCTTCAATCCTTTAAAGAAGACAGACCTTCGCTAAAATTCATCTATTTTCTGCGAAACCTTGTCCTATCCGCACTGTTCTCCAGATTCTCCTATCCTAGGATTCATCTAATGCAGAAAAAATCAGATTCCACTTGCTACATACTGCGCCATTAGAGGTTTCTCGAGAAAAAGAATATCTGTGTTTTTGGTTGCAAAGCGATTTTAGTTGGCGTTCACATGATCTTGAGCTGAAGGTGACATCCTCAATAATGGTAGCCCAAGCACCCTGAGCAAATGTGTATTTGTATAATTGAGACCAAGACGTGTGCTATAACACAATAATGTTGCTTCCCTTCTGTGTCCTTGCCTAATTTCTTCGAAAAATAAGAAATATTTAAAACATTACTACCGTTCCATCATTTCATCGTAAATACTAACCCACTTCTTAGATACAGCTCTCTAACGAAAAGGACTGAAGAGTTGCTGAGAGTCGAAGTGGCTTCGGAGCACTCTTAATATTATAGGTTGCATTATTTTGTTGCCCGTGGAATTGCAAACAAAAATACGTTCTCTTTGCCAGCGACTTTATAGATTCTTCATAATTAATAGCGTCAGAACTCTTGTTTGGACACATGGTGTTGTTTGTCCAAAACTCCGGCAGCTGTCTCAAATCTTCTTTCCAGGCAACTGTGCCTCGAAGAATGCCAAGAATGCCATCAGATTCGTCACGATGTCGTTCATTTCCGGCGAAGGGGATTTCCTCGGTTCAGCTGCCCTCGCTTTGGCCTAGTTCAAACGAAAGGTGGACCAGATGATTAGTTCTTGCTGTAGAAGGACATATTCCTGGAATTTTAAGTACTGATACGCAGTACGTAACAAACTCCTGCAAATTTCCTTCATTTTTTGCAGTTGTGGTTGCGCTTTATGAAAACAAAGAAAAACGTGGCATGATAGATTGGTGATCGACTGGAGCAAACATAGCTCTCAACCTTAATGATTATCGATCGAGGAAATTAGCAGATGTATTAAGTCCTTTTGCCCCCTTTAAGAACACTTTCAGTGTGACCCTCCTGGCCCTATAGTCGATCAGTCACTTCCCCAGTGGCATCCCCACTAGCAAGCTCTCTTGACCTTACAACACCCAAAGACCATTCGTAGGCGACCCCAAGCCGTATAGCATTCCATTCAAATACCGTTTGTGTTTGTCGACGCGTTGCGCAACCGACGACACTGAGCAACAACACCTCTAAGCTGCGATTCGGACGTTACAGGCTAATTCGCTTGGTCTTTTCATAGAAAGCCCATCGGATCTGTGACCTTTGAAACCACGACGAGGTCGTACGATGCCAATGAGGGCGTCATGAGCGTGAGAAGCACTTTTTCGAATTCAAATCTGTAGCGATCTCCCATTGACGTCAGCTCGCTGGGGTGCAAATGCGGCAGGAAAGCTCGTCGACGACAACCGCTGAACCATGAAGGGCTCTTTCAACGCAGATCACACGAGGGACAACCTCCAGAAGCACAACGCGTCATCTTGTCTGCTAAACACGGATTTCCTGGTCAGCTTACAAATGCAGTCTAGGTTTCCGGTGTCAAACATATGACACCTTCCCGTCGATTTGTTCGAGTCAACGTGGTCTTCACTCGTCATTGTGGCGTGCCAGATTGGCCCGAGGAGCACCCGGGATTGTCGGTCGTTCACGGCTTTCACGAAGATGTTCATTCGGAGGTCAGAAATGGCTAGCAAATGGACAGGGCACTGGTCGGTGGCCGACTTTGACTGCCGATAGATGTCTTATTCGGCCTGTATGCGAAAGAAGCAGTAGTGCAACGCACGACTGGGCTTCCTGCTTACTAAGCCGCCCTCGTGGCTGGAGGGAAACTTGAGTTTACAGTTCAATGTTATGGTCACCTCTTTGTTTTCAGAGATAGTTCGATAATCGTGAGCTTCACAATGCCTAGTAAGACTAAAGGCTAATGGGGACGCAGAAAGATAAACAATAAAGGACGGCATTAACGCGCTCCACTTCTACGGGATGCCGTGGGACGGTTTGAATGCGTATCTGAACTATACGATGACTTGGGGTGGTCAGGTCAGAGTTTTATCTTTCCCAGACGAACTCGACGAACTCGGTAACAATTCACTGCCCGCGGAAGGATAGAAGGCTTCGTTGGCCTCGGCGGAAAGCTGATGTAGGGCATTGGAACCAGGTTCATGCGACAGCCAGCGCCTGCTCCGATTGCGCATCATGCGTATGTCTAGAAAGAAAGGACAGTATTTCTCCAAAAGCAACCAATAAAGCAAAAATAACGCACGAACGGGAATAACGTGAACTTGTGCTTAATCTTGGCTTTTCCAGGAGATAACTCCTTTAGGTCCAACACCGCCTTAACGCTTTCTCATGCAATCACTAGGCGAACTATGCTGAAAGTCACATCAAGCCACCATTGTCTCATTACCTCTTCCGAACGATTTCGGTGGTTCACTTATGTGATCATGAGGTTGGGTTTCCGATGGCTGACAAATCCCGCGAAGCTCGCCTTCGATGGCACGGCCACGTCCTTCGCGCTATAGACGACATCGTCTGCAAGATTGGCCTGAATCCGAAAGTTCTTGGGAAACGGCCCACAGGAAGCCGAAGCAACGTTGGCCAAACACGTTGAATAGGGACTTAAAAGTAGTTGTTGTCCATTCCGACCAAGCGTTTGATCGAGAAAATTGGCGTCACCACACCAGAAGAGCGCGGACCAAGCGGGATAGACGATAATGAAAATGATGATTTATGTGATCATAGCTCTGCGAAACCAATTACCTTTTCACTAAACCAACGTTGGAAAGACATAAGTTTCGAAATGCTACTGCGTTCTTCTCCCTCACGTGAAGGAAATGCCTAACCGATGTGCTGACATGACCGAAACAGTAGCTATTGAGAGACCATTCTTAAAACGGTATTTAACACACAGTTCACTTCTGCTGAGTCGTCAGAGTTAGCCGCTCGGGGGAGTATTTGACCTATACAATACTAACGGTGACCAGCTGATGGGCAAGCCAGTGTCTTGTCCATTGCACACAGGCCTGGCGCCACTTCATCGGCCGCGGAGTGCTAGAACGCTGGGTTTGCATGGAGAAGAAATCCGAACCTGGAACCCTGAATCGTGTGCACGCGACAGTCGACACCTGCGTCACGAGTCCGTAATCACTGGTTATCTAATGGAATTGAACCCTTCATAGCCTGTAGCTTTATGAGCCACTATTCATACAGAAAACTGAGGTTGATAAATAAATTGTATTGATGTGTATGCACGTAAAAACAGTTCATAGACGTCATAACGATGTTTTGTTGCGATCAAAACTTTCTTCTCAAAGTTCTTAGACGCTTAAGTGTATGCCCTCAATCCTGCTGTCTGCTTTTCTGTTGTCCCGGAGTCACTCGAATAGGCGGCTGCTGAACAGGAGGAAAACAGCGCTTCAAGGTGGTGGAGATCAGTGTTCACATGAACACACTCGGCAACATAGCCTTACAGCCTCCACGGGACCCCAAGACTGAAACAATAACCGGACCTTCCAGGTAGTGAGAGATCACGAAAACACAGTGCGACGCTATCGACTTCTATTTAAGGGGTCCTTGAAACGGGAAAATTCCTGAGGCGTCGAGGCGAAAAAGGCCTTGGACACTTCACTACAAATTGAATACGAAGCAAACCGCCAGGCTCTCTTATTCAGATGAACGCAGGGGAGAACAGCAGTGGGACACCCGCCGGACAAAAAATATGAAAAATCGCTAGTCTAGAAGCCACGGCGGAGAGCAGGATGTTAGGGCGGTTCTAGTCAATCAATAGTCTTCAGCTGAAGAGCTGAAGCGGTTTTTTTTTCTGGGGTCTCGGAAAAAAGGATCCGAACACTCTTCTGCAGGAGATCCGCCACCTCCCTAACTATGGTTGCTAAAGGCTATCTGTCGGATTACGTCCAAGACTAGAGCGAGTAGTTTCCCACTAACAATCCTTAACCACCATGAATAGTGGGAAATGAAATTCTAAGGTGCTTCATTTGATAGATTCTCCACACTCCCCACTTCGCGTGGTGGTGTTCTAGCTCACTGATTTGATCCTGATATGCTTTCGGAGAGAACATCCGCTCGAAGTTCAGGGTAGGAAAGGTCGAGAAAGATCGAGGCAGATGGACAAGTATCGTACGGTCTGAGAACTACCGAACTCCACACCGACCATGCAGATGACAGAAGCAATTGGCGATCACAATCCAAGCAAATGGATACTGAACGATGCGTAAATAAGAGACGAGGATCGGCCCATGAGGGAAAACTGGAAACGCGGTCGACTCGAAATCTATGCAGCTCTTTAGAAGGACGAGCATGCTGAGCAGCTCGAAAAAGAGGCTAGTTGTGTTCAGTAGTGGTAATATTATAGGATCTTTCAGCTGTGTAGCTACAGAACGACCCATACCATGCTGCTATAAGGTATACTAGCTGCCAATACTTGAAGCGCGGCTTAATAATAGATCGAGAGCACAACTGAGCAATGTCGTTTAGCACCACCCCCTTCGTCTTGAGGACATCTCTCAACGTGTAGCAGTGGTAGCCGTTAACTTAAGGTCGTTAGCTTTTCAAAGGA
Source organism: Heligmosomoides polygyrus bakeri (assembly GCA_947359475.1). NCBI lineage: Eukaryota > Metazoa > Nematoda > Chromadorea > Rhabditida > Heligmosomidae > Heligmosomoides > Heligmosomoides polygyrus. The sequence goes on along the minus strand of OX375865.1, from coordinate 37,493,844 downwards.
CTTTTCAACGATCTTTTTGTTAAATCTCTGTTCATTCGTTAAACTTTTGTTTAAGAACATTTAGCTGCGTTCTGTTCTGTTCAGTTCCTTCAAATAACACAAAAACAGGAAAATCCTTTCCTATGTCATCTTCAGGTCAAAATGAACATTTTTTAAAGCAAACTAGGTACCTGTTCTAAAAGGATAGTCTCATGCAGGTTCTGGGATTACAAAGCACTCATTTATGGAGATCTCCTCAGGTGGATGAGACAGAGATTTAAAAAAAAACGTATCCGTTCAAGTCAAGAAAACTGTTAATACCAATAGGAAGGTTTGAGCTTTGGAGCCAAAATTGTTCGTGTTGATATCAACGTCATGCCAAGACTTGACGACAGTCGATCATTGAATAAACCGTTTATAGTTTTGTAGGCTGTTAAACGACCATTCTGCCCCCCCCCCCTCTCAAGTGTAATGTGTCATGGTTAAGTATCTTGTTAGTGAGTGAGTGTGAGGTAAACCAAGAGAATGAGTAAAGATGTCCCTTATGAAACTCCGCTATACCTTTCTCTAACTTATTCAATGAATCTGTTTAGTAACGAAAGAAACGCAGGTCCTACACCCAGGAGCAGTACGAACGAAGATATTATGTGATTCGATCAGCAGGTACAGATCCTTAGAGCTGATTTCAAGAATGGTGGACTTTGGCAATGGGCCCACTCTTCTACCGGTGTCGCAAACGATTAAACATTCATCGTTTGAAGGACCAACTTGGTAGAACTGAGCGGATGCTTTCACGATGTTTTCAAGAATTGATTGAAATTCGTCTCCTTATGTACTCCGAGAAGCGCTTTCCAAGATAGCCAGTGCAAGCGAAACGGTAGGAGCTGCCTCAAGCTTTCATTCCAGGGTGTATGCAGACAGGAAATCATGAACGATGTAGGGAGCGCGGGAGGTGAAGGCCGGTTGGGATACGGATCAAACGTTCTTCTCGAGCTTCATAGTCTGTATTTGATTTAGCCACTGAATTCGGCTGGCAAATCAATGTAGAAGCAATAACCTTTGTGGACTGATCTTATGCCAATCCAAGAACTCTGAGAGGTCCGGCATGCGCGCCATTGAGCCTGAAATGGAATACGGAGGCACGCTTCTTCTGACACCTCATAGAAGCGTTTCACATACCACATGCTTAAATACTGGATGTTCAGACAGACCCAGGTCAATCGCTTGAAATCCACCTTCGTTCCTGAAGAGCCACCCCATCCACACAGCTGCGACTGAGGATGAATCTTGAGAGTGGTAAAGAAGCTTTGCTCTCACGCATACCGGGCTCTGCTCGGACACATCAAAACTGTACTAGGGGTGGGGGTGGGACTTGTCTGTCCGACATCGGCATCATATTTGAAATTGAATTGTTCTACAAAGGCGACAGGCCAGACTACTCTATGAAATGACAGGATTTCGCAATTTCCTATACGGCGAACGCTTCTCCGTGCATGGATTTTGCCGGCTGCTTTAGCGGTGTCCGTCACCACTAGAATAGAACTGACGTGTCCATAACGAATTGATCGATTCATTTTTTCCTAAAATGAGTGGATTCGCAGCAGAAGCAAAAAATATTGACAAGTAGTGTAAGCTATAATAAAGAATAAAGGATAAAGAACGGCGCTAATCAGTCCGTTTTGGGATGCGCCACGCATTCTACTTTTACGGGATGTCGTCTACTCCATGTGAGTGCATATTTAGGTTATACAATGATTTGCGGTCTCCAACCAATGCACAGGTCAATGTGTTATCCTTCCCAGACATGTCTGGCACCAACTCATCGACCCGAAGGGATGGACGGCTTGGTTGGCCATCCCTTCGGGGTCGGCATTGGAGGAAACCGAACCAGAAACCTGGAATGGGGTGCGCTCGATTGGTTCGGACTCGTGGTCAGCCCAAAGATGACTTCAATAATTGTCGTTTTCCGCCCCAGAAGCTACTCATGCGGCTATACCGTAAGCAAAACAGGGGCAGCAGGCAGAGACCCCTGACTTGTTGAAATTTGCTCAAGGCGGCGGTGCGATCAGTCATTTCGAACCTATGACACGCTCGTGCCGTCGTAAACTTCCGCGCAGCAGAAGGCTTTGTCCTGTGCGGAGCTTGCACATGCCAGACAGTCAGTTTTACAACGGGCCATGAGTGATTCTCTCCTGCGCCGACTTTTCGTCGGGGCCCGCCGGCCGTACACCGCTGCGCCGCTCATCCATCTTCACGTTCCATTCATTTGTCACCGAACAGCTTAGACGGCGCCGGCTGTGCGGTCCGCGCTCCCAGGAAGCGCCGCGTCGCCGACGTCGCGACGTCGTTGCGTGGTATCCGCCGCCGTCACCGCTCGCTGACTAACAGGATCGCCGCTGGACTTATCGCGTTTCGTCGCCCAGCATAATTGGATAGGCACTCGTGATATTCGCCGCGCTCGCCGGCGATCGAAGTTCGGCCGCTGACAGCTGTGACGAGGACGTCGCCACCGTCGTCGCCGCGTCATCGCGACGCTCCGCTTTCTCCCGCGACCACACTGCAGTCGCTGCAGGTCACGAGCAGTGACGCATGTGACTTCCAAAGCACCTGATGCTTCTCTTCTCACGAAGCAACCAGCTCATAAACGACAGCATGCGCTAAGTGGCAGAGCATGAAAGGAGGCTCCGAAACGATAAAAAGCGAAAAAAGCGATTTTCGCCATGCTACAGCTTGATGGCTTCTTTAACCATATGAAGCACTTCAACAGATCTTCCGTCCTGGCCAAAGTGAGCATCGAAGACCGAGCACGTCAATATATGACATTACAAGACTCGTACTAAACATCCTCCTAAAAGCTTCTATCTTCTATAACAGCCGCTCTAGGCTTAAGCAAAAATGAAAAACATTACAAGACTATTTTTCTTGAATTTTTTCTTATTCGCTAAAGTAAAAACAGCAGAAAGAAAATTAGGATGAAGAAATATGGATTTCTATAGAATATAAAGGGGCGTGGCAGAGCTGTATGAGGTGTCGCGCTCACCCCGAATCGAGGCCCTTGGTTCGGATTCCGTGCTTGCGAGCATGACTTCCCTTCATCTGGGCTAAGTGGATGGGCACGACTCATGTCTGGAAAAATTAAAGGCCTGAATCACCCATCTGCAGGATACCGCAAGTCCTTGCTTTGGCCCAATACAGATTCAGATTGTGTTCAGGTCATCACGTAGAAGCAGCATAGAATGCGTGTAGTATCACGCAATAGGACTGACTGATGCCGACCATTATTCTTTTTACCCTTTACGGAAGAAGCCTTTATACCTCCAATCATCCTTAAAATAAGCTTAATCAGTGGAAAAGATCATTGACGTCATAACTAAACTACATATGTATATCCACGTACAATAAATAAATATGCTAAAAGTCCTTTTCTTAAATTTTTAAATTTCACATTTGCCACACAGCTCGAAACTATGCATGAAAAAGCAACCGACGGCTAATTTGAATTTGCGTGCAATATGTTCGAACTTCAAATTTGCTACTCGCCTGTCTCTACTAACTAGTAAGCACGTGAACTGCAACCATATGTACATATATGGAGAATAAATGATGCTCTAAAAATAAGAGCTTAGATAATAGAGGGTAACGTTAGCCGTGATCGCTTCGCATTCGCTGCGTATTCTGCTTCAGCAAATAATTACGAAACATTGTAGTAGTATCTATCCAACATAAGAAATCCGCTAGCCAACAAAGAGTCGGTGTTTTATTCCTTCTCAAGGATTCTGGCACAAATTCGAGTTTGGAGGGATGGAAGGGTGTGTTTGTCTGACCGTGTTAAGAGTCATCCGAGGTTCTGCGTGGCTGCCGGCGCCGCTTCCTCGTCACCCATTCTTTCAGAATTGATATGACTAGGAAGAACTTCAAACAAGCTTCTAAACCCTGGTAGAAATGATTCCCTTGCGGGCTCTGGTCATATAGGACACAACAATATCTTATTAACTAGATAATGATATTGATTTGGAGGGTTTGTTTCGAAAAATGTGCAAAGAGGATAGGCACAAATGGCACATAACACCAATACCTCTTCGCACAGTCATTGGGCACGTCGTCAAATGTCTTCGATCTTCTTCCCATTTTTGCAGCTGTCAGATAACTCCATTCTGATATATGTAACGGTGTGAAGTTGTGAACAAGTCAGTGGTCTCCACATCATGGGTTCTCCTGATTTTAATCTGAAAGAGATCTGACTTTCCCTACTTTTCAATGTGCATTCACTTACTCCTGCTTCCATTGTCGGGCCCTCTTTGGTGCAGCGTCTCATATTTTCTCGTCTCAGACAACACGTATTTTTTAGGTCCAAGATCAACTTATAATATTTCATGGTGAAAGCATTGCAGAAGACTCCGTCCCAGTGCCGTCTTCAGTGATAAAAATTGCTACCAGTTTCTGCGGTCCAAGCTATTATTCTAAAAGGGAGCGATTAATTTAGGTGTAATCGTTTCTTAGTCTGAACATGTTTTCAGTAGCCGATGTCAACGTATGTACCATGCGAAAGAACATTACAAATGACAGCGCAAAAGTACAAAACATGTTAATAGTAACCAACAATTCCTGTGATGACGAGCCCAGACAGTGTCAACACGCTGACATCCAAAAATGCCGCACATTCTTATCATTACTTGTTAGACCGTCTACCACATAGGCCGTGAAGAAAAGCGAAGAGTGTGTCCTTTCAGTGTAAACACGTCGTACCTGAGGAATTCGGTCAGGGAACGGACCGTAATGTCTCAAGGATCCGACACTCAGTCCTCAGAAAAGACGGCTAAGGGACATGAAGGATTCGCAGATGCGTTCGCGTGTTCTGTGCAAGTTCCATTGCGTTGCTTAGAATCAAGTACTGCAAAATAAGGCGAGAAAGAACTTGTGAAGCTATGGATCCAAGATTACTAAAAGAAGCTCTACTCGGCTTCAGTTTCGCCTTCTTCAGGGTCTGGAAAAGACAAAAGGAGTTTGAGAAGTTTCTTGTTGAATGGTCATTTCAGGTTATATGTATGAGGCCCATGGTTTACACCAAGATTCAGCAATAACGCCCGTTTCTTGACCGAATTCTTCGGATATGGGACCAAAACTAGAAGACAATCCTGTCCTCCTGGAGAACGACGAGAAAAAATTTCAAAAGCTAGAAGTGTTCAGAGTCGACCCCGCGACTTCGCCTTCTTTTTTGCTATTTTCGAAATTGAAACTTGTGTACGACCTCAAAGATTCTCTACTGGGCTATTGGTTTTGATGCGGTTGAAAGATCCGCGCATTATTTGTAGAGTTGTGTCCAGAACATCGCATAATGCCTTCTAAGGTATTGTGGATTTCACTGTGTAGAGTGAGTTGCAATGTGAAGGGCCCTTTTCTTGAATGCTATTAAATTTTCTAGGCTCCACAAAAAACAAGAGAGCCCGAAGGCTCTCTATCGAGGGAGATCCACGACCACGGATCTCCCTCGATAGAGAGCCTTCGGGCTCTCTTGTTAAGAGGGATCTCGGGCCGCTTGTCGCAGGGCCACGTGGCGCGTCCCCGGGTGGTGGATAGGGGAATTAAACGCGAACCAAATGCGACCGTGTACTGCCCAGAGACGCAGGTGGGATGCAGGGGATGGACTCCTTGCTCCTGCTGTGTCGGGTCGATGCGTTCCTTGTGCGTGGGAGCGGCATGTTCGTGCACAGTGTGCGTGGATGTGTCCGTGACTGTGCGGATTGTAACTGTGTCGGCTCGGCCAAAAGCTTGCACTCGGTAGACTGGGAGTACATGTAAGGCGATTCGAGGCCGCCTTAAGTCTCGCCCCGTCCCTTCGGGCAGTCTGGCTGGCTGCCCGGAGTACCCCGCCCGCACGACAGAGCCTGACTAGCTACCCGTGTTGTATTCCAGTCAAACACAGCAGCACTAAAGGGCCTCATTCCCCTGACCCCGAAAGAGCCCCCATTTCTGCAGCGATGGGAAGGACGAGTACGGAGAGGCTGCTAAAATCTCAGGGCCTAACCAGGCTGCGCAAACTGAGAAGGACTAGGATGACGATCTGTAGTTACAACGCCCGCACGCTTGCGTCGGAAGCATCCGTCGAGGACCTGATGATGCAAGCCAGGAAGATCAAGTACGACGTCATCGGACTGACCGAGACGAGAAGACACCACCCCCTACATGCCGCCTACGACTCCGGAGAAGAACTGTTCCTCGGAACATGCGACAGCAGGGGAGTAGGCGGCGTTGGTGTCCTCGTCAACACGCACTTGGCCATGAACATCGATTCGTACGAGTCTCTGACAAGCCGAATCGGACGTCTGCGACTGAAGCGATGTGGCTCCGTGCCAGCCTTGACTGTGTTCGTCGCGTATGCCCCAACATCCGACTACGACGACGAAGACGTCGAGGCCTTCTACGTGGAGCTGGAGAAGTTCTATAAGGAAGATCACACCTTCTACAAGGTGATCGTCGGCGACTTCAACGCCAAGATCGGGCCACGAAGGTCGCCGGAAGAACTTCACATCGGAACCCACGGTTTGGAGTGGAACGAGCAAGGTGAAAGGCTGTCTGAGTTTATCATGTCGACCAAGACCATCCATGGAAACTCGCAGTTCCAGAAGCCTCCCTCCCTACGATGGACCTGGGAATCCCCCGGTGGCCAGTTCCACAACGAGATCGACCACATCATCTTCAATCGCAAGTATTGCCTGACCGATGTCTCCGTTGTCCCCAAGTTCTACACGGGATCGGACCACCGCCTCCTTCGCGCGAGGTTCCGCTTTTCGCGTCAAGGAGAGAAGGCCGCGAAGTTCAAGAAGAGGAGTCCCAGAACGACCATCAACTGGGATCTCTACACCTCTTTTGCCGGCCTTTGGGAAGATGCCGTCATGGACAACGTCGACGAGGAATACGATCGCTTCGTGCACCATCTCCACGATAGTGCTAAGGGAGCCGAGAGCTTGAAGACCACCAAGAGACGCCTGTCTCCGGAAACTCTCGAGCTGATACGCCAGCGTGGAGCAGCACGAGCGTCAGGCAACTATCAACTGACGTCGAGCTTGCAAAGCTATGCAGAGCGGCGATAAAGGAAGATCTGAAGGAGAGAAGGGCGGAAGTGTTGGCTGAAGCAGCAGAGGCAGGGCTGAGCATCCGCAATGCCCGCCGGAACTTCGCCAACTTCAAGACCAAGATGACCGCTCTCCGACGTCCTGACGGAACCGTCACCTCTTCCAGAAGGACCATGGAGAAGGTCATCCACGACTTCTACTCCGATCTCTTCGATAGCCACGTCCACCTGCCCCTACGCCATCTTCCGCAGGATGGATACGTCATCCCCTCTGTTCTCCCTTCCGAGATCCGACACGCCATCTCGTCGGTGAAGAAACGTACAGCACCCGGTCCTGACAGGATCAGAGCTGAACACCTGAAGAACCTCCCGCCAGCGCTCATCAACACCTTGGCGCGGCTCTTCACACGCTACCTGTCCGAATGCAAGGTTCCATCTCAGTGGAAGACCAGCAAGACCGTCTTGCTGTACAAGAAGGGAGACGTGCACGACATTGGCAACTATCGCCCGATCTGCCTGCTGTCCGTAGTCTACAAGCTGTTCACTCGAGTCATCCTGAATAGGATTAGTAGAACGCTGGACGAAGGACAGCCATGCGAAAAAGCAGGATTTCGGAGAGGATTCAGCACGATCGACCACATACACACCATTACGAAGCTCATCGAAGTGTCGCGAGAGTACAAGCTGCCGCTTTGCCTTACGTTCATTGACTTGAAGAAGGCATTCGACTCCGTCGAGACTGAAGCGGTCATGGAAGCCCTGCTCACCCAGGGCGTTCCTACTCAGTACATCAGAGTCCTTCGAGAGCTGTACAGTGGATTCACGACCAAGATCTCACCATTCTACAACGACGTCGTCATTGACGTGAAGAGAGGGGTTCGACAAGGGGATACCATATCCCCGAAGCTCTTCAGCGCCACCCTCGAAAACGTCATGCGCGAACTAGAATGGGATGACATGGGAGTGAAGGTCGACGGCCGGCAACTGCACCATCTTCGCTTCGCTGACGACATCGTGCTCATAACACCGAGCATCAGTCAGGCGGAGCGAATGCTGGCCGACTTCGATCGTGTATGTGGAAGCGTTGGACTGCAGCTGAATCTTACGAAGACGATGTTCATGAAGAACGGATGGGTTTCTGATGCCCCATTCTCGCTCAACGGAACGAACATCTCCGAATGCTCCAGCTATGTGTATCTGGGTCGCGAAGTCAACATGGCCAACGACCTAGCACCAGAGCTGAGCAGGAGGAAACGAGCGGCTTGGGGAGCTTTCAAGAGCGTCGAAGAAGTCGTGAAGAAAACGAAGAACGTCCGACTCCGTGCCCACCTATTCGACTCCACTGTTCTTCCTGCCCTAACATACGCCTCAGAGACCTGGGCTATACGAAAGCAGGATGAACACGCGATCAGCGTCGCGCAGCGTGGAATCGAGAGGACGATGCTCGGAGTGACACGACTCACGCAAGTGAGAGAAGGCCTCCGGAGTTCCGAGCTTCGCCGACGTTCGAAGATCAGAGACGCTGTCGCATGGGCCAAGTCGTCGAAAATTAGGTGGGCCGGCCACGTAATGCGATTCGCAGACACCCGCTGGACGAGAGCCGTCACAGACTGGATTCCGCGGGATGTCAAAAGAACACCAGGACGCCCACCAACGCGTTGGTCGGACTTCTTCGTGAAAGCCCTGAACGACCGATATGACGCTCTTCGTGTCCCTCGAGCGAGGAGGATCCATTGGACCACTCTGGCACGCGACAGGGACGAATGGAGACGCTGCTGGCGCCCGCTCGAGCAAGTCGATGATCAACGGGACGACAGGTGATACAGGTGATACAGGCTCCACAAAATCCCAATTGTCAAGAGATCAGTCTAAAAAATAACTTTGTCAATTCTGATGCTGATCCCTACAAAGCTGCCAGTTTGGCGATATATACAAACAGCTAACCAAACAGCTCGTTAAAAAACAAACATTGCGGATGAGGGGAGTTTTGAAACGTGTATATTTCCAGAAAGGTTTTTGCTACACCTCTTCTCTTTCCTCGTGCATAATATTCAAGGACTGGGCACTTATTACATTCATTTATTTAAATATTTGTTTGTTTTAGAAATGGCTACGGCAAGCACTAAAAAAATGAAGAAACAATGTTGGGTGGCCGCAATCATCAACAACGCGTAGATGTGCATCATGTCTTTGACAATAGTTCTTCACCTTTACCGCATGTAGCCCCACTTATCATCGAGTTGCTCGAGCGGGCGCCAGCAGCATCTCCATTCGTCTCAGTCGCCGGAGTGCTCCAATGGATCATCCTCGCTCGAGGATCACGAAGAGCGTCATATCGTTCGTTCAGGGCTTCCACGAAGAAGTCCGGCCAACGCGTTGGTGGGCGTCCTGGTGCTCATACCAGCTCTCGGAATCCAGTCGGAGACACTCTCGTTCAGTCGGTGTCTGCGAAACGCATTACGTGGCCGGCACAATTAATCATCGGCATAGTTCTTCCTGTATATGAAGGTTTTGAACATCTGAACAAGTGTTTATTTACTTGTTCAAAACCTGCACATACACAGCATCCATACAAAATTTTTACCCATTTTTATCCATAAAATACAGCGAAATTGGACTCGATTAACTAATAATTTTAAAGACGAATCACGAGGAGGTACTGTATTGCATTGTATATTTACGGTGTCATTTTCAGCATATTTACTAGATTTTCCTTTTTATTTATTTTCCTTAACGAACACTTTTCAAATCAAACTTCACATGTTTTAAGAAAATCACAATAACAAATCCCACATACATCGCTTGAATGGCATAAAATTCCCAACTTCTTAGCAAACTTCTAAACGAACAAAGCGAACAAATCTAGGATTTGGCAGAAACGGTAGCAAAAAGGCGCTGTGAATACAAAGACATAAAAGTCGTTTACCTGCCTATTAACTCGGCGAAAACAGCAATTACGCATGTAGTCCAACAAACAACGCGGACTGTGCGCAAGCATGGCGCATTCCTATTGAATGACCATCCGCTTTTCTACGCTTTGCAGTAATTCTAGGAGCATTTGCATGGCAGACGTGTAGTCAACCTGTGACAATTGCAACAATATGACCACTTTTCTTCCGTTGAATTTTTTGTCTTTTCAAAAGGAGAGTATAATGTGTAATTTTCTCAATTTTCTCCAATTTAATTTCGTAGGTCATTTTTCTCATTTTAGTGGTATTTGAACCGCTACTGGGATGCAAAGATCCTCTTCTGAATGAGAGGGTGTTAGCAATAACTACGACGCAGTACACGAATTCAGCTATGTTAATTGTAGGAAGATTGTATCAAGGACCCTTCTTAACTTCAAACGGTCAGACTCTTCCTGAAATGTCGATCGACAATATCAGTCGGCATATAGCTCTACCATCTATTGTCTGTGCCCTCTCGGGAACTCTCGGCTAGCTCTGCAACGAATGTACGTCTTACGCGAGTCCACAGTATTCGGGACGAATTAGATCGGGTGAACGCAATGAATGCAAAAGCGCAGTTACATCTCTGAGAAGGGACACGAGACCCACCTTGACGTTTTCGTGGAATCATTCAAAAGTTTGGCTTTAACACATTTTGTATATCCATTTGCTTCACTGTGTGACGTACAGTGTTAACCCGATAGAAACTCCAGTGGTTTATTCTTAGCAGGAACCGTTTTCACCAGCCCGCCTCCATTCAGGAATACTATTCCATCAAAGCTTTAGGTTAATTATATTTTAATAAAAAATAGTTCTAACAACATGTTAATCAATTACGTATTTGCCGTTGTTAATTTATTTATTTATCGCTACATGGATAACCATGCACAAGAAAAACAGAAGAAATGGTATTATAAACATAAGTTAAAGTCATTGTAAACAAGAAAAAACAAAACAAGCAATAAGAATCGACCTAGTAAATATAAAAACTGCTAAGCTGCGTCCTGAAGATATCGGTCAAAAAAGTTTTTTTTATTTTGTCTTAAGGAATTGGGTATGATGTGTTTTTTTAGATAGCTTCAAAAATTCAGAGCTAGCACGGCCAGTGAAAAATTGAGAAAAATTTTATACTGTTTTTTCTGTGGGAAACTGGATCTTCCACTGGCTACCCCTTGCGCTCGATGAAGAAAAGGGGTAGAACTCCTCAAGGCAAATACGAGTAAGACCGTTTATCATCTTATATATCGCAATTTAATCATATCTTCTCCTTTGACGTTCAAGGGAATGTAGATTGAAGAATCTGTTTTGTGAAGCCAGTGAAGGGCTGGTGTTGTACCATGCCCATGTTCTGGTATCCAGAGCCTTCGAGTGAAGCTGTTTTGCACAGATTCCAGCCTCGCAATTTCTCGCTTATATTTCGGACTGAAAATTGCGGTGCCATATTCTAGAATAGGTCTAACATACGACTTATAAGCAGTTAATAGGTGTTGTTTTGAATTTTTTCGCAAACATCTGAAGAGGCTGTGCACAATTCGTTCGGCTTTTTTCGATATTATTTCTATATGTTTCCTGAACGAAAGCTGGGTGTCCAAAATAAAGCCCAAATCACGCAGATAAGCTGTACTACTAATCGTCAAGGTAGCAAGGATATCTAACTACCTGCTGTCCTAGATGAAGTACTTGTGATTTTTGCGGAAGCAGTGGAAGTTCCCAATTTGATGACCAATTCGCAATTACATTTATTGCTGATTGAAGAGAAAGATGGTCTTTTTGAATAGCAATATTCTTATAAATTTTTATCTCGTCAGCGAACATTTTACAAGGTGCGCCAAAATTATGGCGACAAGGTATTCAATTCGCCGAAAGAGAAAATGCGGTACTTTCGAGAAACCAACGATGCGATAATGTTTATCAGTCTATTGTAAACTATCCTCAACATTGAGATTCGAAGATATCTCCATCGGCGTCGATACAGACTTTGAGGCGCTTCGGGAAAGCATCGACGGCGGCACGCAAGTAAGGGGCGTTGAGCTCATCCCACGCCTTCCTTCAAAGGATCCACGGGGCGGTGAGGTTTCCCGCAGGCTTTGGCTTCCAGAGATGGCCAGACCGTGTAATCCATCGGATTCAGATCCGGAGAGTTAGCTGGCCACTCGAGGAAGCCGATGAATTGCGGAAAGTTGCCTTTGCACCAGTCTTGCAGCATTCTTGCTCTGTGAGCTGGAACTCCTTCCTGTTTGAAGGTCCAGGAGGGTGCACGTGGGTCTTCTTGTAGGCCTTAAGTCCCAGTTTACGGAAGATTCTTCTCAACGACGTCCCCATGATGTCCATTTTCCCGACAACGGACGGACCGAGCGCGCCGGCTTCCTGCGAATTCGTTCACGTACCCTCCTAATGTTGTCCGTAGTTGTAACAGATAAGTGTCTTTCCCGTCCGGATCTGTCATCCTCGATTCCCAGGTCTTCTTAGCGTCTGATGGACCTGTTCATAATATTTTGATGAACGTCAAGACGGTGGTGAACGTAGCGTGCCGAGAAGCCTTGACGGTAAAGCTCAATGATTTAAGAACGGTGGCACGAACGTTTCATTATCTTGAAAAACGACTTATTGTTATGTTTGACTAAGATAAGCATAAACTAATTGACTCAATAAAAACAATAAGAGCACGAAAAAAAGCAGACGCTCCGAATAAAAAGTCAAATTGTCTGCGTATGTGCTGTCGCCATAATTTTGGCGCACCCTGTACATGAAACACCAAGCTGATTAACCATGGATGGAATTTCAGAGGTATATAACTTATGATGATCTCAGCGATAAACTCGAGACGCGCGATGGTGAACGACATCTTTATCGACTAGCCAAGGCACGCCATCGTCAGGCCGAGGACATCGAGAAATTCTTGGGCATCAACGATGAGAATGGCACATCTACTGACGAACCGCAAGAGGGCTATGAAACGATGGCATGACTACTTCGAGAGAATTTCGACAGAAGAGTTTGCCCATCCGCCCATCCCTTGCGTCCCTCCTACGCACGGTCCTGTGCAGAAAATCACTGTGGAGGAGACGGAAGCGGCTTTGAAGAAGATGAAGCCAGGCAAAGCAACGGGCCCCGATGATATAGCGGCCGACCTATGGAAGTTGAGGTGCTGGAGTCCTGCTGAGTGGCTAATGAAGTTTTTCAACCAGGTTCTTACGGAAAAGAAGGTACCTGGTAGTTGGCAGGAAAGCACGACGATCCCGATATGGAAGAAGAAGGGCAGTCCTGCGGACTGCACGAATTACTGTCCAATTCGCTTGCTCTCGCACAGCATGAAAATCTTCGAGCGAATTGTAGATGGACGTATTCGCGATATCGTCCAACTTTCCACTAATCAATGTGGCTTCGTGGCGGGCAGTGGCACCATCGATGCCATACATGCTGCTCGTCTTCTGGTAGAGAGACATCGCGAAAAGCAGAAACCGCTGCACATAGCTTTTCTCGTCTTAGAGAAAGCATTTGATCGTGTACCGCGTGAGGTTATATGGTACGCCCTACGACAGCACGGTGTTCCCGAAGAGCTTATTGAGTGGGTGCGCATACTTTACTCTGGTCCAAAGAGTAGTGTGCGAGCGCCAGCCGGCACATCGGCGGAGTTTCCTGTCTCCGTTGGTGTTCACCAGGGCTCTGCGCTTTCCCCGCTCCTATTCATTGTCGTAATGGATGCCATTTCGAGAGACCTTCAGAAGCCTGCCCCCTGGACGCTGCTGTATGCAGATGACGTAATGCTTGCAAGCGAAGAGAAGAGCGAACTCGAGCGACAAGCGCAAGCTTGGTACGACCGCTTGGCGATGTTCGGGCTCAAGCTAAACGTCAAAAAATCTGAGTACTTGACGACAGACGTAAACGAAGCCGGGTCCATTAAGATCAATGGCACTGCGCTAGTACGAACGACAAATTTCAAGTACCTTGGATCTGCAATTGCGTCTGATGGTAGTCTGACGTTCGAGGTGAGCTCGCGCGTAAGCGCAGCGTGGTCCAAATGGCGCTCGATGACAGGCGTTTTATGCGACAGGAAGATACCGGAACGCCTTAAATCGAAGATCTATAGAACCATCGTCCGACCAGTAGCGATGTATGGAGCTGAGTGCTGGCCTGCAACCAAGGAGGTTGAGACTCGCCTCAGCGTAATGGAAACGAAAATGCTGCGATGGACGGCTGGTGTTACGCGTCTGGACCGCATTCGCAACGATGAAATACGCCAGAGGTTTGGTGTCGATCCAATTGCTGACAAGTTACGTGAAGCTCGCCTTCGGTGGTATGGCCACGTTCTTCGAGCTAGTGGTGACACTGTTAGGAAGATTGGCCTTAACATAGATGTGCCTGGAAAACGGCCTAAAGGGCGGCCGAAGCAGCGATGGCTTGATACGTTGCATGTGGACCTAAAGGTTGCTGGTATCCTTCCCGATCAAGCATTTGATCGCGTAAAGTGGCGTCACCACACCAGAATAGCGGACCCCGCCTCGAAGCAGGACAAACGCTGAAGAAGAAGAAGAAGAAGAAGATATGGAAAAGAGGATTTGCGACAAAACACCACCCTGAGGAACACCGCTTGTAATAGGAAGGTATTTAGAAAACGCGTCATTTACCCTAACTTGAAAAGATCTACCAGATATAAAGTTTTTTATCCATAGAGTAATCCTATGATGGACACCTATATTCGTGAGTTTGATAATTGGCTTATCCAAAGGAATATTGTCAAAAGCTTTCATAAAATCAAAATAAATTACTTCCACATCAATTTTTTCTTCAAGAGCTTTTGTTCAATCATTAAGCGTAGATAACGTCAGCGTTTCAGTAGATTTAACAGATCGAACTCCATGTTGATCATTAGGAATAAGGTTACTAGACTCGAGATAAAATATAAGGGCTGCCTTGAGTTTTCTCTTGACGACCCTAGCAAAAACTGATGTGATGCTAATTGGACGATAGTTAAATACGAGATGGTGGGGAGCCTTCTTTGGGATTGGCGTAACAGAATATGTTTCCAACGGGATGGTACTTCGTCTGAGATATAACTGGCATTAAATATGTGCTCAAGAGGGTAAGCGATTGCGAGCGAATTTTCCTGATAAAATAGGACGGTACTTCGTCCGTAGTAGCAGCAAAACTAGGTGGTAACTTACAAAGTTCATTATAAATTTACTCCTTACAGAACCAAACCGAACTTTTCATGCGGGAATTAATATTCAGAACAGCAGAGGAGTCGATGCCGACAGGACATTCTGCAAAAGTCTTTTGAAAATAATTAGCTAGCATAGAAGCCTTTGTTAAGTCAGTTAATGCTACGACGCCCGCTTCGTCCTTCAGTGTATGGACTCGTTCTCAACGTTTCAGTTCAGAGTTTAAAACTTCATAAAGCGGTGATTTGTCGGAAGCATCGAGAATTTTCTTCTCAATATCTTTGTGCTATTTGTTCAAAAATTGGTCGAATCTATTATTGATTGTTTGAAAACGGTGGAGGTTGCCAGAGCGTGGACAACGTTGATATGTCGACCATAGTTTTTGTCTTTGCTCAAAAAGCCTGAATGGGTTGGGAAGAAGTTTAATGAAGTGTATTGGTAGCTTTTCAACTGCTTTCCAAAACTGCTCAATGCATGAATGGAGAACTGATAAAAAGAGCTCGTATTTGTCATTTACAGTAGCGCATTCCTTAAGAAGTGCTCTCCAATCTATTTCAAGCAAATCCTGATAGATGATTTCGTAGTTTGCCTTATGAAATGCTTTTTGAATGCGGTACTTTGGTTTACTCACAGAAATTTTGATGCCATAGAAGCAGAAGACGGATAATTTTTGGAACAGTCAATATTTGGAAAATTCAAATTACCAAGAACAAGGGATTGGGTTTTATAGGAGCAGAGATCACTTACTACCTTGACAAGTTGTACTGCACTGCTTAGAGGTCCAGAAGGAGCCCTATAAACAGCAACAAGTTTTAAGGTTGTATCAGCTAAACTCAAATAGCAGCATAGTATTTCAAAGCCATCAGTTACTGATTCGCACCATATTGTCTCGGAGGATGTCAGACCTAAAAAGAATGAGTACACACCTCTCTCTTTAGAGTTCTGTCGCATCTTGCGCAGCAAAAGCGTCCACTCAAACCACTGAGAATTACGGTTGAATCTATGGAATCATGAAAGCAAGTTTCTGTGATGACAATTATGTCTGAATTTAATTAACTAATGGTGAACTTCAGCGGTAGTATGTTTTTCTGAATGTTACAATAAAGAAAACTTAAGCCTTTGACCAATATCCGAGGAGAGTGTAGCAGTTCTCCGCTGAGATATCCAGCTAATTAGGTTGGTTATTAGTGATGGTCATACCCAGAGATGCTCTGCGAGCTATCCTGGCTTCCTGATTGCGCTCTCTCTCCTCTTTAGTTAGGGAGGGCCGTATATAAACGCCTCTACAGGAGAAAGAGCGCAACCAGGAAGGTATCTGGTGGGGTTTATAAACAAATCGACCAGGCCATAGTTATTGAATGGCGCCTGCCCACAATTCGAGGACAACACAACAGTGATGCGAACGTGAACTCCCGGACTTCATTGCGCACGAAGACTGGCCTTCGAACTCACCGGGCTTCAATCCTCTTGACCTCTCAGTCTGGTGAGTTATTGAGAGGAAGGTCTGCTCGGCCCAAAATCCAAGTTTGGCATTTCTGAAAGCTTCTCTGACGAAAGCGTGCAATGAAGTGAGCGACGACCACCTCCGTACCACATGTGATGCGTTCATCACTCGTGTGAGGACCTGTGTTCTTATGAAAGGCGGCCATTTCGAACGACTCTGGTTTGCTTCTGTTAGTAAGAGAATAAAGTCGGAATGATTTAAGTTTCGCTGTCAAATCCGCATTTGTATTGAAGTTACAGTGTGATATCATTGTGCGGGTAATTTGTGCTCACCCTGCAGTGACGAGTAGTGCTGGTATTTGAAATATCTGTGAAGAATGAGGAGGACGAGTGCCACAGTGTACAAAACTCTCACAAGTAATTTGTCGCTGAATCCACTGGGCTTTTTATGGACTATTTAGAAGATCCAGATAAATAGGAAAAGCGAAGCTTTTTTCTACCCTTTAAGGAAAGGAGATCAAGTCTCTGTTTTTAATATTTATTATGCTGAACCCTTTTATCGTTGAATTTCAAATTATTGCTTGGCAGGTTCGAAGATCTTGCGAGGCTCTCTGCGGAAGCCTGGAGAAGGAACATCACATGTTGAATAATCTCATAAGTGCAGTTAGAAGCAGGGGTGTGCGTAATTACGACTTACGAATTTACGGTTCACGGAGATTTTGTGCAATTCTTTTACGATGTGCGAAATTTTGGGTCGTAAACCGTAAATTTTCGTAAATCTGTTCTTTGATCCATAAACGAGTGTTTTCCAAACGCTGACTGCTTCTCGGCAGGGTTGAGCGAATAACAAAATTTTGAATCCCGGATAACTGATAACGGCTAATTTTGCCGAAAAATCGTCGGATAACAGAAAAACGGATAACGAATAAACAACAAAAAATAAAGCTGGTTTTAAACTGCTCTAGCTTCAACAGCAGACCTGGAACGTGAGTGATGTCAAATTATTATGTAACTCATTTCTAATCAACTTAGTGGAGTTTTTAAAACGTAGTGCAGGCACTACATTAACAAAGCCCTATAGGATCTTCAGGGAACTTCAGTAAGGCCCTATGGGTTTTTTCAGGGAACTTCATTGTTATACAACTCAGTTTGCGAGCCAAGCCAACCACAAATCCTTCACCGGGTTCCGCGAACTGCTGTCAAGCTTGTCGGGAGAACAAATAGCAAGGCCATCAAGCTGTGAAACTATATAGAACTGTTTTGCAAACCCTACTCGGCTGATGTTTCGCCATGATCGCTTTATTCAATGTATCGAAAAGACAAGGAGTGCTTGAGAATTTATTCAACTAAGGACTGTTTCATAGCACAATTTGAAATCTTTCATATTATTTGCGGTTTAAAACGACTGGGGAGAACGCGACAAAGAATTCGTAAAACAACCTAGCTGACTGTATGGAAACAGTCGAAAGACTGGTAAATTCCCTTGGAGGAAAACTCATTCATCCCTTATCCACTCACAATTGTCTTCACCAGACAGCAGCTTGCCCGTGTTTCGTCAGTTTCCATAGGAGTTTGTTGCGTTGTTTCACTGATCAATTGCCAGGTCTTCCTTTTGAATTAAGGCTGTGGACAAGCGAGGCAGTCTGGCCCGAAAAGAGAGACAACCATTCGCTGATCCATACCCCGGAGACATCATCTGTCACTTATACTGGGAACTTTGGATATAAATCCAGCGCTGCGACCGGGAAGGGACAAGTTGATGATAGCCGTTAGTTCCGGATTTGCCTTTGCCATTAGCGCCCTATAAGCATCGATGAGCTCATTCTTGGAATGTTCTCCGGTATAGTATAAATGTATAATACATTCCAACATGAAGTCCAGAATCCAGTTGTGCTAGTAGTTCTCGACTGCGCCGCACACTGTGAGGGTAATTTATGCGCACCCTGTGCACATGAAATGAAGCAAGTGCAACACAAGGGGCATTTAGGACATGAGATCTTGATGTCGCAATTATTCATCTATTTACCTGCTTATTTGTATTTATTCAGTTACATATTCCTCAACACATTTGATGGTGGAAATGTTCGGAACATATTTGTCATGAGGAAGACAAAATTCGATGTGCCGAATGCCGCAAAAGCTCGAGAATACCCAAGCTCTCCAAATGCACTCTATTCGCAAAAAATCAAAAAATATCAGGTGACGTCTAGTGGTAATTGTGAATTTAGGAAGTGTTCGTGAATAGTAGTTCAACTAACCATTTGTTTACTTAATTACTTGTTTATTTAATATTTAATAAGATCTGTCCTACTCGGACGGAGTACCGATGCAAAAATGAAGCAAACATCAACAGTTTGGTATCTTCCGGCTGGGGAACTGCATACAAAGGGTCTCCTGTAACCCAAATCAGTTTGTCATTTCTGTAAGACACTTCACCATTAATGTGTCCGTCGCTATCATAAAGACTGAGTGGCGTGCCCCTCTCCACTAGGATAGATTCACAACTCTATTTTTTCGGTTGTCGTCAAAGTCGGAACGGATTGACATTTCGTCAGGAAGGGACACTATCCTAACCCACAAGGAACGTGCAAGAGAGGAGCGACCCTGCTTGTCCTCATCCCGTGTTGGATGATGAATTCCTGAAATCTGAATGTAATGAGAACAACCAGCTATTACGAATTAGGAAGTATAGAACAAGCTGGAAAGCGTACATACTCCCCGTCTTTCCCACATCCCCTTCAAAAACGGAGCCTCGTGGCTTGTCAAATGTGAAGTGACCTGCTGCAATGTTGGAATGTTCTGCCCGTCCAACATGGTTGCGTTAGTTGGATGAGTTGTTAGCTGCTCCGAGCAACTCCAATAGAATCGGAAGCAAGAGCTCGGCCCAGATAACTGGTCCGCATCACTAGTGCTGAAGACGTTCTCCAGAGTAGTAGGGTCGCCGACCGATCGGGACCATACATACATCGCCGTCCCTCGTTGGCCCAGACGTGATCCGAAAAGTTGCTCTCATGGTGACGATGTACGGGTGCGCTGTTGTCAGTGTGCCGATGATTAATGATCCCGTGCAGACGTCCCATGCGGAGAGGGGATCCCCACATAGATATAATCGATCGATAAGATCGATATGTCTGGCGTAATACACGCATGGTAGATGTAGAGGTCTTCGAGTGACTTCCCTCTAGACTTCTGGTCGTCGCCACTACCAGTCAGGTGGCTGTCATTAATATGAGAAGGGTCGATTTGGGAAATGTCCTTGCATTCTATTTTTCCCATAGGCTTTTCAAATATTTATTTGTTCTCCAAGTATTTTTGTTTGTTTAAACAGCTGGAAAATGACGTGGTTCTGGCTGTGGCTTTTCAACATAACTGCACAGAAGGAACAGAGACGGTTATTAAAACGTTGCGTTTCAGACAAAGGACTGAAGGAAAACTGCCGTCTTTTCCTTCCAGCATTTGGAAGAATCCACAAGCTGAATTTTCGCTGGGATTGTTTGAAGATGCTTGCCAATATTTGACTCAACCACTGTTACCTGAAAGACGCCATAACTTGGATAGGGAGGCTCAGTCTGTTCGATCAAAGAAATTTAGTAGATTCATTTCTGAGTAGACGTTCATTAGTTTGAGTAAATCAGGTTTTAAGATTCCGAGGTGATAGACTTTTTCCATTTGCTAGAACTCTGCCAGCATTTGTCTGTGCTTCAGAGTAGGTCTTAAATGTACAACAAATCTGCGATTTTTTGGCACGCTTCCTTGTATATGCTTTGCCCTAACGGGAACACTACTTGTGTAGATTCATAGATGAGACAACATTCTTTTTCAAGCAATCACATCCGATTTGAGTGCTCTCTCCTGTTATTACTGTGCTCTCGTTCTTCGGATGAAAAACTGGAGGTAAAAGGGAGAAACAGCCAGCGAAGATTTGCTCGATACAATACATCCTCATAGGTGTTCCCTACTGTTGCTTCTCCAATCTTTCTCCAACATTTCTAACAGCCTTCACGTGCTTTGAAGCGCGAAAGCTCTCCATTGTGTGGACAAGTGCATGTAGTAACGCACTACTAGGACCTTTATATTTAGTTAGCACTTCCGCTCCGCTCTCTCCGAAATTCAAAAATTTTCTATTTAGCGACAGCAGAACGAGAGTCTTCAATTCCCTCGCTATTCAAACATTCGAATTCAGTCACCTCATAAGCCCTCCTACGCAATGCCGTACAGAAAAAGCAGTACCAATGTACACTCCAGTACAATGTATGTGGGAGGAAACGTGCACTAAACAGAAAGAACGCTTCAACGCGCAGCCTAGGACTTCCCTAACTATGGACGCCTTGGTGGCCTGAATACCAATACCTAGAAGCTCCCGTGAGGTGTACAGTATTCTCACGGTGAATGCCAGTGAAGAGTATTTGCCTCCTACATACTATCGCGACGAAGTATATTGGCATTAAATGAATTTCTTCCTGAGAACTGGATCTTCTATAAATCGATATAGGGAGTACCACAGCATGAGCCACCAAATTAGTCGCAAATCAGTCAGTCTCAGAATGAGCCGCCGCCATTTGGCTTATACAATATGTCGTGTAGACGCTCTCCTTGTGAAATCATTCCGTACAACGAATAGCTGCGGATGGTATTAGCTTGATCAGAAAGCCTTGCAAGGTTAACATAGCAAACACAACTGCAGCAAACCACAAATCCAGTCAATAATATAATCTCCATTCAAATGGGCTTCTTCTATCTCGCGTGCAGCCTTCTGATTCCTCTCCGTCAGAAGTCCGGAGGACGTGAAAAAACTGTGGTACATACCTTCACCTCTAGTGGGTGTTGGCAGCACTGTATCTGTCTCAGCAGTCTAAATAAATGGTACTCAGAAGTCACTTCTAGAGAGAACGATGTAAGGGTGGCTTCACAGCCAGTCCTCGAATTTGCTCGTGGTTCTTTCGCGACATGAAGCGTTGTTGAGGGTAAACATATCGCAGGTCGGCTCATTTTTGGCTCATGGCGTCAGCCAGTCTCTGAAGCTGGTGCTGTTACTGTAGCCTCGTCATCCAGTAATTAGTGAAGCATCCTTCTGAGCTCTTGCGAGTGCGATTTACGGACAGATCCTTCCTCTCCAGTTGCAACGTCCTTAACGACCTCTTTTTGTGCTGGCGAAGGTGTCGTGACTCGGTAGTACTGATTCGACATGCCTCGTTCGAGTCCCGCAGCCCGTGTGTTAGCCAAGACGACAAAATTAACGCGACACCCAAGAATCTTTAATAGACAGAACTTCGAGTACATCCAAGCGTAGCTGCCAATTCACGGGTGGCTAGGTTGGGTTTAGTTTTAAGCGCTTCCCACAGGTTTCTTCTTCCACAGCAGAGAATGCACAGAGTGACGTCGGTCTTCGTAAGAGTCATCTCCCGCCTTGAACCGTCGATGGTTATCACCATCTTCCTTGAATGCAGCGCAGGTATCGGAGGCAACATTGCTGACCGAATGGCCTTGCAGGAAATCGGTAGGAAGCAGAGTGCTATGGCTTAATGAAGCCATCACTACTGCGCTCTAACAATAAGTGGCGAGACTTTACATAGTTTGCTCGAAAAGCTTCGAAAATGTGCTGACCATACGAGCCCCGCCTGTACAGTCCTTAACCAAATTAACAGGCTATGCTGAAAAGCGTTGCAGGGTTTTTCGATCAAAATTTTAGTTACGATTAGGCTATTAGCCTGTACTTTATCATTTCCTTAGAAGTCCTGCACGAATTCGTCAAGCGCGGTAAAGGTGAAAGGCTCGCTTTACCCGGACGCGAATTAAAAATCGCAGACTGAAAACTCACCAGTCCCGATGTCACTCCCATCTGCGGACTGCTCCACTCACGATGACCCCTAGAAGTCACTAACTCACTGGTCAGCAAAGCTTCACTTCGAGGTGGGGTTGCAAAGCATAAAAGGAAAGGGCTGCATTCTTTAGTGTCTGTTAGAGAGATGCCAAGCATTGAATCGACCTGAATGCGTATTTGGACTAAACCACGACTTTGACCAGCCGAAGGACAATTCAGTGATTCGTTTTTTCCAGAGATGCCTTACGCCTCTTCACCGACCCGAAGACACGAGACGCTCATTTATGAGTAGTGAAAGAGCTGAGTAAAGCCTATCGCTATCGCTCCACCCTCTATTAACCAGACTGTTGAATAACGTAAACACAGAAGCTAAGGATGAGTTCGAGTTCGGTCACCAACAGCTTGGATGCTAACTTTGGCATGTGGGGTGGTGGCTTCTCGATTTCGTGAGCTCGAAAGCGGTAGGAACCTCCAAAGCGACATCCTAATGTCGGGTAATCAAAGCGTTCTCTCAGCGGTCTGTGAAATAAAGTGTCGGCGACGGCCCACCCGATGTCGATGAGATATTTGGTGCGCACAGGAGGTGCCAGCAAAAGCTGACTCCCTCAGGTGCCACCTCTAGACTACGAAAGTGAGCAATCCATCCTTGTGACCTATTCAGGAACATTTACTGCCAAACCGTTCCCCAGCATGAAAACGAGGGCACGGGTGTTTGCAAATTATATCGCACATCGCGGTACCCCTTATGGGATGCGTAACGCATTTTGCTTCGTAGGGATATCATAGAGTCATTTTGAATGCGTACTTGGCTTCTGCAGTGGCCAGCCTATCAACATGACAGCGTTTCATACCTCTCAGACGAGTGGCATCATTCACAGACAAAGAGATATGGAAGACGTAAGTAGCCTGGACGAGATCCGAACCAAGAGGCTTGAATCGGCATGTACGCAACAACCGGCGCCTCCTCCAACTACGTTACCAACTACGTAATGCCAGTGGCTCTAGCTCATCCTGTGGCTGATCATCTAACTGAATGGTGACGCGGACACGTCTTTCGTGAGCTAAATGTGACCAAGGTCATAGGAGACTAA
Organism: Heligmosomoides polygyrus bakeri; assembly: GCA_947359475.1. Lineage (NCBI taxonomy): Eukaryota > Metazoa > Nematoda > Chromadorea > Rhabditida > Heligmosomidae > Heligmosomoides > Heligmosomoides polygyrus. Next base: position 37,470,328 of record OX375865.1, on the reverse strand, counting down.
TCGCTGTAGCACACGTCACACCAAGCGCTGTAGGTGTCGTTTCTCGTTTTGTAGCAGCAACTTGGGTAAAAATGGGAACAGACAGACTTGACTCCACCATGCACTCCCTCTTGCCCCTGGGCTCGCTCTCTACTGTGGCGAATACGTTTTCCAGCCGTGTTGTGTCGTGGTTTTTGGCAGATGAAGAAGTCGTCGGCGTCGAAGCCGTGCTGGAACCGCTGCTCTTAGTCGCGTGACTAACAGGTTACAGAATTCGAGGAATGCGGACCGCGGAACCGCAATCCCCGAAGACCAGCTGAGTGCATCGCCCATCCCGGCGAGGAACAAAGCCGAGTGCAGCGGCGACAAAGACCACTGTAATGGATAATGGCTTTCGGCTATCAAAAACTGAACCGTCCCATCGTCGTTGAAAAGAGGCGAGACAGTTGTTCACCGCAAAAACTTGGCAGTTAGTCCTTCTAATCTTCTTCGAGAAAGGTTCTTTCATCGCCTCCCACTGGTTCCCAGTACCGGTGTAAAGCCGCTAGACAGCAGAACATGTTGGAATTAAAGCTGTGGTCGAGGTAAACGCTCGTACATTCAAAACGGACCGAGCGACTGGGTTTATGGCAATATGTGTAGTCCCTAAAAGAACATCCCCACTCTGTGCGAGGGCAGGATGAGATCGTGTTGGCTAACTGATTGTTGACGTCCAGGCACATCTACTTCCGTTCGGCTCTCTCTTCCCTAATAAACAGCTCATCCACTGCCACCCAATTCCTGCTGATATTTCCGGCCACTTGGTATATCAATCACTGAGTGAACGGCTGGTGGCAGGTTCTATCGGAACGCTGCGGCGGCTCCGTCCATGGGGAAGTGGACCGATCATTCGAGGCCGCACGCATTCTCGGAACGTCATATATGTATGTAGATGTGCCGCACTCATAGGAATGCGGAGGACAGCTGGGGGTATTCATTATGGCAGTGCCGTCACCAGCTTCTATGCATGCTGAGCATACAAACGCATATTATTAGGCTGCGAATTTTTCGCCGTTATTATTAGGGGGGGGGGGGGGGGGCAAAAGTAATGAGACACCATATGCCGTGTCCATATTTTTCGTGGCTGGAGTCTGGTTTCGTGCTTGTCGTATTTGTATGTTTATATGCTACTTACTGAACCCTATCTGAGAAGCTACCACTTCCGCCCTTTCCAGAAGCATGCCAAAAACCCCATGCTGTCTCATGCCGAAACCCCAGTCTGACGAGTCGACCTGTGTCGCGCAAATCTCGCCCAATTCCCAACCCCGAGCAGCCTGGGCTCAATATTCACGCAAGATGAGAAGTACGTCTTCTACCTTAACTCTGCCAAGCAGCGAGTCTGGGTGAGGCCGGGTGACCTGTTACCGACCTTCGTTCGGCGAGATGTTCACGGCGAGAGGCACCTTTGGAGCTTTTGGGTCTGCGCCCATGGACAGGTTTACCGGAAGCTGTTTCCCAAGAGCACTACGATGAACTCCAAGGCCATGGTGAACGAAATAGAAGAGATGGGCCGGCTACTCGCTCTTATTCATTCGCTGCGCTTCAAGAAGGTTCTCCTCTTCGACAACGCAGCACCCCATCGAGAACAAGTAACCACGGATAAGCTTGGCCAGCTGGGCTACGTTCACATGCCTCACCCACCGTATTCGCTGGACATCTCTCCATGCGACTACCACTACTACTTGAGCCTACAGGACATCCTAGTCGGAAGGGACACAAGAACCCAAGCAGTCCTTGACAACCATATCGAGCAGTTGATCAACACCCGGCCCAAGCAGTTCTGCAAGGATGGGATCAGGAAGTTGGCTGAGCGATGGCAGCAAGGTCCTTGCCCTTAATGGCAAATACATTCCTCAGCATCGTTGAGTTGTAATTGAGTTATAAAGAGATAAAGATTTTTTTTTCATTTTGTCTCATTACTTTTGCCCCCCCCCCCTAATATTCTACTAAACCATGGAACTTCCCAACGAAGCGCTGTCGCTTCTTGGCGGACGATGTTCACCTGCATCATATTGTGCAAGAGCACCCTACTGAGCTCTCCTATCTGGAATGATTCGAAGAACCTTACACATTCCGTTTCCGTTCAGTTGTTTCACGAAAGGTCCTAACAGGTGTTGATGCGATCTCTTCGTTTCTTGACAGCCATTCGGTTACGAAACTCACTCTAACGGTGTCAATCGAATGTGTAACGTGACCGATACGCTTATTTTAGGGAACATGGCAGCATCTAAACTTCGAACGCCGACGAAGCTCGGAACTCTAAAGCGTCCTATTTGCGTGAACTGTCGACTGCAGTCTGATTATCGTCCTCCCACATTGTCGGAAGTTCAAACCTTCTCCACTATAACGGCGGTTCCCGAGGCGATCCTCGTCTCTAGCACAACTTCTTCGAAACTCTTGAAAGCATCGCCCGAAGCCGTTCGTATTTTCTTGCGCCCCTCCAGCACCAGACCACGGAGCTTGTTAGCTTCGTGATCTGGGTATATGTAGCTGACATATTATGAGCTGCTCGCCAATGCAAGGACACTGGTGCATGGGTAAAGAAGTTGAAGGTGTAACTATGCATTTCTTGAGAGCTGTTGCTTAGTGGACTGAAAAGAATGACTCTAGATAATCTGGCCTCGATGACGCTGACGGTACGCAAAGGTCCCTCCTTTGCACAATACTAACAAAGCAGCGCATCAGTCGGCAGTCGTCACGTGCCATCTTCGTACAGAATCATATAGAAGTGCTAAGCACTGGCGGTTATCAATCTTTTTAGGATGCGCCACGTATTCTGCATGGGGACTCCATGGGTGCAGACACTTTAACTTCGTCCTATATAACGCTTTGCAGTGTCCATCCGTAGCCAGTGCTTTATAATTCTAAGACAGATTTGTTAGGAACGCCAGGAAATGGAAGGCACCATTGGCAAACGGAATCCGAGCAGGATTCAGGCGCCTAGTAATCAAGCGGCTTTTGCTGATTTTGCCGCATACGACTTGGGAGACGACACACAATAAAATTAAACACGTGACAAACAACAAAGAAGAGGGTTGGGTAACAGATGAGAGAACTAGAACCTTTGGATCTATCCTAATCAGAGGGGAGCGCCGTCAGAAAAGCGCAAACATGAAGAACTATCCTGGCAAGGAAAGCCCAAGGAAGAGTGCTCACGTAGGTCAGTTCAATATTCAATCCTTTTAAGACCATTTACCTTCGGTGTTGCAGCCGTTTTCGAACAAGCAGAGTGATGTGTTCCCGTCCCCCTTTTCGGATAGATCCGAACATTTATTATCGTGTTGCGTTTAACTTACCTCTTTCTGTCAGAAGAGTATCGAAAATCTTCTCTGGATGACTATGAAATCCAAAGACTCAAATTCCAGTTGGAACTCCAATTTCCTGCATGGATTTGAAGTCAAGATCCTCATGCGCGCATCATGAGACAATCCTTTGAAAATGGGATAAAAAATACAGAACAACGGAAGGCGTTAAATAGTTCTTTTATGAGGTGTGCAGAACACTCTACCTCTACGGGATGTCGTGGAGGCGATTTGTGTGCGTACCCGACCAACACAATGAATTGCGATGTTGAGCTGAAGAAGAAGGCCGTGTTCTATCTTTTCGAGCGCGCATGCCACCAATTCACCGATCACGGAGGCACAGAAGGCTTGTTCGGCCTGAGCGGATGAGCCCGAACCAACAACCTCGCTTTGGGGTGCACACGACAGCTCGTATAGTGTCGCTTTGAAACGAGCTGCTATAGGTTGAAGACGAAACAGGAAGAGCATTCAGAGAAGCAATCTTGCGCATCTCACAGATCCTGAACATGTTTGCTTGTCTGTTTCGGTTGCCAAACCTCTGGACATGAACCTTGCGCACTGAAGTCCGTAGCCACTAGTCAGAGGTGTATGGCACTGAATAGCGACGGTAACTTGAGGCCGATGAGGACGAGAAGATTGGCACTTAAGCACTGTTCGAAAAAAATTTGATCCGGTTATGGCTCGTTAACTTTACAAACTCCGCTTTGTAGAATACCAAAATTTTTAGAAATCTGCTTCCTTAGGACTGATAAGCATACCAGAGGAGGTACATATTGGAGCGCTCTTGTAGATTCGAAGTGTTAGAGGCTGGTGTTTGTTTGCCTACTGCATTGAAGATTAAGATAATCCTCAATTACAGTAAGTGTTTGATAATGGAGCATCTCAAAACTGCATGTTGTCTGTCCTTGGGAGTGATAAAATACATGGGAGTGATTTTTCAAAGGATACATTATTGAGGAATTTCTCCGACATCCTTTGATCATGGAAACGTAGAGACACGTGGGAAAGCTGGCTTAATTGCAAAGTGATTTGTGGCCTTTCCTTCAGCAATTTATTCAAGGATCCCCATCGAGATGCAACGGTTCAGTGAAGTGCGCTTTCTAGAAGCCGCTGCACTTGCTCGTGCGCTTTTTCGCCGGAAATGTTTACTGGGGATGATGAGCAGAGTTCGGACAGAGGCCCTGTCAGTTGTGGACGATCCCTTTGTTCGCCTCTCGCCCTTTCAAAAAAGGTTCGTAATAAAGCCCGGAGCGTCTGCTTTCGAAAACACGCCACCGCAGATCGCGGTGTTAACATGCGTAGCGGCACGTCGGCTTACGTCGTCAGCCGCTACGTCGGCATCGGCCGCTCGTCAACGTCATCAGTCCATGACGGCAGCATCACACCCGCAGCGGTGACGTAGTCACCTGCACACAGTGGAGGAGACGAGGTGGAGAACAGTCCGCAAGCATGTCTCGTGGGGGCAGTAGGACTACGGAGAACGAGAAGAGCTAGCCGAGCCTAGTCTACGCAGCCGCCGAAAAGGACTGTAGCTGATCGAAGCTTCGATGGAGTCCCGGAGAGCTGGAGTGTTAGGATGAGTGGGACTGAGTGAAGGAATGTCCACGGAATTATGAGAGAGCTGTTCTTGGCTGGGTTCACATAACTATTGGAACCCGATATGAAAAGAGGTAGTGGCGCGGTCAATCGAGGTGCCCTGTGACGCGGACCTGAACCTGAAATCGAGGATCTTACATAGTTCGGGATCCACCTAGCCAGCCAAGCCTTCTATCCCTCAAGAGCCAATGAATTGGACTGGGGAACATGAAATATTGCATCGGCCGGCCATCACAAGTCGTATATGCCATATACGCATGTAAACTGCCTCCGCGGCAGGAAGTGTCAGTACAATACTTAGCGCATTCCAAGCAGGGACAGATTAATCCCGGCCGTTATTCTGATCCATATGAGTAATGGATAGCTAAAACATGTCTTAGATCAAATACAGCGAGCACCGGTCAGTACGGATGAGCAAAATTCGACCATACCTTAGCTTGCATTTGTCAGAAGCGGTCCAGGAAATAATTAAGTGCAGGGAGCATGCTGAAAAAAGATTACCCATCATGCCTTTTTAGAATTGTATGCATTTACCGTTCATATGGAACAGTACCATTATGCTTTGTTCCACTTTATTTCTATTCGTCCTCTCACCCTTTCGCTTGACATTGCTAAAACCCATGGTTTTAACAACGAATAGCCACAGCCCACCTCGTTGACTGTGCATGCGAAGAACTAGCGGTGGCGACGCACTTTCTCCATTGTCCCAAAGGTCCACATTGTTGGGAAAGAAGCTCAAAAAGGGCACGGTGCTCAATCAGCAGAGGAGAAGATTTTAGGTTCGGTTACGCTGCTCAATTATGACCCTTATCTGTACGATGTCGGTGAAATGATGTCAGACTGACCAAGGAAAAGGGAAGGAAAAATAAAACGCTGACTTACCTCGGGTAGATAAAGAAGATTGACCAAACACTTGCTCAAACTCCTTCTGCGCCGTTGGATATAAAAAGGAAAGGAGTGTTGATGTATCCCAATACGAGCCCGTTCACCGTTAAACTGTTACACTAAGCCTTAAAGAATATTTGGAAGCCTGGTCATTATACAATGAACACCGAAGAGTAAATCAAAGAAGCATGGTGAAAAACATAAGGGAAAACAGTCCGACTGTACGAACGCCTCTAGCTTTCCAAACTCTTACAGTCCCACGCACCTACATGATTTGAAAACTTGTGTTCAAGCGCAAAACGCACAGCAGTGTCTAGTATGGCACCAAAAAACCCTGCCCGGTAGATTCTGCTACTCCATGCTCTGCCGAGGAAAGAACACCACCAAGTCCCCAATCCCCAGTGAGATATCCTGACCGGCGCTGCCCGCTGATGTTCACATAAATCGACTCCGATCAGACATCAGATAGCTTTCGGCAACAGGCGTGTCATCGTGATAAATGCAAGACATCTTGCGAAGAACAAATGTCGGTGCTTAGCGACGCCTCCTCCAGAATGAGACGACGGCTGGCCGACTGAAGGTGCGAGAAGTTTCCGGAAAGTTACACAGCCCCACCTGACCGCGTCTTTCGAAGGTGCTCATGCACCTCGGACACCCCGGTCCGAATTTGACGCTGTGTACGAGTGCGTCGGCGGCAGTCGGAAACGGAGACGCTCAGTTCAACCGTCCTGACGCCTGAGCTGAAGCCTCTTGGATGCGACTAAGCAGCTACAACACTAGAAGGGCTGTCGGGCCCTAGACGAGTTCAACAGTTGCAGTCGGATTTGGATCACCAGGTTTTCGTCGAGCTGAGAAGGGCTGTGGGCGCATGTGGCACTTTTGAGAGTAGTCGATCCACGCGTGCATCATAAATCACTTCTAGATTCGTCTAGATCCTGGACAACTAAGTCCTCCCTCCTTTCGTTCAGTCTAAATGGGCTTATCTGATGACAACAGAACGCCGATTTTCTATCGGCTGGCCACCGTAAGTCGTTGCATACCTCAAACGAACTTCAAAAGGCCTCCACAGCTGGGGAGATTGTGATGAAGGCAAAATGATATAATGAACCTTATCGTTTTATCTTTTACCCTTTAAGCCGTACACGGACAGCAGATACATCGTTGTTTACCTCCTTCAGGGAAATGTCGTGAAAGCACATATTGTGCCTGTGCATATTGTGCCTATATGATAGCCTGCGATCCATAAACATATCTTTGTGCTCTCCTTCTAGGTCTGATACCTATTCCTCGCCTTGTAGAGGTGGAGGGCTTACTTGTCTTAGAAATTATCCGCACTTTTAATCTAATCGAGCTGCACACTACACGCGGTACGTCTTTCGACTTAGCTACCGAAACAGATAGCCGAGCCTAGTGGTAAGCACATAATTTTGTTGGTGATATTCTTAACGTGTGGTAGTACAGTCGGAGAAGTGACGAGTGTCGCGTGTTTCGGATTCCAGATTCTTGCTCCGATTTTCCGCTCAGGCCAACGAAGCGTATCATAACTCCTCGGGGTCGGTGGGTTGGAGTCAGACTTGTCTGGGAATGGTGAAGCATTCGGCTGGCCACGCAGGTCGTTGTATAGACCAAACTCGCACTCAAACAGCCTCGATGACAGCATGCGTGGCGCAATCCAAAATCGCCTTTATTTTTTATCCTTATTGTGAGCTGTGCCTCAGTGCTATGCCATGTCCATTCAGAAGAATGTGGTGCCAAATGAAGGTACCTTGGCAAAGTTCGCTCGACTTCCGTCGTATGGTATAGAGGCGAGGCTCCCTGAAAGTTGTAACTCTCTCATGGCCACACCTCTATGCCCCTCCATATGAGACTTCCATGTAATGTCGTAACACATCCCGCTAAACCAGCCACGAAACAATTCGCTTGAATGGAGAATGTTTGTTCTGCTGCTGGATTCGCGATCTGGCATGGTTAGGGTAGGAAAGTGCAACTGCCTCTGTCAAGGTCCTGATCAAACAAACAGTTGTTGTAGTGTGCGATGGAGGGCTTATCGAACGCTGCTTTTCAAAAGTGCATAAAGCTGTGAATCCATCAAAATGAAGGTATGGCAGCAGCAGCCCATGGTTCTGGAGAGCGCACTGAAGCTGGAGAGTTTGTACGGCATAGAGGAACACTTCGGAAGAAGGGTCATCTTGAAGAAGGAAAGAATGTGGTGTCGGCAAAATGCGCTGGATACTATTCATATAGAGATCGAGCGCTTGGTTGTTGTCTTGGCGATCAGCCTAATGAAATTTTCATTTTTTCTAAACCCGTAGTCTGGGGTAATGCAGTCGAGAAAAATGCCGACGTTCCGGATCAAATTTTGTGCTCCTCACTGTGTTCAAACAAACCCAATGTTCCGCCCATCCGGGGTCGCTGAATTGGTACCAGACCTTTCTGATGGTGAGATCAAATCGCCGACGTGTCTTTCGGCTCCGACAAGTGCATGTGCAGAAGCAAATGCGCATTCATATTCCATCACGATATGCCGTAGAAGTAGCATGGTGCAACACCCGAACGGGTTGGCAACGTTTGACGGGACTCAGACCTGCACCATCTGCGTTCTTGATAGGATACATCCAAATGTCTTTACACCACCGTCGCTGTTGGATCCAACGCCACCTTCGAAGCAAGCTGACGACACCTCGGAAGGCTGAATCTGTACGCCTTTGTCTGTCATTTAAATCTGGAGGGTGGCGTGATGTGACTAATGTCGAGTAGTTTTTTTTAAATGTTGCCAACGCTCTTGGGCTAGGCATGACCCGAACCCACCAATTCAGCTTCCTTTTCAGAACTTACAATTGCAAATAATGAGAATTTCAGCTATTTGTTGCAGCCTACACTTCACAATGCTCTAGGCCAACCTTGCAGCGAACAGCTACGAGATGCATTGGTATACTTTTCAGCGCAACGCACAATTTTTTCGCTCATGCCAGAGACACTAACTGCAGTGTGAATTCAAAGAAACGAGAAAACTAGCCAAACCTCCTGCCAGAAATACCCTTAACTATGACATGAGGCGACCAGCGCCCTTCGCCGTCCTATACCGATTACAGTCTTGCATCTGTAGAATCTGTCAGATTCAAATCAAATGGATTCCACACACCAGGAGCAGGACCTCAGGCCTTTCCATATGTATACATAAATCATACCTCTTCGATGGGTTGTATATGAAAAAGGAATGATGAGGAAGCAGAGAAAACCAAATGCGACGCTCTCCTGCCTGCATATTGAACATGTCAGCGAAATTATGTTGGAGATTAGATAACGGATGAAGATAAAGAAGAAGGTCGGCGCTTTCAATTCCTTTACGGAATGTGCCACGTGCTCTTCTTCTGTGGGATATCGTGTATACAATTTGAACCCGTATTTTGACCTGGAAAATAAATTTCGGTTGCCCACAGATTTATTTATCTATTTATTTGCACAAAATTGTGCGCTAAAAGAAATGGAACACTGGATACGACACACCGAAAATCACAAACCACTGGATAGAAAGAAAGAAAGGAACCTCAAGGGATCAATCTAGTGCTTCATTTTAATTTTCCGATGAGCACAGCCTAGCAATCGAGAGCAAAGAGTAGTCCCACAAATCAAGTAGACTTTACATCGAAATGCACTGGTCTTGGGGAAAAGGAACTTGATGAAGACGAGCAGTGGCCCCCCTCCAACACTGCAAGTCGAAAGGCAGAACGGCTATGGATGCCAGCTTAACAGGTCCGCCGCCTCCATCAGCACAGACTTGATGGTTGTATGGGAAGGGTAAGGTACAATTAAATTTTTTGTTTGTTAGGTAGAACAAAAACAATAAAATAGAGTTGCAGAGCCATGCAAAAGCGTAAACAAATACAGAGATATTGGAGGCTAACATTATACAGAAAGAGTTGTTATAATTGGGAATCAATACTACAACTCAAACTCCTCCAGTAAGGTAGGAACGCAAGCATAGTGAGAACCAAATCTCTGAAAATTTGAAGAACTAGAAGGAAAGGCAAGAAAAAGTACAGTACTGCGCTTGGAATATGTCAACAAGATGCAGAGCTGAAAGTAAGTCAATCCTTTTCAAGCTTTTCCGGAAGCTATTAACGTTCGGAGCTTCTAGTTGACTTGTAGGCAACATTTGTAGCCAACGAGCACCTCGAAGGAAGATGGAATTGAAGATCTTTCCGCGATTTTTCCTTTTCATCGTGGGACAGCGCAAGCTACGGTCCATGAAAACTCCTAAACCATTGAATGATGAGATGAATAAGTTAATGTGCTTCTCAGACAAATCTGGCATGCATCAATTCACCGATATTTGTGGGTTAGAAGACTTGGTGGCATTCGCGTCACCTTTCATTTCTTATGCTCTGATTTTTTCCGAATTTCAGGTGTCTTCTGCGCTTCTTAATACGTTGTTGTTTTCAGACGTTGCTTCGATCATGTGCAGACTCGCACGAAGGAAAAAACTTTGCGGGTCGAGCAATTAACTTTCCATGGGCAATTGTAATAAACCCGAAGTTTTATAGTGTATACCTTCAGATCTAGATGTTTCTCCTTCAAGTATAAAAATTTGCCGTCCCATGACATTTTACTAAAATCAGCAAAAAATTGGATGCCTTCTGATTGATTCGAGGACTGTTCCCAGAAAATCTTTATTTTTTAACTGAAGAGCATTGTTACCCGTAGAATGCAGCAACAATCTTCACCTAAAACCAACACGCAGAACGACTCACCCCCCCACGCCAAAAAGTGAAGTCAAAGATAGACTCCTCTTCTTCAACCTCGACATTGGCTCTGACTCGGCTGCAAATGGACCACGGCTGGATTCATCAACGGTTAAACCCGCAGATATGCGGTAGAGATACCCACGTTGAAGCACTCATCGTTCGTATCTCCATCTCTAATACCACGCGTAGCCGGGGAATTGTTGAGGAATCCGTCCCCAGGTGGCAGCCCGCAACCCCTTCTGTGTGTCTCTGACGGCGAGGAATTCAGGAATTCCCCCGACGTCTGGCGCCACGAGGACGGCGTCATCGGTCGAGCGCCACCAGTTCAGCGCGACGTAGGCTTCACGTGATCAGCAGCAGCACTCGCTCGTCGTCGGCCCACCAGCCTCGCTTCGGCGACGGCCGATTCCCGAAAACAACGCCGCCATCCCTCATCAGACGAAATACCATGATTAGCAATTACGCGTTCTGTGGACGAGCGCCTATGCTGCGGATGCTGTCCGACGAGCTGGAAGCGACCAAGGAAGTACGAAAGCATGTACACGTCGGGCAATGGTCTTCCAGCTAACCACTGCAGCATCTGCACACGATCCGTCGACGATCTGCGAATATGTAGCTGTCAGGCCGGAAAGGAAAGGCTGCTCAGCTCTCGCTAGGCAGTTCAGTTCTGCCAGCTTCTCAAAAAAGTGGCCGCCCCGATCCGGAGCAGGCTGATGTAGGTGATGGTAGTGGCCCCATTGAACGTTCGCTCTCTATCAGACCTGCTAATCGTGGTCTCTTATCTTGCCGACTTTAGGGCTTCTGCGATGTTCTAGGCGTTGCCGCGTATGTTTGAACAAAAGGGCCAAATGTCTCCATGCTGTACGATAGCGACAGGCACATTGGGGCATCAAATGTCCCGTTCCTGAAAATGGCACTGCACTGAAAATCAGCAACGGGAAGGACAGATCGAACGTTGAAAGTGAACACCAGAAAACTGCAAAAGACGAAGTAGGAGGAGGAGAAAAGAGGGGCAAGTACCCTCTTTTCGTATCCGAATTTATGGAGTCGATTTTTGAGATCTCTATGCGCAACTTGGTGTCTGAAAGTACTGGCTATGCGTTGAATTCTGAGGCACCCGAATTCACGTGTTGCCTTGTGGCGATTACAGTGGCTTGTGCTAACTAATTTGTTGCGTGGAGCGCAGTCGAGGAAGGTGTCGGCTGTCGCGTGCACTCAATTCCAGGTTCTTGGCTCGGAACTCCCGTTCACGTAGCCAACCTTTCCATTCCTCAGGGGCCGGCGATTAGGTACCGGACTTGTCTATTCGTGCACTGATTGGCTAGCGAGTTTCGGCCTCCGCATGCAGGACACATTGTTGACTAGATAAGAAATCGCTTCTAGAAACGTTTGACTTTTCTGGTACTAATAGATGTACACGTAAAGTGTCGCCATTGTTTCAAATGCATGTATATCAGGGTCAAAAAGTTGAAATACATGGACATGCTTCCGCCCATTCGATTGACAGGTTCGATCCTATACGCATTGTGCACGGCGCACTCTCGGAGCATTCCGGGAATGACGGAGCACTGACAACGCACGCCATGCTTGAGATACTCCGAAAAGACTGCACGTCACTTCCTGGAAAATAAGGTGCTCTAATCGGAAAAGCCCACTGCAGCTATTTTTAGGCCACCCACGGCGAAAACGCGGTGCTCTGGTAAAGCTTTATACACTATCGTGTAGATCTCGAGGAGACGAATCGAACGGTGCCAAAAGTTTTTCAAACAACTTAAAACTAAAAGAGTTATGAACATGCAACGGTTCGCGACGGATTTTTCCGTCGCAAACCGTCTTTTTGACCGCGCGACGCGAGCGGTATTGTACGAGAAGCGATCAAACGCGCGCAGAATCACTCCTCAGCTGTAGGAATTCGTTCCAAGTACCGACTCTCTACAGTCACCAGATTTCCAGGTGTGACGCCCTAAAAATAACCTTCCACCGAAAAAAGAGAGACAAATCAGTCACTGTGCAGCCGGCCGACCGGATCCGTTCAGGGCGACGAGTTCCGCGAGCGCTCTGCCGCGCCGCTCATCATAACGCGCTCATCTTTCGACGAGCGTGATGAATTCTCGCCGCGAAGATCATCCTGCGCGGCCGCTGAGTCCTCCGGCCATAAATCAAGAAAATCGCCAGCGAGGAGGTTTTTGCGGAATGCGTCGTCGTCGCCACCGCCCCTTCTAGCCGTATCGTCTGCGGAATTTCGCTGCAAAAAACCGTCGTGGATGGAGACGGGTTGCAGATAATAGCCGAGGAATGTCAAATATGTGCGAAGCGCGGAGCCTGCTGTCAGGCTGCTTAGGAACGGCCTTCGCAACCAGCTCCTCATCTTGATGTCTCGTGACTGTTACCCATAGGAGTGGATTTGGTGACGTGTTACTGTAGGGGCATACTAAAAGACCAGCGTGGAATGACCGATGCCCCCTGAAATATGTAAAGGAAACTGACTCCTTGTGCCTAAAAACTGGAAGTCATTGTCGGACAAGGAGTACCGACCTACTGCTGGTAATACTGGGAGGACGATCCATTGGTTCTGCCTACATCTTATCAGCCGAGCAACTGCTCCGATGTGATAACGACACTTGAAGACGGTCTTCTGACGGATATATGACAGATGCACAACATCGACGACCACTAGTGCAATTCTCTTAAGAGAACTTTGACCCTCTCGGGTTTGCGACGTGAGCCGTTATTCAATTTTGCCACTTCTCTCAGCCAGAATTCAAATTTATCAAACACCACGAGGTATTCATCGGGCAAAATTGAAAGCCCATTTGCCCTTTTAGTGCAATGCATATCTGTTTGAAAAAGCGTTAAGCGGGTGTTTATATCCCGGAATGCGCCGTGCTGCTCACGTGAACATTCGAAGGCATTTCACCAATTCTTCGTCGGAACGTCATTAAGGGGAGTCAGTTGGAATATTATAATGAATATTGCGAGCTTTAAATTTGGCAGGACCGCAGTTATCCAAGCGGACTTTGAGTGGATTAGACCGCTCAGTCTTGTTGCATTTTGTGATTCGGTGTAACTCTCATAGTCCTAAACAAACTGCTCTATACACTCAAACCATTATTTTGAAAACCGCAGGTCAATTCGTAACACCAGCACGTCTTCCAACTCAGTTTCTTTTCTGTCAGGAGAAGCTGGAGAGTGGCACAGCTAATCGTCACCGGCATTGCTTTAATTGCACTGAGGAAATTCAAACATGATTTGTATTAGAAACGAACATCCGCCGTTGCACCTCGTGGACAAGTGCAATGAGCCTTCCGGATTGACGAATTGGCACCGGGAGTGTGTGTAAACGAAATTTGAAATCTCGCAAATCGTAAGTCATAATTGCGAAAAAACTGTCATAAATCGTAAATAGTAAACCGTAAATTGTAAGAGTGACCAGTAGTGCAGCACAACTAAATTTCCAGAGGCGTTTTCTACTAATGTTAACCACAAGTGACTCAATATGTACTTATTTGTCGTATTATTTTCAGCTCATTCTGAACAGTTTTCCTACCAAACTGTTTTCTTTTTTCACGTCTTGTTGCTAGTAAGACACCTTTTAAATCAAACTTTGCACGTTTCAAGAATATCGAGAAAACTGTTTATTCAAAAACTTTACTTTAGCCTATGCATGGTATTCCAGCAAAAAGTCTGCATCGTTTGAATATTCTTAAATTCCTAGCTTACTATCAATTTTGCAGCTTGCGTACATATTAATCTGGAGTTTAGCAGAAACAAAAACCTCAAAATTAAAAAATCGCTTCACTACAGCAGTCAAAACTAAAAGCTAAGAATTAAAAAATCATTTCACCACTGACCAATGCCGCAGAAACAGCAACTTCGCATGTAGTAATTCAACAAACATACTGAGTCCTACGATGAGATTGAGCCTTGCACTCTGAGTGAATGCACGGCACAATCCCACCGTGTGTCGAATCGAAAGATCTACGCCTTCAACATTTTAAAATAAGTCCTGAAGCAATAAGGCAGACGGATAAAAAGCTTTTGGTTATTTCTTGGACATCTTCCCTTTAAAATGGAAAGGTTAACGTATAACTTCCTTGAGGCGTCTTCCGTTTGATTCCATAGACGAGACAATTTTGACTTAGACGATATCTAGCTTGGTTTGAAAGTACTCCTATTTGAGGTTTGAGTGGAGGAGAAGTCGGTATAAGCTGAAACTGGTTTAGTTTGAGTTCATAGAAGACCATTTTGAACGGGCAAGTTAAAACGGTTATATACCTCTTCAGGAAGGTAGTTACACATCCATTGCTCAATGAGGGGGTGCCAAGCAATATCCACAACCACACTCGAATTGCGAAGCTCTGTTAGTTGTAGATAAATTGCAAAGAAGACGTTTCTTAACTTTAAAAGTGCTCTCAATTTCCGAACCATCGATCTACAACGTCAGCGATCGCGGTAACCCAAAGCGCCGATTTCCTACGCAAGTCTGCCTGTAGTTCTCCGACTTTGAAACCTCGAAAATATGGCGGTGCTATTTAAAAAAAATCTCTGCACACGCTCGGCTGCCCTTCGCCAGTTCAGTAACGAACTTTGCTCTCCAAGAATCTGCACCCCCCACCCTTTAAACAAATTAGATATGGTAAATGCAATAATCTCAATCACACCACTGAAAGGGGACAACAAAAGTGCCAGAGCCATTTCACCCTTTTCTGTGAAATACTCGCTTTGACCACACTTGCAATATGAATTTGCTCCGCCCTATGAGGTGCAATGTAAACATGTTTGCAGCTTTCAAGAGCCCGCTTCCAATCACGGATGACACTCGATCGTGGATATGCATCAATTCTGTTCGGTAGCGTTAGCATGAATCTCAAACTGATTAGACGTCGTTTCCAACCGGGGCGTGGATCTAGAATAGTCCTCTGTTTCTCTAAGAAACTACTTCCAATGTCTTTCTGGAACATGGAATGGAACCACCCTTGACAGCAGTAGTGGGCGGAAACGGAGAAGCCCAGTCTCCTAGAGAGGAGCTTATTTTCTTATTATTTTATTAGACTTGTTTCTCCACTTGATTCCAAACGGCAGCGCTTTCAATGTTATAGAATTTGAAAAGTTATTTAAGAGAAGAGGAAGTCGGACTCGAGAAGCCTGTGCACAAGACGGTGTCTTCTGCCATAGTAACAAATTAGAGCATCAAAAAACAACTCTAAGTGGAAGTTGGAATGGGCTATAGGAGGAGACCATTGGAGTAGGCACAGCTTTATAACTCGGTACAAATAAATTTGGGCGCCAGTTGGTCCTTAATCAAAGATCACATTTACGAAAGTTTGCGGGTTTACGACTCAAAATGTCGTAAATCGTAAATCGTAAAAGACTCGGCAAAAATAGCCAAAAGTCGTAAAATCGTAAATCGAAAATCGTAATTACGTACACCCCCGACTGGTACCATCAAGGATAAGGGGAAATAAGCTCTGCGGCAATCAGAACCTGAAGTTCTCAATGCGCCACGCACTCCTCTTCTACATGATATCACTCACAATGTTATTTTTAATCCATATCTCATCCATACTACAAGAGCTGCTGACCGAACGACAGGCAATTCAGTGTTTTATCGCTCCCATACAACATTCTCTAACGGATGGAACGCCTGGTTGAACCAGGTTCAGAACGCACCCCGAAATCGCTCGCAGACGTATTCAAACTACCTGTGTCTCCTTCCGACCGCGCCACGTGCTCAATTTGTACACATCCTTCAGAAAAACAATTGCCCATCTTCTTGCTGACTGACATTCGCAGATAATGCGACGCAAAACTCTAACACCCGATATTTCACCTCAAAATGGAGTTCGTGGAAATCCCACATTGGCACCGATGACGCCGAACTTTGTCCTTTGTCCATCTGATAGCTTTAAAGACCTGGTTTATTCTCTTGTCCTTGAAAGCTCCACTGCATGTGATAGCTAGCCTTGTCAGCAGCGATGGCAACCGTTATCAGTGACAGACGACGCATTCGTCCACTATGTAGAAGGCATTGTTTTCCTTCGGAACGCCAATGACCAGGATTCCGATCCCGCCTCTGACCAGCAGTAACTGCGCTATTTTCGGAGGTGGGGAGTGATGTGAATGAAACGAAGGCTTCTCCAGTGTATATCTTCGCAACGCCTTTGAGCTGCGTGTTTAGTTCTGTTGTCTGCATACTTCAGTGCTCATCTCTAAGATAGCACAGCCCAGGATTCCCCAACCAAGCGCCACAGACGATTGTGGGCACCGATACGCATGAGTAAAACCCGGCCGCTAGAGCGAAGACTTTTGTCTACGATGAGCCACGATGAGGGTAGAAGAATGTGTGTCATGAATGGCATCCATTAATAGCGAAGGATCAGTCGACCACCCGGTCAAATACGACAATGGACCTGCGGCGCGAATGATGGTTTAAGTTGATGGAATAGGATGGCGCCCATTTTACGTAGTTTCGAATGAAACACCATATTGCCGCTGCTCACCAATTAAGGCCACTTTTATCTACCGTCGCTGTTCGACGGCCATCATTGATCTTAGGGTCACAGTAGCGTTTCCAGTACCGTTCCTTTTCGCACATTCGTTTCGTTCCATTCCTATGCCTCCAATTCTACTTCCAGTTGGGATCGACATTATCTGCTGTCATTGTTCGGCAGTTGTCATTCCTTTTATGGTCACGGTAGCGTCTCCAGTACAGCGCATTCGTTTCGTTTTCATTCCTATGCTTCCGTTCTACTACTAGTCCCCATCGAATGTATTATAAAGGGCGTCTCAAAAAAATGTAAGCACTGTTTGAAAGTTGATAACTTTGCTCACAGTAAAGGTATAAAAGAAGTTAAGGGCTCATATGAAAGCATGGGATAATAGAAATTTTCTGACATATGAGGGGGATGAATTGCGGCATGCGCTCGCCTAAGGATGTTTGAAACTCATTTGAAAGCACAGTGTAACGAGATTTCTCTGTGACGTGCAAACAGTCAAGTTTGCGCCATGACCACTCCCTAAACCTTGCACTTCAGACCCGATTGATTGTGCATGGGATGAATGCTTGTCGTAATCTTGCTAGTCATCGACCACATTAACCTGCACTGCGCTTCATTTCACGTTTAGAAATTGGCAATCACGTGAAAGACACGTGACATGTGATTTACTGATTCCACAATTTGTCGCTATCGCTCTAATAACGCTCTCTACATATCTTAGCCCATAACAAGAGTCATGCCCGGCTCTACGCTTTCCTTCAAGAAGAAGAAGGTTGTCCTGAAGTCCTACTGTAAGTTGTAAAACGTGCGGAGGCGATTTGCCCAAAATTGAACCATGCGTGCGGTTCCTCAACAATCAATCGAGTCTGAAATGCAAGGTTTCGGGCCGGGGCACGGCTTAATCTTGACTATTTACGCACTACGCAGAGATCTCGTTATCCTGCGCTTGTATATGAATGTCAAACACCTTCAAAAGCTTCACTAGCAGAAATGTTAGAAGCTTTCAAATAATACCTGCACTTTTAGAACACCTTGCATTTTTCACAAACTATAGTGTGTCTTAGGTTTTAGACCTTAAAAGCGTCAGTCACTCGATACGGCCACTTTCTGGAAAAATTACAACAACTATTCAAAACGAAAAACAACCAACCGAGTGTAAAATGCAAGGTTTCAGACGATTGCATGGCGCAATCTATACCGCTCATATGTCAGAAAATTTCTACTTTCCTAGCTTTCACATGAGCCCTTAACTTCTTCAGTATCTTTACCGTGGGCAATGTTATCCCCTTTCAAACAGTGTAATCATTTTTTGAGACACCCTGTATTTGTACATCACACACCATTTAGCGACGTACCAAACCCAATCGACACTCACAGTGTATGGTTCATTCGTCTATATGATTGCCTGGCATTCTGCGGAGGAGATTGAGAATATGCGAATGTTTTTCCTCATCCACACTCTGAATTAGCCAACCAGCGCATTGTTGTTGACAGTACCTGCACTGCTTCCCATCCTCGACTCGACGATTCACTGCTAAACTGCCATGGAATCCCAGCGAAGGAATCGTGAATTCCACACAGTTTCCGGCGCAGAAACGATCTGTAATGAGGTTCTGCCGACGAGGCGTACCTTGAAGACGCACTGAATCCCTTAAGCGAATGGATCGTGGCTACTGCCGATGAACTGCAGCGCGTCTACCTACGGAGTCAGCTGCTAAATATCATCTGTACGAGACCAGCTGAGTGAACTATCGTCGCCGAAACGAGTTCTTCCTTCGGCGCAAGCGACAACATCACGGAAATCACGCAGCCGATTTGCTCATCCGACGCGATTGCGACGTCATTAAGCCAGACTTCGTCCAGCTGTCTTCTTATTCTTGATTCTGTAGGGTCCCTCTGTAGGTTGCCCTTCCATGATTCTCCTCGGAAAATCGCACCTGGAGTTCATCATTGAATACGTCTAAGGACAGCGGTCTAAGTGGCCAAAATACGAGGGTTGAGATCTTTCCGTCGGCGTAATCAACCTTCCCTAAAATGCACACCCATACCTTCCTTAAATTCCACATTTCTTTGTAATTTGAGACTCGATCCCGACAGTACTTCTGTTAATTGATCCGAAACTCCATCCATCGAAAACGAGGAGTGTACTAGCGAAACCCTAAATACTTTAGTCAGCTTACTTTCGGTGTCTACACTTTCGCCTTCTCAACGATGAACCCCGAAATAGCCTGCCCTGCTGCATAGATATTATTAGGGGCCTCATGTGTTAACAATCTTCCGACTGGAACACCCGTTCTTACATTCGATCCACTTTTTGGAGTTTATGTTCCCTTTTTCTCAAGCGAACGTCAGCCTTATTGGTGTAAAACTGTGAACTGTGAACATTCAGCGGTACTACTCTTAAGAAGAGCACACATAAAAAGCGGATTCCTTACGCTCACCATAGCATAACATCGCTATGTACTAATTTAATGACGGAGTGGTAGTCCAATCGGAAGAGGCGTCGTCCGTCGAGCGCACCCGATTCCAGGTTCTTTCCAGAACAGCCAAGCCTTCCATTCCTCCAACGAATTGGTTCCAAACTCATCTGGGAATGATAAAACACGGACTTGTTATCGGCTGACAATCGCAAGTCGGTAGAATGCGTGGCGCATCTCAAAACGGTTTTATACCCGTTGTACGGATAGCGGGAGAGGTACAGATAGCGAAATGTTAGAGGAGTAACGCGTTTCTACTTCTGTACACAATTCAGGATGGTTCAGTGGTTAATTATTTATATGGGATGAGCAGGAAAGGGAGATAGGACCATTCGTCACAACCGCATAGGAGCACTCTCGCGTACGCCGCTGTCTTCTGGCCATGGTGACCTGTTCCGCCCAGTGGACGGCTGGTGCCTCTTCTGGTAGAGGCATCGTCGTCGCCGACGATACTGCCGCCGGCGCCGAAACAGAGACATGTCTACATACAAAAATGTGCGGATAGCAGATCATTTAGTAGCAGTCGAACGGCTTTGGTAGTAGAAGCGACAGCTTGAGGGCGATTGTAGTCGGCTCGAAAGTTGACGATGGGTAACGGCTTGTCGATCGTTGAAGGCGGTGGGACTGGTGGAGGAGTACGGCTTGTGGAGGGTTGAAGACAGCGGGAGTAGTGGCGAAAAGCGGCTTGTTGAAGGTTGAAGACAGCGATGAGGTAGAAGTGGAGACTTGATATATACTGAAGGACTACGACGACCAGTTAATGGCTTGACTCCGGATTTTTGATTCCGAGGTATTGCCGTTGTTCTGGCGATCATTTTCTGTTGTTTACGGGAATTATTATTCACCCCATTGTTTCCTAAGACTGATGTCATCTCGTAGCTAATACTGCTACTTCCACCTTTTTGCGAGTTTACTGGACTATTTCTCCGTGATCTTTGCCTGATACTCCATGAACGTGGAGGGAAACTTCGGAAATTTCTGCTCCCCTTCGTGCACAGACTGCTGTGGTGCTGTTTACCACACTGAGAACAGTCAGGAATTTGACACTCATAGCTGGAGTGGTTGGTTGAACAACATTTCCAGCACCTTCTGCCATCTGTTAGTATCTTGCGGCGTCTTGCTTGATCGGTGATCGTTCTGCAAGTCATTGAGTTATGATTACCCCTATGGCAGAACAGGCACTGACGAGTGGCAGAGTACCGTCGCCGCATGGTGCACTTATCTCTAGATGGGCTGCGCGCACTGCTCTCTCTGTGACCCAGCCTGCTCTCCAAGTACGCTTTAGCGGCAATCTCTTTCTTTAAATGAGCTGTGAGGTCACCGATTGTTTGGCTATCTTGCGAATGGCTTGATAGCAGAACTGGTCTCACTACGTCGTGAGGAAATTTCGCTAGGATGATTTCACACCACAACGGGTCACAAGTTCTACGGACATCATAGCCTGCGGACACCATTTGATTAATCAGTATTTGGATCTGATCGAAAGCTGACGAGCAGCTTTCCGCAGAACTGTTAGCTGGCTTCAAACTGATGAGTTTGTGCGCTATATGTGACCGATTTACAGAATGATTACAGTACTTTTCCTGTATAGTTCGTATAATCCACTCATAGTTTTCAGGCACAAGCTTTATGCCTTTTACTGAATCTTGTGCCTTTCCTCTCAGGCTTTCCTTGAGTAAGAGGATTTTCTCCATAACGTCAAGCTCCTTACTCTTGTGAACAAGGGTCTCGAAAATTGCCCAGAACTCTGAGAAATCTTCAACGTTGCCGTAGAATTTCGGTAACGTCGCTTGAGGAGGTCTTATTGAACGACATAGTCGTGCCTTACTTCCAATTACATTATTAGCAACCGAATCCAACGGTATTTGAGAGATATTACTGTCCGCAGTTTCAATCGGCTCTGTTTCGTCAGCCTCATCTTCCTGCGGAGCAGTACTGCACGATTGTGCGTTTTGCAGTATTAGGGCTCTCTGCGAGATATACCCTAATTTTACGCTCATCGTGTCCCTTACGCACTTGGATTCCTCATGACGTGCCATAAGTTTGTAGATCAGATTATCCGCACTAGCTAGCTCTTTATGCAGCTGTGACTCATTCTCTATCTGCTCAATTTCTAGCATAATGTCCTTTTTATCGGACTTATTTTTACAAGTTTTATATTCCTCTCGAATCTCTTTATAGAGCTTCTCGAGCTTGTCTTTTCCCTGTTTTACTTGCTTTATACTGCTTTGCAAAAGTGCAGTAGTAGACTTACATTTCTCGTAAGTATTCTCGTCCGTTAGCGGATATTCTACTCTTACTGTGTACTCTGTGTACGATACCACACGATCTTTCAGCGTTGACGCGCTGCTCATGATCGGGGCTCTTTGGAAGTGCAACGCCATTTTATGCGGGACTTCTCGTAGGTCTCTTTGAATTTAAGAGATAGTGTTCCTAGTGTCTTGGACACTGGGAATTTCTTTCGGTGATGAAAGAGATTTTTCTAGTGCTATATGCACAGAAATTTGCGGCTCTAGGCGTAGGGACGCGAGAGACTTACGATTCTCTATTATAGAGAATGCGATCTGCAATAGATCGACTTGCGGCTCTAGGCGTAGGGACGCGAGAGACTTACGATTCTCTATTATAGAGAATGCGATCTGCAATAGATCGACTTGTTGCTCTAGGCGTAGGGACGCGAGAGACTTACGATTCTCTTTATTAGAGAGAATGCGATCTGCAATAGATCGACTTGCGGCTCTAGGCGTAGGGACGCGAGAGACTTACGATATGGCTTATTAGGCCGATGCACCAAAATATACCCGTTGTACGGATAGCGGGAGAGGTACAGATAGCGAAATGTTAGAGGAGTAACGCGTTTCTACTTCTGTACACAATTCAGGATGGTTCAGTGGTTAATTATTTATATGGGATGAGCAGGAAAGGGAGATAGGACCATTCGTCACAACCGCATAGGAGCACTCTCGCGTACGCCGCTGTCTTCTGGCCATGGTGACCTGTTCCGCCCAGTGGACGGCTGGTGCCTCTTCTGGTAGAGGCATCGTCGTCGCCGACGATAGGTTTGATTTGCGCCGTAATTCATCGTCAACCTGACAAAAGTGGGACAATCTGTATCTGCCAAATATTCTTCCTGTCGGCGCAGGTGTCACACGTTTGAAGCAGCTCACTCCAAACGTCTACGGCACCATATGTATGGCCCTGCAGCCCGACCATCGCAGGTTGTATGTCTGCTTTTCGTGCTGGTTTTTGCTAATGGTAGTGCATAGCTTTTATAGTACTTCGCCGTATGAGTACAAATGCGGCCCCTTTTCTTTGGGTAGGCACTCATCGCGAGGCATCGTCACGCAGAATACTCCTCATCTAAAGGATAGAGAGTCTGTCATTTGAGTCTCCTTGCACCGCTCTACGAGCTCAACGACCAGGAGTGAGATGGGGTCCTAGTCAGTTTCATTCGCTACTGATCTGCTTAAAACGAGTGGTGGCGACTGCTACACTCAGTGGTGGAAAGTCGTGTGAGTTCATCTTCATCAATTGTTGATTTCGCGCTGGGACGTCATCGTGGTGCCACTTCCCGCTTCTATCCAGGATTCTTGGCATGTGCTACTGAGCAGACGTCGACGGCAACGCCACGACGATCAGATGCTTCACATCAATCGATGTGGCGGCTCTTCGGGCGATCGACAGCGCTGCCGTCGAATATGATTCCGATGAAACGCGATCATCCGATGTGTGGCGCAGTGGCTGTAATTCGATTACATTCACAAAACCTTACGCCGAGTATCCGTCGAACGCTCGGTTCACTCCGCTCGAAGCTCTCGGGCGCTCGCGTCACTCCTGTCTGGTCTTCGATTGATTCCTCACTGATATCTCTGGCTGCAACCAGGCATCTTGCATTCTGGAGCCGGATTCATCAACGACTTACAGCAATTTAAAGGAGAACATACAGTCGAAATCCCTGATAGCGTGGCTTATCAAGCGATAACCCGCGATATCAGGAATTTCGGCTGTATTTTCTCCGTTAAACTGCTGTACGTCGTTGATGAATCCGGCCCCTGCTTTCAACTTTCGTAGGCTGTACCCTGACCAGCTCAAAATTCGCTTCGCTCTTCATTGGTCACATTCATCGACTAATTCTTCTTCATTAATTTCCGAGAGACCCCGTCGGGGCAGTGTAAAAATAAAACTCGACTCGATTCAATCGGCGTTCTCTCCTATTCCACTTTTACGCTGTTTCTACTGCTCATGGTAGTAAAAATAATGCCCGCCTGACTTTATCCCCTGTCAGAGGCCTCATTTTTAACCGTTATGCACTCTACCCTTTACTGCTTTCCGACCTCGCACGAGCTCTGCAATAATTTCTGGCCTGCGCACTACTCCCTCCGTGGTCGAAGTGTCTTCACACTTTTCACAACTCCTCGATTGAACATAAGTGTGTTTAAGCTGTCAAAAAGCCGGTTCTCACCTCATTCAAAAAATAGAATTAGGCGCAAATCTAAAAATAAAGATCTCACCCATGCCAGCCATGTCCCTTAAACCTTGATCCGAGAAAAACAATCTAACGGGACGTTCCTTACGACCGTCCTTTGCGGTGCCTAAAATAGAGAATCTCTGCGGTGCTCATTTTTATACTATCCTTTCAGTGCTAACGCTACTTTTCAGTAGAAGCTTTCTTTGTCTGTGAAGATTTTTACCTCCCTCTCCTATTGCTGTTGAGGAGGGTTCCTGCTGTTCATTGAGACCGGCCGATTCGGTTTTCGTTGCGCATTTTATGCCCATCGAAATCGGTTGTGGCAGCCGACTGTTGTCTTAACAATTTCGACAACCACCATCCGCGAGAAATTGACTTCTATGACTCGCTTACTGCTCTTGATGAAGCCCTCACCTCATGATGAAACAACTACTATGTACGCAAATAATGAAAGAGGAAAAAAATTCTGAATACATTTAAGTTTCATTTACTAGATTTCAGTCAGTTGTAGTAAAATTATTTATTTGTGATAATTAAAAGTAGATTGCTGTCGACGGAAGGATACGAGGACGGCTTTCTTCCTGGTCTTTTCCAGTGAAACCATGTGCCTTGCATTTCACGCACCATTAGCAAAGGAACTTATCACCATACATAAAGCAGGCTGAAGATATCAAATGCTTAGTTTTCTTTTTCAAATTCCCCTGGATCTCTGGTGCTGATGGGTCTGCAAGTATTCCTGGGCGCTTTTCGACTGATTGCAGATTAGTGTCAAAACTGCAAGGGCAGACAATGCGCTTGGGGATGCAAATTGTAACTTGAAAAGCTCACGCTTCTCAGGACGGCGATGCTATTGAGACGTAAAGCCCAATACATATCCACTTAAAATCCTCATGTTGGCACATTATTAACAACAACAAAAACCAATTATGCCGAGGTTTCAAGAAGAGAAAAGCTGGAGACAACTACATCAATTTCTTGGCCCACAGCGGTTGATAGGTCGGTGTAGAAATAGTGGTTACTACCACCATTACAGCTTGTATACCGCGACCACCAGAATCTCCAAATCCTCTTCAATACGAGGTTTCGACGTTGCAACTTGCTTTAAACTTCAACTTTATTCCCATCACCAACTATACAGCGGTCACTTTTTGGGGAACGCTACCGGGATCCTCTGCGGCCTTACCTTTTCCATTCGAGCCAGGCTTGGCTTGTGTTATCGAAAGCCCTTCCTCCGTGGATAGTACAGTGCGGGTGCGGAATGAAGGACAGCCGGATCTTCAGCTGTTCAATTACCACATTTCCACACAAGTGAAGACGTTTTCAATTGCGCGTCCTGCCCCAAAGTCCGAATCCTTCAGCTCGCTCTCGCACTCAGCCGATACTCAAGAGGTAGGGCACTAAATGAACTGCGCAAATCTGCGCTGTCAACGAACGTTGTCAGAAGTGGCTAGTGAGTCACGACCTCCCATGATTCGTAAGCCAATTAATTCGCTTTTTCACTCCGGATGACCGGCCGGCAGATTCTGCTCCCTGAAAGTCCATCCTCGTAGCCACGTCGATGGCTGGGCCTAGTGCCAAGAGTAAACACTGCTGGCGCCGTCCACGGAAGTATCGGCATCGGAAGTGACTAAGAGGAGCTGTGTAGCTGGTGTTCCTTGACAGCCGAGGTGAAAAACACGGCGATTAACAGATTATTCATAAGCTTAACCCGTCTAAGAGCACCTGCGGCCCGATCAGCACACTCGCTCCCATGACACGGATTTCCGCCCGTCTGGCCGTCATCTGATCGGGCTGTAAAGACCCCACACATCTCGTATTGCTCCATTTTTAGCATGTGTTCAGGAACGAACATAGCTCATTCCTGAACACATATTAACATTGGAACTCTACTGTCCCCCACACACCTCTGCGTCAAGGACGCGGCCCTATTCTTAACCCTAGAGCACGGACGCAGAGCTCGCCGCCAGCGGAGAGCGGTGGCGGCAAGAGCGGGCGCCGGCGCAGCGCCGCTGGAGCGGCAGCGGCAGTGATGATTCACATCATTACTGCCGCCGCCGCTGATTTCGCTTCGATTCGGCGCCGGCAGAGACTGTCTGCGCTCTAGCCCAAAGCGCGGACAGAAGGCGGGAAGGTGAATGGCAGCAGAGGGTTCCGTCTAGAAATACAGTACTTAGCCGTTGGCAAGACAGCAGGAGCGGCGTGATTGATCGTTTTCGCCGCCCGCCATTAGCCGCAAAGTGTGAGGGGCCTTAAGTCTGGCATTGCAACTGACTGGTGCTCACGTGAGACCATCGGAGCTGCAGACGGCGAACCGGGAAGCAAAGCGGACGGCTGGCTGGCTGGCTGTAACAGCGTCTCTCGATCATTTCAGTTTGCGAGCTGTCGCGCTGTCGACTTCCCCATAAACTTCGGGAGTGCCCATGAAGACGCTGCAGTTGACAGGGACGGATTCCCGTCTGCTCTCGCGAAACGCAACTGAACTCGATCAAGGTGAGGAACGTAGAATAGGAGACCTCAAGTGCAGCGGATTTAGGGCGATCATCTCCTGGCAAATTCTCATTTTCGCACAGTCCCGAAAATCGAGCTCCTCATTTCTACAACCGGTGGAAATTGATTTCGAGGCAGCAGTGCATCCTTGACGTTTCTGGTAGAACCTTTGAGCGCCAGAACGTCCCACCCTGGCTTTTTGAACGCACGATTTATCATTAATTCAACCCAAAAATACTAGCAATGCCGGAACAGGCAGCGCTTGTGGTAGGTAGCTCATGCACTACATACACGCTCTCATATGGTCATACAAACCTGGAACAAGAAGTCTCCCCTGTGTACCTCAACCGAGCATCTGTCGCTACACTACTCGTGATTACACAAACTCTGCTTCTGCACTGTAACAGATCTGAGCAAGCGCCTACATTAGTTTTATTCACTTTCTGACGGATAAACGGAAGTGACGGAAACATAATAAATTATATACAAATGAAATGCTCACGATTGTCGCTCTCGCGTCGAAGCCTGAAGCTCTGGAGTGGAAGAAACACGGGGTAGTGAAAAATCACTCCGTCTGACCCTTCATCGCGAGCCTGTTTGATTCTGTAGCTATAGTGAGTGTATGGAAAAACGATGTGGTTAACCAACCGCTTTTCGGCATGCGCCGCGCATTCTACTGTTTGTTATCTGGGAAGGTGTTTTATCCTTCCCAGATTTCTGGTACCAATTCACCGACCCGGAGGGATGGAGTGCTTGGTTGGCCTGGGCTCGAACCAGGAACCTTGAATCGGACGAACGAGCCCAGAGAAGGTGAAATATAGGCAAAAGCAAACAGAATTTGTAGCGCAGCACAACGTTATAACAGGTGTACTAAAAAGATTGGAAAATTACAATTAGGTATTCAACCCAGGGGTAAATAAGCTAGTGTAGGATGAAATGACCGCCTGCATTGCGGATGTAAAGGTGAATGGAAATTTTGGTGAATGAGATGGAGTTTCGAACCTCGGTATGCAAAGCTTTAAGGTGCTATTCTAAATTTACACTAGAGCTTCCAATCGCGGTTGATTAGAGGGCCTACCCATTATCCGTAAGCTCGACCTCCACGAAGGCTCAGGTTTTAGCTAAGTGCAGTCCCCTGTTCCCCTTCCAAATGTTCTTCACTGTACTGCAGTGAGGAACTTGGAATAGTGGAGTGTTGTCGCCGATTTATATGGGAAGCTGGTAAAGTGAACTAATGATCAACCCCTTTAATAAATCGGCGTTGACTAATGTTCAGATGAGGCTGTATTCCTAGATGTCCATAATCCGACATAGGGTCCCGATGGAAGTGACACCCTCGAAGTGTTGATCATTAGATCACTTTACCAGCTTCCCGTATAACTCGGCGACAACACTCCACCACACAGTTTCATCGAAAGCCTCCATGTTCTACTGAACAGCCTTCAATCGCTTTATCGGCGAGCTATCCACGTATTAGCGAAGAACTAGAAGTACATGCAAACACGAAGGGCCAATATCAATAGGAGACCGTGCTAACAGTGCTACAGCACTTAATACTGAAAAGGGACGACATCTGCACTTTGAATGCATACATGCCTGTGAAGCATTCACAAAATTTCGAGCCATCCCTAACATGAACCTCGCAGCCCGCTGGAGGGCCACATTGCCGTCGGTGATTTGCTGAGACGACCCGAAAGTTTCAGTCTCCAAGCCAAACTTCCTTCCGATTTCCTTTCTTCCCGAGCAGCCAACTGCTCAAAAACTGTCCATAAGTTGTTGCTACTACATTTCCTGTATTGTACTGAGTTGCGAGTTCTGTTTCCAGCTCGAACACGGGGTCCATCCCCGTGGTGGCTTGTTTTCGGCGCACGTTTTCTGTTTTCTGATGTCTGAACTGTCTCCTGGACTAGGTGCTAAGCTAGGTGGAGTGGAACTCGTCAATGCTTTCTGTTGAGCACGTGCAACAGCGAAACAGCACCCGCTCCGAATTGTAGCCGCTTCCTTGCCTGTTGTTTCATGGAATTCGCTGGAATTATTGGAACGGTCGCTGCAAGAGTTCCCCGTCAGGACGGAACACCATAGGATCGTTGATTCTCTTTAATCCTGATGTGGCTGGTAATAAGGTTGTAAGTTCTCATAATTATGTGTTGTTGCGATCAAAACTCCAGCCACAGGCGGGACTCGAACCTGCACCCCTTGCTAATTGGGCGGGAATGCTCTAAGCCATTACACCACCGGCACGAGTCTTCATCGAAACAAAACATGGTTGTCAAAGCTTACAGCTACAGCATCAGACCATCGTGTGGTCCCTACTGCCTTCCTTGGTCGTGTAGGCACTGGGGTGCGTTTAATGTATGAGAAAGTTAAACGTATGTCGCACCACAGAAGCGCCGTCGCATGGGTACTTGCTGGGAAGGACGGGGGACGAACGGTTTAGAGAATATTCAGGAGCGCTGAGCAAGTGCGGACGATCGCGTGCAACGTCTGCCGCTCCCACTGCTTAATGAGGAGTACAGTTCGGAGTTAACAAATTCCTGATCTGGATGTCCCATTTTACTTCTACGATCTTCTTCGTGGAGGCAAATTGAACGCGTATTTGGAATCCACAGTGGCTTCCGGTGCTTAGTGGACAATTCTTTTCTGATCGTGTGAAGGGGTTTTATCCCAGCTAAGTGTGGCACCAATTTACCGACCCGAGACGAATGGAAGCCTTGATAAACCTGGGGAGGACCCGAATCAAGCCTCGATTCCAGTACACGCGACACCAGGAGCCTCCTCCGACTACTCACACAGCACTACACAACATACGCTTCAGGAACCTGGACCCTACATGCCTAGTCTTAATACGCGATCAGCGAGACGGGCACCACTCCTGCTTATTTTGTTGAAAGATGAGTATATTGTATGCTATGGTTTAGTCCCTTGAAAAAAGCGTGGCAGCGCAGTCGGAGAAGAGACCCGGTGTCGCCTGCACTCCAAATCCAGGCTCTTGGTTCGAGTCCGCCAAAGCCATGCCTTCCACCCCTCCAGAGTTGGTGAATTTCTACAACAGTACTTATCTGGGAAGGAGAACGCACAGGTCCTTTCTATCGGTTGGCCACCAAAATTCAAATGTGCGTTCAAATCACTTTCACGATAGCGCAATGAGTGTGCATCCCAAAGAGGTATTGACCGTATGGACCAAATATGTATTCAAATTGCCTCCACGATAGCCCTAGAAATAGAATGAGTTGTGCATCCCAAGAAAGATTGATCAATGACGTCCTTTATCCCTTTCCCTCTTCCCTTTTATCATTTTTGTATTTTGGGGAGAGGGACGCTCGTGGTCGCTATTCACTGGGATACTTAGAAGCCTAATGCCACTTAGGTTGCCCTTGCAGTCCGAAGTAACTGAAAAGCGACCATGAATACCTTTGGAGGAAAGACAGAGGTATCTATACCTTTAGTACCGTAAGAAGGCGACTGATCGGACAATGCTGGATAACGCGATACCGTGAGACTAAACGTTTAGAAGAAGAGAAGAAGGAACTGGAGTACTTGGGACTGACCCACTCTCTCTCTCCTCTCATTTCTTCTTCGCAGTTCTTCTCGAATGAAGGTGTCGTAGCTCAGAGAGCGCCGCCGCCCCATCACAATTTTTCGAGAATCCTTTTGGCGAGGAGAAGCCGCGACTGGTCTTGAAGAGTAGGAGCGTACACCCATCTCCGATGCTGTTTTGTCTCGAGCGCTTCCGTCGAACTGGCTGGTTCAAACAGTTGTCAGGCAGTCGCGATGCACTCGGCGGAAGCACACCGGGGTTACATTGCTTGCAATTCAGCTTTTTCTTCATGACAATCTGCTGCAGACGTTTGCACACCCTTCGCCTCCCACGCCGTCCGATCTCAAAAAGTACCGATATCCGGCTAGTAGCTGTTCTCGGCTCTCCGCTAGGTCCTGATAAATACATCAGATTCTTAGCAAAGATTGCAGTAGGCACGTGATCGAAGTTATTTGCAGTGCAATACACCTGTCGGCTGAGCACAGAGTGACGTGGACAGGTTGTTGTGGTGTGCGACGCTCTCCTACAAACCATGTTCAGCAACCACTACAGAAGTGCTTCCCGTGGGACGCGTCTACCTAATTCGGAGAGTAGGTCGCCGGCTGTCGCGTGCACCACGAATCGAGGTTCTTTGCTCGAATCTCGCCATCCAACCATGCCCTCTATCCCTCCAATTTTGGTGAACTAATGCCAGACACGTCTGCGAAGGAGAGCGCACTGACTCTTCCATTGGTTAGCCACTGCAAGTGACTGTATAGGCCAAATACGCATTCAAATTGCCGCCACGATATCCTTAGAAGTCGGATGCGTTGCGCATCCCGCTAATGGAATGACCAACACCGACCATTAGACCTAAGTCGACAACTTGTGGCCACTACACTGGAACAAATTTTATTTTATTTTCAATGAATGCCTATTGAAACAAGTGCAGCAGGATTTCAAAGAATTCATACCTCATCCCAATGCGCATTCATTCAATAGACCTTGGGCATATTATGTTCAATTTATGGGCTCCAAAAGGGAATATATGTAGAAGGTAAGGGAATAAAACCACTGAAGAAAATACGCTGAGTCGGAATGGTCAGCGATCTACATACTGCCAGAGCCTAGCAGACGGAAATGACTTCGGAGCCTTGACGAGCGTCGAAGAAGTGACGAAGAAAATACAGAATGTCCGACTCCGCGTTATATGAAGTTATAATCTCAAAATTTTTCGAATATTCTGATGATTTTGAACGGCCATAGTCTTCCAGCACTCGAATTCGGATATGAACGCGAATTCTCTGAATATTCGATTTCGAATACATTCGAGGAACGCGATTTTTTTGAATATTCGAATTCGAATATTCCAACCCGGATGAAAGTCATTCGAATACCTATTCAAATGGGTCATTCGAGCCTAACAATATTCCGAACTCACCTATCGCCTTCATCATACTTCATGCCCTAATATACGCCCCAGCAAGCCGGATGATCCTGAGATAAGTGTGGCAGAATGTGCTCCTCCCTTCAGTGCGTCTTCC
Organism: Heligmosomoides polygyrus bakeri; assembly: GCA_947359475.1. NCBI lineage: Eukaryota > Metazoa > Nematoda > Chromadorea > Rhabditida > Heligmosomidae > Heligmosomoides > Heligmosomoides polygyrus. Next base: position 37,438,792 of record OX375865.1, on the reverse strand, counting down.
TGAGACCCAGTGCACGAGAAGCTTAACTACCTAGTTCAAGTGGTGCTGACCACGAATGGTTAGGCAAGAAGAACGGAGCTTTGAAACTTCAAAGTCCTCTGGAAGAGTAGCACTAATATTCTGAAAATAAGCGAAAATGAAGAAAGAAGAGGGAAAGATATAGAGAGACAGAACCGCTCGTTGCGTTAGCTACGCAAGGTACACATCATTTTGTTCCGTCCAAGTCCATGCCGTTTGACTCTTTCTCAGAAGCATGGAATTCCTTCGCCAAATCCTGCGTTGTGCAGCAACCATATGGTCTTGTGCATCACAGGGGAACCGCATTGAATTTTCAGTTGTGTGAAACTTTGATCCCACTCGCAATTGTTTTGCTCTGCCTCTATGCCTCATCAGCAATGCCTTTAGACGGATCATTCGCACACCTCAATTTGAACGGTAAAATTGCTCTGCACGCGTTAGTTCGATGCAGTTTGAGGATGAAGATGAAAGGATGCTTCGAACAACTAGATTTTCATTTGTCCAGCTTGTGATGGTTTTGATATTGTAAGTGTCTACCACCAGATTCTGGTGAAGTGACCGACATCGACAAATCCCATCCCTTAAACGAAACCGGTTAATAGGGGTTCGTTCTGTAGTGACCGGATATACTTATGCATATATAGTAGTGTAACCATTTGAAATTTTTAAGGCAGGGCTGCTAAGTGCGAGGTGCTTTTAGTTGCCAGCTTTCTCATGATATTTTGCTGAAGCAGAAGGATCCCACATTCTGGACAGCATTCCCAAAGGTTGTATTTGTGCTCTAAATGACTTAATGGGCGAAACTCTTTGGCGACCATTTGAAAGCAGCAAATGGTGCTCGTAAAGTGTCCGATTCCCAAGCTTCTTTTTCAACTCCTCCATTGTTGTGGCGTTTGCTCGATCCGCTCGAAGCTTAACCACGTTCTAATGTGAACTCAAAATAAAATAAAAGAATAATTTCTGCCCCACGGAACTCCTGTTGTGTCTTTGGCCTTTGCTCTCCTTGCTGTAGACTCATACAAATCGAGTACTTGACAGAGTTTTTCGCAACGAATTGGCGCAGCTCTTTTTCCATGCCTGTTTACCGCTTGTTCTGGAACTCCTTGGTTTTCTCTTCTCCACGCCGCCGCAGTTTCCCAAATTGTACGTGACAGTCGTCCCCCTTTGGAACGTTCCGCCTGACCACTGAAACGCCTTCTGCCTTAAAACCGCTTGTACACCATACATTTCACCTTCTCTCCTGCAAAACCTATACACTTCAGTGAGCTACAGCTCTGCTAATCGCTGGTTTGCATGGACCATTGAGTTCGTTTTGTCGACAGCATCCCCCTAGGAAGTGGAGTTGTTCTCAAATTGTTTCACTTCTAAGATCCGAACTGGTCTCATCAGGACTAGAACCAGTTTCTAAACGCCGAAAACGCGGCCTAGTATCCGTGAAACCCCAACTGTCACCTCGTCAGGAACAGCGTAGTTTGCATGACCGTCCTATACGAGCGGTAATTCACTAAACAACGCCACACTCTGCCGGGATTGTAATTCCTGCATCGATTCCCGGAAAGATTCCGTGGGTACTGGTTAGGAAGCAGGAAGGAATGAAGATCAGATGAGAGAGCTCAGAATGGAATGAAGACAAAAGTAGGAAAAGGTCGCTTAGCTGCTCGCACGGATGCCTTTAAAGTGCCAAACTGCCAGACCAGGGAGCTTTCCTTTCTCAGCGTAACTGTTGCTCAGGACTTTTACTAAGAACAACTTGTTGATTTCATTCTGCTTCCAAATTTGGAATTGAAATAATGCCCTTAGCCAGGAGGTAAAGTGACATTTCACTGAAAATATAGAAGCGGCTGAATCTTTGCTTGACAATGTTCTTTCTAGAAGTTACGTACGCAAAACACAGAGCTCATATGCTTTCTTTCGCGAGCTCTATTCATCAAAAAGGAGGATCTTCCACGATCTCCGGTCTTGGCATAATGTTGGACGATAGAACCAACCTAATTAAGCCCTTCAGCCAGCACTGTCACATACAATTCCTGTCGGCTTCTTCCCTGAAAAGGAAGCAAAAGGATATCACAAATTATCCGACCAAGTATCACTTCCCCTTACCACAACAGCGTAGTCTCAGAGGTCAGAAATTAATACGGCAGCACGACGTATCCCATGGAAGCCAATGCTGGTACATAAGTCACGCTCTGACGGCGACAACCGTGTGTAAGTGGTCCTTTTTCCTCGGGCCGTTCCTCTACAACAGTTTGGCTGACACCCGTATAACCCATTCAGAAGCCAAGGACCTTGCGCCGTGTTTTGACCGCTGTGAACTTCTCCCAGCCTTCTCCCAGATTGTTGAAGGAAAGACGTCGCATATTTCCATCGAAGCCTAACTTAGCAGCTATTGTGCAGCTCCCACAAGTTTGGTGCGGTCACTCTGCTGTCTCTTCTTTCTTGTGGTTATCGTTTCCGCGTCCTTTTGCTGTATACTTAAAACTGCTCTGAAACCTGATGTGGCAGTTGAGCGGAATATTTCTCGCGATTCCACAGCGTTCCCTCTTGCTCACAGATAGCCGCTCCTTCGGACGAATAATGCCTGGAAGGCAATCTTGGCTCAATAGCTTCAACTAGCTGCTTCTAGGAAACAGTCTCGTCTTTCGTACTGGTGACAGAGGTTCGCTCCAACGTGTGGCGAACAGCTTCTTTAGGGCACTCCATAAACCAAACATGACAGCCTGAGAATCTGAGTGGGGTTTCTCTTTTTGCTTGCTGTACATACGTCTTCTCCACTTTCCGCTCCTTCGCTCTCACGCATGGCTCGCCGCCTACCGTATTTGATTCGGAAATCGATGAACCAACGAATTCAGGAGCAATGCTCATTTACGCATGTTTTATGTTCGATTCTCATGCTGTGAGATGTTCGCGTTTCAGACATTCCAGTTTCAATGAGCCGTCTATGAAAACTCGTCCGAAGCACCAACTAACTCTCCAACCAGCGTTGTCAGCGTGGCTCGGCTGTTCTCCGCTAGAGCGGTACGTCGTCTTTGTTTGCTGCCTGCTCACTGGCACTCGCTTTTCCTTGAAAGGGAAGCCCCCTATAAGGCGCTCCGAGCCCTGACCATGGACTGATAGAGGCGCTGATAAGGCTATCGTTTCCTGTCGGCTCACGGTCAGAGCGAAGATAGCGAATAGTGTCCCCTCTACAACACACGCAGGCGATCCGATTGACGGCGATGGTCAGTGTTCTATAATAGTAAGGAGGCCGCATACCACGGCCAATTCTGCGTGGCCGCATTCCACAAGTGAACTATGGACACAGTAGCATCTGTAACCCGCGTTTTCGGGTACTCGAACGAGGGGCATCGGCTAGAAGAGTGAACGTTGTGACGAGACAGCCGCGTCGTGAGAAATTCTGATTGTCTCCAGCGCTTCTTCTTGTGAGACGAGAACCAAGTAAGACCCAACGTCGAAATTCCCCGGCTAGTTAAACCCTATTCAAATGCAAATCGCGGTTCTGACGGCGATCTGCTCTTGACGAATTTTAGGACATATTCCTTTGATGGCCGCCAGCGACGCATCACCGTGATGATCTGATATTTACCGATCTATGAAATACAGAATTGTTACCCTGATAAAAATTGGGTTAGCAGGGTTGCTAGGAGCTCTTCAAATATTTTCTCGAACGGTATTCTGTCCACTCACTTGAAAACCCCCGGAGAATCTCTAAGCATCTCGTTTTATCCATCTTTAGGGGGAAAACTTCGCAGAACTCGAACCACTGCTATGAAGTGAACTGAGCGCACCTCAACGGCACGGGTGCGTTCACCTTGCACATTTGGAAAGATTTACTAGGCATCCAAAAGGCAAAACCTCAAGAAGTTGTGGCTCTAAACATGTTCGCAGTAGTGGTAGTTAAGTTCCTTCTGGCCCTTCCGAGGATAATTCCCTCTGAGCTTGTTTCTCGATATGGCCTTTTCTGAATAGAAGAGAGAGCGTTACTGCACTCTGACCGGTTAAACCTACATAGTAGGAGGAGGGTTCACCTAAACATCAGAGCTTTTATAAATGGCAAGGGGCATAACGAAAGCGTGATATCCGTAGACAACGTATAAATATATTCCTATGATCGTAACTTCTCTCTTTCTGATGAACAAAACGTTTGGAACCGAACTGCTCTAGCTAGAGCTTCGGCTGGATCGAATCTGAACAACGACTTCAACCCAACGAGCTATTCGGTCTAGTTGTCCAGTTCGGACGCCTTCCGCCATTGTATCAGCTGATCTCGAACCCTTTCTGCCCATGCGCTGTACTTAGCGCCAGCCAAGGATTCGGATACAGCACCGCCTCCCAACGAACCTCCCTCTTTTAGAGAGGTTCCAGCCCACACCTTATCTGGGCTTACTCCCACTCTCCCACCACGCCCACAACAATTTTTCAAGTGCTGGAAATGTGTTGAACACGCATCCATGGAGCTAACGCCTATGGGCCTGATGAAACTGTCACACCTCTAGTTATGCGACCAGAGTTTGGTCGAGCAGTTTTGGAAAGGCTGGAGCTTATTTTTCTCTTTTCCGATTAGGATCATATGGTCACCTGTGACCAGAATTTGGAGCAAATGGCACAAATTCGCTGTCTTTCTGAATGGTGTCGCGAAACAGGTTTCTCTGTGCAAGGTCCATAGTATGCGATACGACACAGTATGACTAAACAGCACATGGGGTCACTTGATGTGGAGATGTTTATGAGTTGAAAGGTGATCGCCGCTGTGCATGACACCTTGTGTACTCTGACGACCGCCCTTCGTTTTGGCCAGGTGGTCGACATTCCTACTCCCGTCTTCAGCACGCGGAAAGGGCTTCCCCGGCAGGTCGCACACACCAAAACATCAGCTGATTTGCCAGCAGAAAGGTGCAAGAGTGTGTTCGTGAATTGCTGCACTCCGTCCCAAATAAAGGTAAAAACGAAAGCAGGACGGCGCGGAGGAAGGGCGAAGGGTGTGACGCCTTCCCGTGCGCTTACCCCGTGTCTATTGGGCAGTGATTCCACACGTCACATAGTCTCACCTCATTCATTACTCATCGTCGCCATCATCAGCCGCCCTCCTGGTCGCAAGAAATTTGTGCTTGCTGCCACCCCTCCTCTCCTGCTTTTCTCCCAAAATTGATCGAAATTAGAAGCGCTTCAAATGCGTCGAAGGGCCTCGCTGATGTGTCTCTATGCGTTTCCAGTGATGGGAGCGCTATCGGCTGGCGGTCCCTGACTGCCCTCTGAGAGGTTTCTCGAGTATCCCTTCATGTCAGCTAGGCATTCAAGGTGCTGACCGCGAATTTCCGGTGCCCTTTGCGAACACCACCACCGGGCGCTGCACTCCTCCTTCTTCGATGACGCCATCCGCTGAAGCGGCTAGCATCAGTGGAACGAACGGCCAGCCGACCAGCCAGCCAGCCAGCCAACCTCTTTCGGCTGGCTGGACGGGCTCACGGCCCTGCAATGACGAGAATTCCCCTCGCATGACATCATCGTCGGCGCTGTTTTCCTTTCAAGACGAAATATTGCACAACAGAACGTGACGGCATTCGGCCGCGTTCATTAGTGCTGAGGAGACGTCATAGAATTCGGTTTTTGTTCGGGAGCTGGCTGACTGGCGTCATGCTGCACTTTGCCGGAGCTGTTACCAAGCACGTGAATTCTGTCCATGACTACTGCTTCTGTCCACGACAGCTTCAACGTCCGATGGAGGCCCACCACCCGCTTCTGTCGCAGCCGACGACGACGCACGCGAGCTGGCGACCGGCTCTGGGACGGAACACGTGACAGCAGCGGCTGGGACAACCTGCTAGCAGCGGTTTTTGAGTGGAATGTCCTAATTCGTCGTGACGTGCGACACCCTTCGTATCCTCGGCTCGTTCCATGATGCCATCGCCTTGCCCGCAATTGTCCTGCCCTCAGTAGATCCAGGTCCAGCAAGATGGGTCCGGGCTTAGCGCAAGGTCTGGAATCTTCCGCCTGTCCACGGAGCATTTGAATGTGCGCCGTCCTGTACAACCTGCGGTGTCCGTTTCCAGCACCTCGCAGGCAGCAGAGTCGATGTTTGATTGTGGGATCGGCTAAGCGCGAATGTCGGTTCAAGGCATGTCTTTGCCTGTATTCGCTATTGAACACGAAGGTGGCTTTGCTATAGGTAACAAAGTCGTTTTTAGCGCATTGAGAAAGAAACGTTACTGCTTGAGTAAATTTCAAGTTCCCTCATCTTGAAACCTCGGCATTGTCGTTTAACATGTACTGTGTTTTCTTTGCCAACGAGGTCGTTAGGTGTTAGGCCAAAATAAATATTCCACCTAACCACCTTGTTGGCAAAGAAAACACAATACGCGTTACTGTTTGATTTGATAGTTGATGGCATTAATCAGTCTTTTGGAATGCGCCACGCTTTGGACAAGTGCGTGAGACCGTTGACCGGGCTTCTTTGGGAGTTTTTCCCCGATAGCGGAAGCCAACTATCGAACGAAGCAGCCATCCTGATATTTATTCCTTCTGGCAGATTTAGCTCAAGCACATCCTCGCTCTGGGGAGGATTGCCTTGCTTTCTTGATCGCCATTCTAGCACGGGCCGACCGTATCGTTCCCCGCTTTTCTGACTCCACTAGGAGATGCTTTTCGTAGATTTTCTTTTTTTCAGTATTTTCTTCTCTGAACGGTTGCTAAGACTCTTGATTTATCGAAACCTATCACAATTTGAGGATTAGCTCTCGTGCAACACAACCCAGCCTTCCACCCCTCGGTGAATTGGCAACTCGAGTCTCGACAAAGGATGAAACGCTGACTTCTTCATTTGCTGTGTTATTTCTGGTTCTGTGCCAGCGAGGTTGGTAGGTGGAAAACGTCATTCTAGGCCTGACGTTTGGACCGTTTCGTCGTCTTCAGAGGCCTAAAGATGGATCGAAGTGTTTAGTAATTTATAGGCTACCCGACCAAACACCCCTCGCGCTGCCATTTTGACCTAAAGTCAAGAACGGCACGAAACTCAACAAATGCTGAAAGTGAACTCACACTGCTTTACACCACTGACGATGAGTGTAGCAGTCGCTACAACTCTTAGTCAGCAGACGTAGCGAATGAGACTCACTAGGACCCCATTTCACTCCTGGTCGTTGAGCTCTCAAAGCGGTGCAAACGAGAGCAGATCGTTTGTGATACTCAGACACTCATTTGTGTTATTCATACTAGGATTTCTGGTAGAAATGTTCGAGACCCAGATTTCTTCGCGCAAAGCGCTCTAAGCGCTTTGGATTTCTACCAGAAATCCCAATATGAACAACAGAAATGAGTGTCTGTCTATCACAAACGATCTGCTCTCGTTTGCACCGCTTTGAGAGCTCAACGACCAGGAGTGAGATGGGGTCCTAGTGAGCCTCATTCGCTACTGGTCTGCTAACAACGAGTTGTAGCGACTGTTACACTCAGTGGTGGAAAGTCGTGTGGGTTCATCTTCAGCATTTGTTGAATTTCGTGCAGTTCTTGACTTTAGGTCAAAATGGCAGCGCGAGGGATGTTTGGTCGGGCAGTCTACAAATTACTAAAAACTTCGAGCCATCTTTAGGCCTCTGAAGGCGACGAAACGGTCCAAATGTCAGGCCTAGAATAAAGTTTTTCACCTACCAATCTCGCTGGCCCAAAGGCAGAAAGATCACGGTTAATAACGATGCCGAGGTTTCAAGATGAGAGAACGTGGAGACTATTTATTAGCCGACTTTCATCGACTGTCCACCGCAAGTCATTGTATAGGCCAAGTCTTCTTCTTCTTCTTCTTCAGCGTTTGTCCCGCTTCATGGCGGGGTCCGCTTTCCTGGTGCCATGTCGCCATCTTTCCCGATCACGTGCTAGATCAGGGTGGACACCAGCTACTTTAAAGTCCTTGTGTAACGATTGTATGGGCCAAGTACGCCTTCAAATTGTCTCCATGATAGCCTGAAAAGATAGAATATTTGGTGCATTCCAAAAACGATTGATTAACGTCCTTTATTTCCAAAGTAGCTCTTGCGGCTCTGAGCAAATTGCCAGTGAGTGAAAGAAATCTTATAGAACATTATCGAAGACTTAGGCCTGTACTTTAGAATGTGTTTCACAATAGGTTTAAAAAAGGTTTAAAAAAGTATTTAAGCCCTTGAAACGGTCTGTATGGTTTTTGCATGCTAGAAGCTCGGTATGATTTTACAAGCCCCATTTTAATCCGTATTTTACACTTACCATTGCTATGACTGCGTAGTTTACCAAGAGCGAGGAAGCTGTCCATGCGAGCGCCTCCTGGAACGAGCTGCTCTCATAGCTCCAGATTTCTGGGGAATGCATTTCTCAGAAAGCAACAGGCAGCCAGAAGTTGCCCTTTTCTCCGAAAGCCAATTGTTTCGATGAGAATAAGGGGGAAAAGGGTCAGCCTTATTCTATTCCTTTCCGAGATGCATCACGAATTCTGCTGTTTGGCCTGTGCAATGGCTTGCGCGATGACCAGCCAAATGGAATGTTAGCGTTTTGTTCTTTCCGAGCAAGTGTAGTACCAGTTCACCGAACCCAGGGGGCGGGGGCAGAAGGACTGGTTGACATGGCGGGGAATCCGAACGACGAACCTTGAATCGGCGGAGTTCACGCGACAGCCTTCTCCGACTGCGCCATCGCGCGCCAAGCGATCTAATGCTACTTACGGTTAGAGACTCCTACGATCTAATGCTACTGACGGGTAGAGACTCCTATACTCAGCGAGCAAGGGTATGCGTCAGCTGATTTCTCCAACCCAGCGGGTTATTATTAGCCGGCTGACGATGCGCGCACGTTTGTTGATGATCCTGTCCAGCAGCAGCCCGAACATCGTCGTGTCACATGCTGCGGTCCGGTCTGTACGACGGACGACACGACGTCTTGTGACCTGACGTTACCCGCGCTGCAATCCAGTGCCGGTCGCCTTTTGCGCGCTTTGGTCCGCAGCTGATTTCTCACTCGCGATCCGACCTGGACCGTCCCAGCTCGTGACTTCCACGCTCTTTTAATCCCATCACATCGCAGGTGACGGCCATGTACTTTGAACCTACGTGGGGAGCACGGAGGACATTCGGAAGCTCGCTTGCTGGTGAAGAAGTGTCGATTCTCCTTCACTTCTTACCTTCCTTTGCTAGCCTTGTTGTCCAACCTCCATATTCTTTCATTAGCTACCCGTTCTTCTGAATACTGGACTTCATGGGCTAATCCTAGATGAATATGTGACAATGAGGTGTCGTCAGCAGGATCTTAATATCCAACAGACCATGGTGCCAACAAACCGCACTATGTATACGGTTGGCACTCTCTCGTCGTGCCATACCTCTTCTTGCAACTGCTTCTAGTAAGATATAAAAGTCCGCAAGTCCACAGTAGTGACCATCAGATTTCATGCCTGACAGGAAGGTACCAGAACGCCTTAAATCGAAGATCTACAGAACCGTCGTCCGACCAGTACCGATGTACGGAGCTGAATGCTGGCCTGCAAACAAGAAGGTTGAGAATCGCCTCAGCGTGATGGAAACGAAAATGCTACGCTGGACGGCTGGTGTTACGTGCCTGGGCCGTATTCGCAACGATGAAATACGTCAGAGATTTGGCGTCGCTCGCGAAGCTCGCCTTCGGTGGTATAGCTATGTTCTTTGCGCTAGTGGTACGGAACACTCTTCGGAAGATTGGCCTTAACATACTAGATGTGCCTGTAAAAGGGCCTAAAGGACGACCGAAGCAGTGTCGAATTCGTTGCATGTCGAGAGCGGACTCCGCCTCAAAGCGGGACAAACGCTGAACAAGAAGTAGTAGTAGCAGCAGTAGTAGTGTCCATCAGATTTCAGTTGCTTGCTAATGTCGGCTGCAGTAGCCTAAGATTTGCCTCGTGCTTCTTCCTCAGCTTTTTGGATGACGCTCAACCTCGTGTATCTTTTCGGTTTTTGGATCGCTCTGTTTCGCGATCCATCACATCGCGCTCCCTTCCCACCGCCATATTCTACTTCGGACCAACTCGCTTCCAGGCTTCCAGCTGCATTCCGTGAGCATCTGGCTTCGTGACGGCCATCCTTTGTGGCAGTATGTGCGCGCTTCCTTGCCTTCTGTAGGTGTCAGCTCACATATGTGCGTCTGTGATTGACAAGCATTAGTTATGAGACATTGTTTAGTTCGTCGCGTTCACCGCGAGCAGCACCTTACGACCGAGCCTGACCTCAGTCTTCGCCCTTGTCTTTATCTGCCATCCATTCAACGTATTGATATGCCGCTTAGGCCTGGCCCTAACGACACGTTCTGTGCTATTTACGACCGTCGACAATAGCAGTGGATTTGGCGCCGAACCATGTTTTGTGGTTGCTGTTCGAATCGGACGGACAGAGGAGGACTGTGTTGCCGCCGCGCTGGTGGGTGGAACTCGTCAGTGGTGATGTCTAGACAGCTGCCTGTGTGGACAAAAAGTTCTCTGAATGAACGAACGGCGTTCTGCATTGAGCCCGTGCCATGGAAAACACCGTTGCGTGGGTAAAAATAGCGGCGCTGTTGGTTCAGTTGCCCCTTCGGTAATCATCAAAGCGCATGCATTTATGTGCCGGCGAGGTTGGTGGCCGGAAGGCTCTGCTCCAGGTCTGAAGTGTTGAGCATTTCGTCCTCTTCTTGCCGACTTCGCTGACACAGAAGTGACATGTACAGTTAGCACCGATGTCACGGTTTGCAGAACAGGAACACGTGGAGTCTAAGCCAAAGCCTCTAGGCTCTGCGCAATTGAGTACTTCCGACCGTTTCCCAACTAAACAGGGCCTGTGGTCTCCTCGGGCATTGCTCAGTCTTCTTTAATCTGATGGGATTCACTAGTTCGTCAGCATCCTCACTTCTCTCACCGAACGAATACATGTGCTTGCTAAAACATACGACTGGTCCTTCATCCACTCTTTTTTTGTTGACTGAATCACTGTTTCGCAGAATTGATGAAATGGTATGTGGCTCGGACAGAGGAAAAACGTATGCGAAATTTTGTCAGTTCCACTGTGCGCGTAAGTAACCTACTGACCAGCTGAAAATATTGGTGACAGCAAGAAGTTTGCTGGACCCAACTCTGTCTGGAATTTATCCCCATTCATATGTATCAAAAACAGCCGCTTTACTGGCTTTTCCTACATACAGAAGTCTAGTTTCATCAAAGAGTTCATTCTGGTAATAGCATTGCTTCCACAGAACCGGCTACCTCCTCAAACGCCCTATGTGTTTCTACAGTGCTAGTGTCGAAAAGCGTTACGAAATTCCGACTAAACTCTCTCTTCAGTGCCTTTTACATCGCACACTCTACAACATCATACGACGGATGTGATGTGAGGGAGTACATGTCCAGTCATAAGTCTACTGACAGCTGATTGGTAGCCGAATTTAGACTAGGGCCTTTCTTCCCATCGAAGGCCGCCACAGATACTCAACGGCCTTACCTTCATCGAAAGACGCCATAGGAACTCAAACGTATTCTCGGGAGCACATGGCTAGCCATCACATGGGACATAAACCAATACGATTTCAACTCAAAGGCTTCCGTGAAGCTAAAGAGTGGGAATGGCCATGAACTTGTGGAGTTTTAGGAAGCTCTTCCCGCCCTCCCATAACGCAATCTGTCTCGCAAAACGCTAACCAGAACTCGCTTCCATCCCTAGCTTCATCCCGATCCTCGTCTGGTCTGATGGGCCCTCACATCCTTGGTACGTCTCGACTTGTCACTAATAATACGATTCGGCTCTCGTGTAGCTGAGCGAGAGAGTGGGTTCTCTGGGCAGGTGACGTTGTTGTTGTGCGAGTCAGTTGACGGAGCGTCGTCGTCATGACGCGCTTCCGCGTCTTCAGCTATTCTGCAGCAAAGTTTGACTTATTTTTAGCAGCACACCGCCCTAGATGACACGGTATGGACGCCGCGGATCGACCTCCCCACTCCCTTTAAACTGCCCTGCACTTGCGGAGATGTTTAGAATCGGACTGTTGGCCCTCGTGGCGTAAAAACACGCGCATGTGGTCAACTAAGCGTTCGAGCGAACGGCATGAGGGAGTGCTGTCTAGTGCGAAACGGGTGCATTCTGAAAGACGGAGAGCCAAGGATGTCGCGCAGTCAATCCCGAGCCCATTGTGGTCCACACGGCGCTGTCACACGGGCAGTGCATGAGAGTTCTGCAGATTCTTCCAGCAGTCGCAGACGCAATTCTAGAGGTGGTGCTCTCTGGGGACGTCGGACGTGCTTTCGTCGAGGGCTGCTGCAAGAGGACACGGCTGTAAATGCCTGGGTGCAGAGCTCTCGGCTGGTTTCAGGGCGCAGAGGTAGACGTCATCAGGGCTGGAATGCACTCAGCTGCACTGCTTGCGCTGCTTGTCGTCGCTCTCGAGACTATGCGCTCGGCAACAATCTGCAAATAATGTGTTTTGCATCACCAAGTGGCGGCCGAGTCCTCCTCCACTTCCTCAAGCGTCGTCTGCCTTTCTTCTCGGCCAGAACATCAGCAACTATTTGCAGACATCGCGTTCGTCGAACAGATGGCACCCGACTCGTCCCGATAAACCAATTCATTTCCATGTTGTTTGGGAGCTGATCAAGGCAGCAAGAAGAACTTTGTGAACAACAGTCTGCAAAACCGGTTCCCAAAAGTCTGTAGCAAGGGGTGTTCCCTATAATGACACACCTTTTCTAGAATGGGCTTTAGCTATGCAGCTAAACACCAAAGAAAGAGTATGGTGCACATACAAGCCATTCGGAGAATGCTGCTCAATGGAATGTGCCGTTCTTTGAAACGCCGCCTTAGTATTAATCAAAACAGCAGAGCGCTTGAAATCGTAGAACGTGGAGAACGTGAACTCTAACCGGTGTTGATCGCGTGTGCGGAGCTGCAGGTGCTGACGGGCTGCTTGGAGAAGTTCTACGAGCATCCGTTCTCTCACCTATTGGAGTCTGCTGCTGCACTTCCTCCACTAAGAAATACCCCATAAACCTGGACCATACCTAATTTAACTACGACGACTCTGCGACCTGCATCGCAGAGAAACGACAGAACGACTCATTCCGTGCACAGGAGTGAATGGAGCAGGAGTTGATCAGTTCGCCGAAGGCACGCCTGGGATGGGTCTTCGAAAATGTAATAGAAGGACATGACGGGTAGTAGTGCGTTTTGCTAACAGCTGCTCGACGAGAGCATTAACTTTTGGATGATCACACCAGTGCACTGGCGGCGTCTTCTTCGTATTGTTTTCTATCTGACAAAGCGGACCGACTGAGCTGTTCTGACACGCTACCGCAACAAGAACTGTAGCATACTGAGCAGCTCGACCGTAAGTGCAACAACAGACATCCAGAAAGCTGAAAAACGGACGGCTTCACCTAGCGCAAGCTCGGAGCAAGACGCATTTGTAAAGATCTCAAGAACGACGCACCTACGAGCTAGCTATTTCTGCCAAACAACCATGTTTTAACCCTCAATAACCGGGTCATTTCTTCAGTATCTCTACATCACGTAGCAGACTCTCTCATATCTGTGCCGCGGGGTGACAGTGCCCATTACCGAGCTGTAGGAGGAAAGAACGAGCCGCACATTGCCTGTAAGTATCATTTGGAAGTTCTTTGACGAAACTGTCGCGTCGTGAACGGCGAGTAGCTGGACACCAGGAGCCGGCCGATCTGTCGCCCCCACGAATCGCTCGCCATGGTAGTGACCGAAATTCCTCGAGTGCGGAGTCACCCACCACCCCATGTGACCGACCGACAGCGTCAAAGACTATGTATGGAATGCGCGGGAGGGGCTGTGCAAACAACAATCGCAACATCCGTTTCGCCGAAGGAGAGCTCAGTTGTGGACGTCATCCGATCGTCCCGCAGATCCCCCACACTGCGCGAGTTCTCAAATCACACCTTTCCCTCGTTTCGGGCTCCCGAGCCCCGACGATCACTCGTGGGAGTGCTCGCAATCGCGCTGACCTCGTCCCTCAAAGCATCGCCTGAGGGGCTCGGACGGCCATGGCGGCTCATGTGAGCGCCGCTGGAGACACTATGCGCCTTGATAAGGACGGCAGAAGATACCTGAAGGCCACGGTGTCGTGGGAGCGGCGCAGTTCGAACGAGCAAGCCAGCGCTCGCAAGTGACGTTAGTCAGCGTCGAGTGCCACATGTGTCCAGCCGTGACTAAGCGCGGTTCGAAAAAGCGCCCTGCTCTCCGCCGGCTAATTCGAAAAGTCCACCACTCCTCGCTGCACAGACGGACTCGCGCTCGCTCGAGTTTGCAGAAGATAAGGAGGCCAGAAGAGTTATGGGCGCTAGCAGACGAGAGAGGTCAATCCCGTCGGGAGATCTTATCTCTGCTCCCAACGTGTCAAGAATGAAGGACTTACCTTTGCAGACTTGCTGGGCAGAGCGACAGCAGATCGGAAGCGATCTAGGGCTTTCTGTGATGTCAGTATAATTTTTTATTACGCTGTTTAAGATGAACGTTGGAAAGCAAAATAGGCGGCAACACAGCCATCGAAAAGATGCCGCGTAATAGTAAAGGCAAGGAAGCGAGACAGACTCACTGAGGCGGGAGTTGAGAGGTAGAATTAGGGAAGGGACAGTGAACGTTTAAAAACTAGGAATCTCTTCGGAAGCCGTCGGCTTGAAAGAGGGAAAATTAGTGAGTGAGTGCATTATCTTTTCAAAGATGCATGCATGGATCCCACTCCTACAACAAAAGAATGCGCACGAATATAGTCCTAGGCCATCGATAAGTCAACTGAGGACAATAACCTCACGTTCTCGATGATATCCTACTATAGAACAACATTGCACAGTCCAAGCATTATCTTAAAAACAACAGAAACGTATTTTAATTTCCCATGTGGCTCCGAAGGATGCCGTCCGAGCAATTTGTTTCTAATTGCGAACCTTGGTATGAGAGAGTCAAAATCCGCCAAATCTACAACTAATTTTGTAGTAAAATAATTCTGTCTTCTCAATTGTCATGATATCTTTTTCTTGCAAATTGAAGGCACTGTTGCCCTAGATTCTAAGAGCGGCCTACGAACGTTTTGTACACCTCACACTGAATGTTCTTTATGCTCAATCCCTTGAAAATTTGCCGTGTGTGGCTTACGCCCTCCCGCGAGTATTCTTGTAGTGGTCGTAGAAGCCTAGCTTGCTGTTGTAGGAAAGGCCTAGGTCGACAACAGGTGATCAACAGTAGGTATGACGATAGCATGAATGTTAAGCTTTGTCTATGCATAGGAGACGACGGCGATCGGAAAAAGACTGTCGCAGGCGGTCGCTCCAGTTCGCGAGGTGGTTATAGGCTCTGCCGTTAAGGGAATTTGCGCCCTTGCTATGGTGTCACTTCGACTTTTGAAGGGCTACAGTGGCCAAAACTAGCGGAAATGACACCGTCCGAGACCAGTAATTGGCTGTCGCTTCTTAAACAGCAGCGTTTAGCGTCTTCTTTGCACTGCTTCGTCTAGCCAGGCGTTCGCGGCGCACGTGTGTTCCAGTTTGAATGGAGTGCACTTTAGCGCTTCAGTGTTCCTGAAGCTCAGCGGCCGCAGCCTCATAGGCACGAGAATACGCTCGGTGCAACGCAACGGGGCATTTATTAGCTTCCCACCCTGTTCGAAAAAGGGCGAAGCATCTTTTGAGGCATTCGAATTGCGTCGTAGCGCTTTGAGGCCATTATTTTTCACGAACTGTGGGGTCCCCTTGTAGAATTTTTGTTAGGAACGCTGTAGAAATAGTAGTGTTGGGCGAGGAACACAAGTACAGACCGTGCGCCATGAGCTGCTCTTCTGTAGATATGTCTCCTCCACCATTCATGTAACAATTGGTCAATCCTAGGGACCGTTAGTTGCTGTAGGATCCAGGCAGAGGCTCCTGTACTAGCTTTGGCAGATGCCTCGCTGACGGTAGAAGGCGTCGATCTTGCAGACACCTCGAAGCGGCTTTATGTTCACGTCGCATGCAAGCCAGCCATGACTTCCATTCTCAAGCGGAGGGGTCGCTGAACGGGTGTCAGACTTGTGAAGTACAGGCCGCTGGAATTTCTGTCGCATGACCACATCTGGCACTGCGCTCTAAGTGACCTTACGACACGATACCGAATAGAGTCCACGGCGTACCCATAGGGAAGAAGAGAGCGCTAGTCTTCGTCTTTACTCTTTATTTGTTAAGCAGGTCTTTTCTGCCGATGAAATCCACAGATATGCAGCATTTCTCCTAGCTGGAGGCTCCTGAAGTATGCTCATGTGAATCTGCTGCTGCAACTCTGCAGCAACGCTCTCGTGCTCGACGAAAAAGGATGCAGCGACGCTTATCATGTGCCGGCTTATTGTCGCATTGTCCTATTGTATTAGCACTGGAAATAGAATTCTGGGCTGATAAGTGAACAAAGAGGTTTCCGCTGTGGATGCCAATCAGCTGCTAGGCGCCAGCCAACAGCCCGTCGCCGCTGTCGCCGATATCGCCGATAGGCTTTCCCGACGTCGTTGAAAAGTCAGAAGAGGCTGGGAAGACTAACTTTCGCAGCTTTGCGACGCTTCTGATCTCCGATTAGCAACAACTTTCGATCATAGTAGGTGCAATACGACGAGGTGAACGTCTTTTTTCCGACCGTTTCCTTTCTTGTGCTTCGCTCCTACACATCGCCACCCACAGACGAAGCATACGATCGTTTCTCCTGTAGTCGTCGTGCAGAAGAGCAGGCTACACTCTCCGGGTCTAGACAGACTCACAGACAAATCGTGCGCTGTGTGACCGGACCATTCCCTTCAATGCAGTAACCCACTTTTCAACAGGTGATCGAGATGGGTCGTTTCTGGCCTGATATACTCGAAATGTTCTGGTACTCTACTTCAGAGAAGCCCAAGCAAAGTGCTGAAGTTCGAGCCGTACATCATCTGACGATCTTACGTATTGCACAACCCTAAGCTCTGTCACTGCTCGGTCCATCTCTGTTCCATCTTCTGCGCAGAAAAAGCTGTGCAACTGAGGTACGACAACGGTCTCCGCCCTCGTCCGGAGTGAGCTTCTCAAATCACAATCTCCGCTTCTCATTGAAGCTGTGCAGAGGTCTTTGATGGTTGAAGCGACCGACGCAAGCCTTTCAACCCGGCAACTCTTCATCAGCTGATTAACCACGTGTGTAGTACATACGCCTTCCGACGAAGCCCTCGGCGTTTAATCCGAGTAATTGCTGCCGCTGTCAGCTAGAGTGGATGTCGTCGACAAAGGACGGTGCTGATGTGCCTGCCTGTCTGTCGACGAACACCTTTCGTTCGGGACGACTTTCGTATTTAATCAGCTGATTCTCGCCGTGTGTCTCATGTGATTCGCGCGACGCCCCACTCTCCTCACCTCGCCTCGTCCGTCAGCTCCATTCGACCGATCTGCTGCCGGTTGATCCTCGCTGTCATGTTCGAATTGTCGTCCCATTAACAAGTGTCATGCGTGTTTACGAGGTGCAGTTTGAGGAACTCTCCGGCGAATGCCGCCGCTGTTCGTCAGCTGGGAAGGAAGACCGTTCCTTCCCTGCACTGCTCCTGCGCTGCTCGTGCTTTCCTAAGCCTTCGCATCGACAAGGACGACCACCTGGGCGTCCATAGTTCAGTTTGAAAACACCACAGGTTCTTTCTTCAGTGGCGTCACATGGGTGGGCTGTCTGTCGTCTGCACAACAACTTGACAGGGTCAAGTTTGTATCCCACGCGGGCAAGGACGGTACCACTTCGTCGAGTTCGGAAGGGTCAAAGTTGTAACATTCCACCTTCTCCCTCATTAAAAGAGGCTTTCCGCAACTTAGGATTTTCGAAAGAAAATGTTGTCGAAAATTCATTCTCCAAGCACATGGATGCGCGATCCCTAGTTTTCTCATTACCACGTCGAATTTTCGGTGAAATCTGCTCGCATGTTAGACAAACAACTTGTGCTATACAGTTCCAAAACTATTTGATGCCATCAGATCTTGCTTCTTTAACACATTTTTGGGAGACCATTACTTTTTACGAGAAGTTTTTCCTTTAAAAAGCAGAATAATTCCAGAAACTCATTAGGCCGTTAGGATCCTTGTTGCTGAAGTAGTACTTCTGCCGTATCAACTCCCTTCAATTTCATCTCCATTAAAGGGGGATACCTATCCCTCGTTACTGTAAGGGTAGGAATGAGTGCACCCACACACCCCGTCGACACAGATTGTGCGGTATCATTTCTTGTCTTGGGATTTCTTATGACTCGTTTCATTTCAGACTGATGAGTGTCTCTCAAGGGTAATGTATATGTTAACAACACCACGTGTATTTAGACACGCCTCAGGATGGTCTTTGCTGCTGTCGCCACAATATGCATCGGGGCAAGAAGTGTGTCGTGCAGAAAAACGCATATAAATGCTGCCGGCAGCCGTGCTGCTACTGATAAGCGGCGAAAAACGCTTCGGAAGAAGAAGACCTTCGCTCGAAGCGACCAACGCGAGCGCTCTTCGTGCAGCCTGAGTGCAGCTCGTACGAGCCGGGCGAGTCTCGAAGCCACGCGTCGTGTGTCGTACATTCTGCTCTCAGGCTTCAACATTAAACTCCGCGCAGCGCGTGCCCGTCTGATCGTTGATCGTCGGATAATATCTCTTTACGACGTTCGGCGAACCGCTGAGCACGGTGCGCTTGGACTGCAGCCTACTGGCCGAGCGAGCCTGGAATTCGGTCAGCGCCTCATGGCAGGTGATGCCGACACAGACGGTGCCAGAGCGGCCCGGCGCATTTTTCCTTGGCGGATGTACTGCATAGGGTGATAGCTGGCTAAGCAAACACGTTCGAAGAACAATGTACATGCCGGAGACGATTAGCGTGGACGGATCGTGTTGTTCTGAATCAGTCGCTGAGGCAAACTCGTGCCAGACGCTGTGTCTGAGGCCCGCAACCTGTTCTCGACCTGTACCGCAGGTCCAGAACTGGACGTTTCTGCAGTGCATAACAAAAGCACAGCGAAAACGAAACATGGGGAAGCTGTTCTTGAGGACCGCCCCGGCCATGTGAGTTTCCACAAACGCATCTGAAGCTTACGCTGAGGCATGGGACCTCACTGAACCCTTAGGTGGTGTAGAGAACTATGCAACTTGAGAAATCTCATGCTTTTGAAGACAGCCTTTACTGTATGCGTTCGCACGAAGACAAATGGAAATGCATATAAATGCCTAAAACGCCTGAGAAGATTTTGTTACTAGTCATGGCAAAAGAAAAACAACGGGAAGAGGAACAAGTGTGACGAACGAAGCTGAGAAATTGTTTGCTAGCTACTGCTAGTTTTCGCGGGATCCCCTTCCTCAGACCCTTACCATGCTCAGCTGAAGAGCTGTATGGGGAGGGTGTATAGAAAAGAGACGCAGAATGATCAAATGTCCCATGTTAAAAAGGCGAGCCTCGCAGGGGAGGAGCACATTCCTATTCTCCTGAGGATGCTCGAGGACTCGAACTACCATGCTAGGTAGGCGGTAGGCGTCTTTTCCCTGGATAAATCTGGCCACGAACTCTAGTTCCCATTCCACTATGTCCTGTTTTCACTGACTCTTCAGTGGACTACAATCAGGCTCTGAAGAGAATCATGGTAAGGCACCCAAAAGATACGCATCAACCTTTGAAGAGCAAAGGGAGAACTAAGATCGAAATTGATCGATGGTCAACCATGGAGACATAATAATCCGGCAGAGCTCACAACGGGACGAGCTGTCCAAATTCTGAAACCCTCTTCAGGTCTTGCTGGCGCAGTGTTCCTTCATTCTCTCGAAGGAATGCGGGGTAACTCGCGACCAGAACACGTGACACCTAGACCCCCGCTGGGAAGACGTCTTCTTGGACATTTCGCCCCTTGACAGGGAAACTGAAAGTTCTCGTTGGTTTAATTTGAACAGCAGAAATCAAATCTCAAGATCGAAATCTCTCCGACTTTAGTGAAGCGCACCCGCCCTGCCGAAAAGTACCACTGACGAGGGTCGATTCACCTCAGCCATAACATCGATCTGTTTCTTCCTGGAATCCATCATGTCTGAAGATTCGGAGCGCTCGCTCGACCCACTGCCCTCACTAAGGAATGCGGGACAGGCCGTCGGAGTTTCGCAATCCGAACACGTGACACACCGTCACCGGGGACTTGTTCTGGTCTTTTCGCTGCGCAGTCACAGGCTCTCTTCCACCCCTCCCGACTGCTAGCAGAGGCGCCGAAAATCTGCTTCTTTTTGGGAAGACAGTCAATGGGACACCCGTCTGCTTCTGTCCGGTTTTTAGTGGAGCACACTTAGGTACGACGAGGACAATTCTGAAACTACCATAGTAAAGCCTTGCACCAACTTGTGGCGGCTTTAACAGAGAAACAGCTACTACGGTACATTTCAATATGACGAGTTTGTTCGAAAAAAGCAGGATGGGTGAAGGTGAGTTGATGAAACGGTGCGCAACGAGTCTTTGCAGAAGGCTGAAAACTAGAGCCGAATCTATGACTCAGTCCGCCCAAACGCGTCATGAGTTTGACCTAGAAGATGTTGCTAGAGCAGGCTGCCATGACCAAGCACTATCTGCTCTACGAGGAAAGTTGAACATTTAATCGGTGTTCTGCAATCCGAACGCGGACAGATCCGCTCGTATGGAAGACTTCTTCCCCCTCCCTGAGAAACCGTCGTGAGCTTGCAGTAGCCTGAGGGAGGCTCAAAATTTAAAGCCGTATTTATGATTCAGTCTACCTATGATGAGCCTTGATGTGATTCAACCACCGGGGCATATCAATCAACATCATAGAACCCCATTATGGTTTCGGCTTCTACAGCCCTTTCATGGCGAAACGGCGGAAACGTCGGGGTGCGTCCACTCCTACGACCATTCTGTTCAGATATAGGGGCGTTCTGCTGCGACGTCCACCTCAACTGGAGAACTTAGTTGAGCGGCGGCTATGTACCTGCAGCCTTACCAACAAAGACACTGGGAATCGAGGCCTCCCTAACCGGTAGAGATGAAGCAGGAAGCCATAGGTGTCACCCTGCGTGCCAGGTATCATTTTATAAGAAGCGCTCGCGAAGTTAAGATCTCTAGTACGTCCCATTAACTTCTCAAAGCGGGTATGATTGCGTTGCCTTGCGTCCGCTCAAAGGCCAGAATTCTGTAGTGAAGGCATCTTCTGTATCAAGTGACAATCAGGATGGCGATGGCCCTTTCACTGCCCTCTAGAAGGCATGTGGGTCTCAATCCGCACACGTAACACATACGTCCGCCTGGGAGACTTGTTCCGGACCATCCCGCTGAACGTGCCATTGAGGAGCGAAAGGTCGAGGGGAAGAACGCAGGTCCCAGTAGAAGGAACTTCAATCGTTGTCTCGTTTTTCTAGGGGGGCTAGGTGAAGAGAAGTCCACCCTGTGCTGCTTTAGTTGATCCTCTGCGACAACAGTGAGGTTCTGAAGGATGTGACACTGAAGAAGAAGCCAATAAGGTGGCCTCGCTTTGTAGCTCATGAAGGCATGCCAAAGGTACACATACACATATGCACGTAGGGTGATTGCTTCAGCCGAAGTCAAGAAGTATAATGAACAGGAAGGTGTTTCGAAGGTGTTTTATGTCCGGATTTTAAGGGACTTTTTCCCATGGGCTTCTATTGTGTAGTCACGTATACTGCTCCCCGCAGTCGCTGTTGTCGCTTTCGTCGCACCTGTCGCTTGTTCATACCCTCCAGGTGTTGCTGTCGCTTTTGTCGCTCTCACTAGCTGCCGTGGCGAAGTATAAACAGGGCCTAAGCACTGGACTCCGTCGCTGGCAACTATGAACAGACTATAGCAGCGACGGGAGCAACAGCGGCAGGGATTGAATATGTGCAGATTTCGTGGCGATCGCTTTACTTAAACGATTTGCTTCTTACGGGAGAACAGTAGCTTCCATCGAGGAGTATGGAGAGGCCTTCACCCTCGCATTCATTAGCTAAGGGCAGGCATTCCATAATGGAGTAAAATCTACAGCCTAGAGGATTTTGAATGGTCCTTCCTGCCGTACACTGAAGAGGAATGCGGGTGTTTCGCAATCTGAGAGTGTGACTTGCGCTCCGGGGCGGGGGGGGGGGGGGGGCTACCCTAGCGCAGATAGGCTTGGGAGGATCACCTTTTACTCAGTGGTTATCCGCATTGGTAGAAAAGCACATGTATTTCCCATCACATCAGAAATAGCCTAGCTCAGCTCGCCGCAGAGGTGGAACATACCATTGCTGCACAACACTTTTAATTCCATACATCAGAAAACGTATAGGGTTGTTCTACATGGTGACCTACCCCGCCCCCAACGAGCCCATTTGCGCCGCTGGCGAGTACATGTTGCGAAGGTGGGCAGCACTGGGAGGTGGGGTGCGCCAGCCACTCGTCTCGAATGGGCGTCCCATTCAGAGAGGCAAGAGCGATCGGTACCCCAGTCGCTGGCGTATGTTCGGTTGGTGCTGTGCCTGGCTATGATTGGCTGGCGCACTTCCCCTCCCAGCGCTGCTCACCTTCGCGACAAGGGCCCACCCTGGACCGCGCTGGCGGTGCAGGGCCAGGGCGGGCGACCCCGCCGTGGCCTCCCGGATGTGGGTGGCGGCGGGCGGCGCGGACGAGCGGAGAAATCCGTGTCGCCGGGCGTTCCAGCGGTTTTTGCAGACAGCCGCCGATTACCGCGCGTTTTCGCCGCGTCGCGCGCCGGCCGCCGGCGCCTCCTCGCGCGGCGCGCCGCCTCGCCGCCGCTCGTCGTCCGGCGTCGCCGGCGCCGACGCTCCCTCGCGCTCACATGGCGCTGGCCGCGCGCCAAGCGCCGCCCCCGCTCCGCGCCGCGGCCGCCTGTCTGTTACACGTCGCTTCGTCGCTGTGTGCAGCTGCCGCGCCGCGCGGCCCCAGCTCCGGCGGACGGCCCCCTCATGCCGTCGTCCGGCCATCTGGTCCTGCTGCTCCCGTGCTTCGAGCTGCGGCAGGACCGGCCGGCCGTACTGCGCCGGCACCGCCGGGTGTGGTCGCGGGGCGGGGCGCGGCGATGACGTGCGCGCCGCCCGCCCTCCGCTTTCATTCGGCGATAAGTGCGTAGCCCTGTACGGGTGGCGCCGCGCCCTCGCTCCATTGTCGCCGCGCTTTAATTCGCTTCTGTATTCTGTTCGGCCGCCGGGACCGAACACCTCCGGCGGGCGTCGTCGCGATTTGAATTCGCCGTCGGAAGCGGGGCGCACGGAGCCTTGTGACTGCAGCCTTTTCTGGCTTCCGTGGTATTCCTTCCCTATTCTCGCCTCGTTATGAATTGCCCTCCGGGAACCCTGTTCTATGAAAGTACAAGGAAGCTCTTGAAGATTGTCTATCTGCCATCCTGTACTGTTCAGTCTGCTTATTCTGTTCATGTTCCTTAGGCGCTTCTGTACCCCTGTCTTTCACTTCTCCCTTGCCCTAAACTTTCACGGCTCTCGCTCATGTCTTCTATTTCAACCTTCCGTATCAATATACACTTACTATCTTTAATTATCTTGTCTTTTCTCCCCCCCCCCCCCCCGCTCCCCCCACTCATCTGTTCTCGTTGTCTTTTCTATCTGTTACTACTCATCCTACCTATCTTCTCAGAGACAATTTAATGAGAGCATCATATATGTTTCTCTTATTCACTGAAAAGCCACGGGAGGAGGAAGGGCTCGTCTGAAGGGAGAAAGGAACCTTTGGTTTCCTTCTTTAAAATTATGAATTTCCTCTGTGAAACCTCCTCTTTTCTCTTCTTTAGCGATCAGACCGGGTGCATTCGAGAGCGGTGCTGCTTCGGTGGGCGGCCCTGACATATGGGAGCTGCCCTGTCAGGTCTAGACATGCGACAACTCCGCTTCCAGTACAGTGCAGGTTCGTACAGTTGGGCCCACCTAACTTGAACCGCACCCTCAGCCACTCTTCATCAACGCAGCGGTGGCCAGCCACCTGTTCAGCTGCAGCCGATGAGCGATGTCCGGTCGTCTCGGATAAGCTCCTCCATAATGCTGCCGTAGCCAGAAAACCCCTCGGCTATACGAGGTCTCGGTCGCTGAGCAGCTTATGGTCGCAGTCGCCAGGACTTCTGCCGGCTGAGCGAAACGGTCTGAGCCTGTGGACGACTGAAACCGGCTGCGCCTTCTTCGGTGAGCGCGACACGTGACTCGAGACGTCCCACGGGGCGGGCTCGGAGCGTTCAGCGAGTGGATTTATTTCTGACGGCGTCGACCGGATGAAAGGGAAAGCCGTTCCCAGTGGGATCTCTGCGTGGCCTGTCTGTCTGCCTGTCTGTCGAGCCCGTACAGACATTACAGCACCAGCAGCGAAACGGGTGGAGGCAAATGCGCACGATTTTGGGGGCGGGAACAACGGCCGCGACCGCCATTTCGGACGAGCTGCTAGCCGTTGCCGCTTCGCGCTTTTTCGTCGCGTTGTCTCGCGCCCTCCGCGCCACCATGCTCTCTGCACGTAGCTCGCCGTCCGACACACTCTTTCACCGCCAACGTACACTACCATGCCACTCAAAACACAGGCCCCTCTTTCAGATGTGTTCTCTCTCGAGACGGCGAATGAATGATAGCAAATTAACTGAGAAACTGAGGAACTCAACCGTTTCCTGAAAAACCTGTTACTAAAACAATACCGTATTCGATTATGAGCCTTATGCTTCACCCAGAGCAAACAAAGGAAATTGAACGTTAGGTTTTCCTTGTGTTTGAAAGAATTACGCCAGCATTTTGGTGTTTGTGGATATGCTTTTCAATAAAACTAAATATGATGCATTTAAATTGTTATAAATTTGTAGAAAAATGGGCGAACACCTGGGAACTACCTCTTTCTGCTGAAAAATCGCATTGCCTTGTGGTCCAGTCAAAATCTAGAAGTCACCTTCCAACCTGAACGCTCAATCGATCAGCTTTAGAACTACTTTCTAGTCCACGAGATTTAGGGTTCCATTTTTCCTGGAACCTATGCTTTGATCAGCATTATAAAGCACTTGAAAAGAAGGCTAACTACCGAATTTACAATTTGTTTAAGGTATTGAAAACCAAGGGCCAGACTCCTCTCGTGAGAGCTAACAAATCTTACGCAAGGCTCATTGTAGAGTGCGGTCTTTCAGTCTTCAGTCCCCGTCAAAAGAAGGACATAAAACTCCTTGAAAGTGTTCAGAACAACTTCACCCGTAAGCTTTTTCTGAAATGCCCTGGTCTAAGTTATGACAATATATAGTAATTATTCCGAGTGGATCCGACAGGGCTAAGATGCTGGGTTTGTCTAGCCTTTAGACTAGAAAAAAAAAGGGCAGATTTAATCATGTTGCTCACCGTTCTGACAGAAAGGCTTTCCATTGACCCAGTCGGGATTTTGGTGCCCCTTTGACAACTGACAGAAGAGGGCATCTCAGACTTTATCTGCAAACCCTAAGATCGAGAGTGAGGTCAAGTTTCCTCATTCATAGGAGCATCAGGGAGCTCAACACCCTACTTTCTGGGAATGGTTCAGTACAGTTCTTTTGACTTCGAGAACACTTCCGACACACAGACATTGTTACAATGCTGTGTAACTATTGAACAGAACATAGGTTCCCGCTTTTGACCCCTTCCTAATAGAAGCGATAGCGGCTTAGAATTGTGGAAGCCCATGTGTTCACTCCGCTTCCTTTAAAATTCCGCCATTGTTGGCATATAAGTGCACGTGGCGAGAAGCTTTGAAAGGTCTTCAGGAAGAATGAATGTCGTTCTTATGCATGTATCAGATCAAGCACTCTGTGGTACATACTCCAATTCTTTATTAATAATTATTACTTTGGTCTACCCGACACCACACAAGGCATAATGCGTCTGTCGGCTTGTCGGCTAAGGAGTCAAAAGTGGTCTAAATCTAAAGGTGTTCACATAGGAGTAACTTCACCAAAAAACATGCAGAAGAAACAAACATGCAAACCAATGCGTGTCTTCTAATTAACACCTTTCAGAACTTTCATTCAAACTTTTACGCGCTGGTAAGCTCCAGGTTCTATTCCAGCCAAACGCTTTCGGTTGAAGTTAGGCAGTGACTGCGCTTTGTAACGCTCAGAAGCATTCCCAGCTCCGAGTGTTTACTCCGGCTGGCAATCGCAGACAAGGAAATTATGCGTGCCTCTACAAATACAAATATAATCGAAACGAAAACTTACTAGCATTATCTTAAAACTATCCGACAATCACATAAAGTCATCAAGCTACGAACGCTGTGATGAAAACGACATTGGAATCGTAGCCAGCCGTCACGAAAACTCTAGTGTACCTACTTCTACCTTGAGAACCACCTCTCTTACGCGTGAGTCAGGCCTCGGTCCTCTTGACTCAATCAGCAAGCACGCTGGAATCACGTGGACAGCTGCCGCGATTGCGACTGCTCGTCCGCGCGAGACCGCGGCGCTGAAGACCCCGCCCCCAAAATCGTGCGCATTCGTGCGCACCCGGCTGCTTCCTTCAGGATCCACAGCGGCTCTTATCGTTCGGACGAAAGATGGGCTGCATTCGACCCGGCTCCTCACAGACCTCGAATGACCTGTGCCTTCTGGTGGGGCCGACTATCTAAACTGTACTCGCGTTCATACATCGAGGACCCAGTCACCACGGATTTCACCCTCGCAAGCCTTTGGCGCGCTGGCTTTAATCGTAGCGACTTTTCAACCGGTACTATAGCCTTTCCTTTCCACTAGAACAGTTCTATGCGGTGTACTCCTATTTTCGTCCAGTTGTTGCTCACTAATAACCTTGTTTCATGAACATCTTAACGCTAAGCACTCAGCTGAGCTCGCGTTCACCGATCTCAAGCACCCCAACACTCTTCCGTTTCAGATATATCCGCATTCGTGCAGTGTCCACCTTGAAACTGAACGCGCTACTATATCAAGGTGCCATTGCTCTTCATACGGACTTCCCCTCTCTCTATGTTTATGAGCCGTCTCCGAAAGATGGCGATTGGAGGTCAAGCGACGACTGACCGACCAGGTTCGTGTGCACTCAGCTCTTGCTTCCATTCAGTTCTTTCCCATTTCGCTCCCTTATTATGTGTAGCGGTTCCAAGTGCGTCGGGCTCTTTTAATTAGAGCAGGACGCACTTGAAGTCGCGCTTGCAGATCGGTTTTCATCGGTTCTTCGACCACTGTGCTGGAATGTGCTCGATATAGTAGCCTTGCCCTTCGGACATGATGATGTAGTCCTTGATATCGGATCCCTCCTGTCGTGCTCAAACTTTTATGTCTCTCCTATAGTTTCGTGTTGAGCGAGATTTGTGCTATCCGTATTCGTTGTCCGATGTCACTTCTTGGGTTATTTGAATACCCAAGGACCTCTTTACGCAACAAACCGTGGGTTGTCGTACGACGCTTGGGTCTGGGAGTTTTGGTATTAGCAGTAGAGAATATGTCCTGAAGTGCTTTCTTGTTCGCGTTTCTTGGTAGTAGCGTACACCAGGCGTTCCTCGAGAATTTCCCATCAATCACAATGTCCAGGCGTCCCATCAAATGTCGTTTTTGCATTCTTTGGTCGGGAGCGAAGGCTGGTACCGGGTGTAGCTTTTGCTTCTGGAATTCTACGATGTTAAAGGTACGGCTGTGTGGGATTACAGGCACCAGCAGCCACTTGAAGGTTGATTTACCTACTTTTGACATTTAAATAGGTGAGAACTCTTCTGAGTGACAGCCAAAGTTCTGTGGAATTCACCTGAACTCACTATCTGGATGCAGGTTGTCAACACTGACAAGTGGTCCAGCCTTTTAAAAATTCTTGAAAATGTGCTAGTAGCTGCTTAGAGTTCTGGGAAGGGAATGGACATGAAGTTCAGCCATCAGTGTCAGAGCCAAAAGTAGATGCCTAGCTTCACCCTGGGTTGTGCGATTGAGCGGTTTCGTGACAGTTTCTCCCTCAGCCATACTCTTTTATTCTAGGCTTTGAAACTTTCTGCTGAATATAAGTGGATGGCGTCTAAAGAATCCGTTTGTTAGGGCAGGGAAGTGAGGAGACGATAGTGTTTCCCTAACGGTTCTTAACTTTTCCTGGAAAAGCCGGCGTTAGTCACTCCTTTCCGGCATGCACCACGCGTTCTGATTCTAAGTGACAGAGGCTTTAAGAAGCACAGCACTTTAGTGGCACACAGTGAACCCATAATGAACATTTCTGACGTGAGTTCGTCCCCTAGAAGCTATGTGCACAGCTCTGACCGTCCTGTTTTAATAGATTTCTACCCAAGCTGCTCTGTATGTCTCATTTTTCTTTCGTAGGAAGAATAGTCGATGAATGTTAACATCTCTATCGTTAGGATTAGTCTCAGTTTTCGTCGATTTTTCGTCAAGTAACGACCGTTGGGTACAATAGTTACCGATGCAGAGCTGAAGTGGTCCATAAGAAGCGTTACAAGTGATATCCCAGGAAAATCTCACTTAAGCTGCACGTAAACGAGTGCGTAGAAATCGCTAGCCATTATTCCGTTAAAACCTTCAGTTTGTGGCTGGGTCTTATTGTTATTGTTTACCGTAGAAGTCGAATTAAGAGTGCAGTTTTCATCTGAACAACGAAGAAGGTCGTTGGTGCGTTGTCGAGCACATTCCTGAATCAGCTAGGTCGAGCCGGCTGTGCTGCCCCTTTATGCTGTTTTCGTGATGCTTTGCTGCTCTGATTCTTTCCATTGTAGCTCATGACTACGCCAGCTTCAAGCGCCAGTACAAGCTGGGCGCCGAGTTGGGCCGTGGCGGGTTCGGCACGGTCTACTGCGGCTTCCGAATGGCCGACAACATGACGGTGGCGTGCAAGTACGTGATGCGAGCCAACGTCACCGAGTGGGCATGTGTGAGTGCTGCTTCTTCGCTCTTCTCGCCCGAACTCTCCTTTTGATTTCATCTGTTTGTTGCCGCCTGGCGCTCGGCCGTCGCCTGGCGCTCACGTGACTCGCGCCCGCGCCTTCCCGTGAGTGCCGTCGGCGGCAGCGCGGCTAGCCAGCGTAGTCGCAGCCGTGCATGCAATCAGCTGACTGACTGACTGAATGCTGCTGCTACTGCTGCTGCTTACGGCGTGAAAACACGAGGAAGTCTCTGCACCGCGTTGCAGCTCTCAGTCAGCTTTGCGTCGTTTCAGATGGACGGTCGCGTCGTTCCGCTCGAAATCGTGCTCCTGATGCGATGTCGGGGCATTCCCGGCGTCATTCAGACGATTGACTGGTTCGAACGCCCCGAGGGCTACATGATCGTCATGGAGCGACCCAGTCCGTCCACGGATCTGTTCGACTACATTTCTGAGAGAGGCGCTCTCACCGAGAACGTGGCACGAGACTATTTTCGACAGGTGGGTGTTGAGTCCAGGACCAGGGTCGGGGAGTCGCTGTAGGTAATGGGCCGGCTTGGGAGAATCATGTATCATGCTTTTATGTTGACCTATTGGGGTTACACTTCGGTGACCCGGGATGGTACTTTTGTGGACCAAGTGTTTTATTTGAGTTTAACCTCGATCGCTGATGAGTTTGAGACTGGTGCCTTCTGTTGACTGGTTTGTATAGATAATGATAAAGTTGTTCCTGCTTAAGAGATTTTAAAGCATGAAAATTCTTAAATGGGGCTGCAGGGCGATATGTTTTAAATCATGATCATACCATTAGAACATACCCACATGCGATGACCCATCTTTTTTCTCATTAGCTCATTTTCCACCTATATTCCCATTTTCAGGTAGTTGACACCGTGCAAGCATGCTATCGTGTCAACGTTATCCACCGCGACATAAAGGACGAAAATCTGGTGGTGGACATGAAGAATGGTCTAGTCAAGTTGATTGATTTCGGCTCCGGAGCTTTTCGAAAGGAGGGACCCTACACTGACTTCGAAGGTTCGTTCCTGATTCCTTGCTCATAGGGTTTGATAGCGCAGGGCGGCGTTCCCTGGTGTTCGGATGCAGCGTCCACTTCCCCACGACAGTAGCCTCCCTCCTGTACTTTCCGTTCCCGTTCGTAACCTGCGCTATGACGGTGCACGAAGACTCCCGCCGCTGGTGCCCGGGCTGTACAGGGTGGTGTGGCTCGCGTAACGGTCTCCTAGAACACGACGACGAGAGGTCATCGGTGGTGTCTCGGAATGTCCGATGCGGCGCTGTCAACGTAATCAGTTTAGCGATCGCGTCTTGGCTGGTACCAAGGTCTTTCGGTGGCCGACCGGACGGCAATCTCCTCCGTGCTAACAGTCCGTGCCGGCTGGCTGAAGAGGAGCCCTCGACTGTCACCAGTGGCGCTGGCGACCGGCCGACCGACGGGGTGCTACCGTAGTGGAAATCGGTCACTCGCCGGCTGCGGACATTCCTGCAGTGTTGCGCCGCGCGCTTGTATTTGGTATCGCTGATGCGTCAGTCAGCAAACCTTGGCTTGCGGCCAAATCGTGGCCACTTTCGC
This sequence comes from Heligmosomoides polygyrus bakeri, assembly GCA_947359475.1. Lineage (NCBI taxonomy): Eukaryota > Metazoa > Nematoda > Chromadorea > Rhabditida > Heligmosomidae > Heligmosomoides > Heligmosomoides polygyrus. The sequence continues at coordinate 37,408,373 of OX375865.1, read as the reverse complement.
GCGCGGCACGCCGGTTGACCTCGTCGTCTCCGTGCGAGGAGGAGAGGGGCGCCTCGTCTCCTCACGTGACACTCGCATCTGACCCGCGAGGACGAGGCTGACCGCTGCTCGCCCCACCCGTAAACAGGCGAGCGACCGCAAGGAGCTGCTGCTGCTGCCTGATATGATGGCGGAGTCCTCCCCTGCCGAATGAACAGAGTGGGAGATGGGCGCATCTCCAAGTGAGGTGTTTTCGTGAAGGGAACGCTAATTGGACTGGCGGACGGCGAGTGCTCCTCGTCTCACGTCATGTCAACAAAAGCGCGGCTTCACCGAGAAGCAGTTATGTTGGCGACTTGGAGCTGCGCGCCTGAATTATTTCGTTGAGTTCGAAGGAGACGGTGAGGGTGAGGAGGGTGCAGAGCGATGACGAGTGGGTCAGCAGCGGGTTACATGAACTGACCGTTGACCTCAGCGCGCTGTTGTTTACCGTCCGGGCCAAGATCTGCTCGACGGCGGCGGCGGGTGTCTGTCTCGCCCACATTCGGTCTGACGTTCCGGGGCGCTGCTGGAATCCCGGGATCTCCCGCACGTTGGATCGGCGAGGGGCATTTCGCATACGTACTCGTCCAGTGGAAATGAATAGCCGAAATTGGCTTGTCCCGCCAGATGGGTTGCAGCACGAGGAGTGAATCTCGCCGCTCGCCGCTAATTGCAAAGCAGAAACGGAATTCGTGGAGAGTAGTGGGGAGGGGGGGGGGGGGGGGGTTGACGACGGTCTCACTAGGACTTCGTTTCACGGTCTGTCATGAATAGCGGCGCTGTGAAGACGCTGAGTGTATAGGTCGCATTACGTGGTGGTCTTCTAAGCGGAAGGGAGCCGGCGATGAAATCCGATACGGCAATGACGCGTTGCAATGCTGCGTGGGTATGTGCTGCAGCAGGGAAGGTGCCTGCGCGCTGGCAGAGGGCCAGCTGCTCGACGTCGCCACCTATTTCGAGAGATTTGCGTATGCTAGGAGATTTAGCAGCGAGAGTTTCGCTCAAGACAAAGATTGTGTGCTGAGCGGCGCGATAGCCTCGGTTTGCACAGTGAACGCGACGACAGCGAATCGCATGGCCACATTCCTTTCGCGCTTTTGTCTCGCTCGGTGGCCCTCCGAGTGCGGGGTTGCTTCGCCAGGTACTTGTGCTCGGCCCTACGCTCTCCGATTCGCACACGTGACCAGCGAAGCCAATTACGGCCACGTGTCGCCGAGACGCAGGTGTTGAGGTCGGGGCGTTGGCGGCGGCGGCGGCTAAATCGCGCATGTAAAGGACGTTCATCGGCAGGCGACCGATCCCTGGCACTACCAGGAGCTCGGACCGGTTTCCAGCCGCTGCAACTGTCCGTCCACTAGCGCCCTGCAGATCCTCAGATTACTCGCGCGCGCGGTGCAAGCGAAGTGCAGCTGTCTTTGGCCTCTGAACAAAGACGACCACGACGGCGATCGCTGGCACGGTGTGAGCCCCTGCCCGGCGGCGAGTGCCGTCCAAGTGCAAATAAGTTCTGCGGCTGCTTCTGATTCGTACAGTTTGTGCCAGGTCCTCTTTTGTCTTCGCGCGGGCCCCTACATGAGTCACTGCGCGTATTCTGCTGGCCGGGCTGGTCACGTGCTCATCACTGCAGCAGCGGCGGCGGCCCTGTAAAATGGGAGGAGGATTCGTGTGGAAGAAGAGGATGAATGCTTCGTTTTCAGGAACACGCGTCTACAGTCCACCGGAGTGGATCGAAGAGTCGCGATACGATGGCCTTGAAGCTGCGGTGTGGTCCCTCGGTATTCTTCTCTATGATATGGTCTGCGGTGATATTCCATTCCGCAAGGACTCTGAGATCTGCAACGGACATCTGCAATGGAGGAATCAGATCTCTGAAGGTGAGCTCTTGCAAGGGTTCTGTACCTCAGCGCGACAGTACCAGTGCCCTCGACATGGATTTGCCATACTGGCTAATCCAATTCGATGGCTCACTGGCCATGAGTGGCTACTGAAGTATAGATGACTCCAGCAGTAATGTTCTGTGTGCATCTCGTACTAACGTGGTGTTTATTTCAGAGTGCAAGGACTTGATTCGACAGTGTCTTGCTCGAGAAGGCAGCGATCGTCCGACTTTGGATGAAATTCTCGTGCATCCATGGATGCATGTGCCACCAGAAGGCGTCGGAGCGGCGAAGAACGAGTTGAATGCCGGCCGACACAAGCTCACTAGTGTGCCGGACCGTCTAGTGACCGAGGCGCAAGCTCATGCACATCCACGCGTGCCGCTGACGGCTACACGATCCGATCAGTTTCTGCTGACACCTTGCACCAGCAGCAGCAGCGGTAGCGGCAGCTCGACATCGACATCGACATCAGCAAGTTCAGCTGCGATTTTCGAAGGCGCAACACTGGAGAGAGTCCCTCATCCTGAGGTTCGTCGTCGTTTGTCAGATCGATCTTTCCATTACGGGTATTCTGTAGAGATGAGGTAGAATATCGGCGGTTCTGGGTCGCGAGTTAGTTCTCTTCTATGCGGCGCTCAACAACCCGACATCATTGGTAGAACGGTTAGCGTGAAGGGATCGTAAGATCGCGAACGTTCTTTTTGGGTCTCCGATTCAAGGTATGCGCTTAACAGCCATAGCTAGGACTACAGTGCGAGTCCGTGAGGTGGGGTCCATATTTCGGTAGCGACGCATCGCTATGAAAGCTGAGAACATCTGTCAACTTACGCACGTGATCGATACTGCTAGCTTTCATAGTCTGTCGCCGTATGGCGACCGAAGTATAAATCCCGCCTAACGATGCTGATCTCTCGGCGATGCTCAGCGGTTGAGCTGTAAAGCTGCCTAGCCCTTTTAGGGGTCTTGTGGACCAAGCGGGTCCAATTATCGCTTTCGATGGTTTTTATGGGAAGTATAGACCCCGTCTTGAAGAGAACTACTTCGATCATTAGATTTTCTGTTGAGAAGCAACACTGTTGAATGCATTTTTGAGCGACATTAAGGTTGTTGGGGGAAACAAGGCGCCTCAACGAGCTGATTGTTCGCATTCCAGGTACCGCCGTTCACGACAAACCCGCGACTGCTCACCGGTGGCCCGATCGGCTCGCCGTGTCGCCGCTACCCGTTCCAGTCGCGTCAGGCGGTCGTCGCTGCTCCGTTGGCGAACGCAGCCAGCCAGTCCACATCGTCCATATCGTCGTCGCAGAGTGCCAGCGCGTCGCCGCTCACGTCGCTGTCGCGGGATCCGTCGCAGACCGAGCGGAAGGACTCGTTCAGCTCCATGTTCACAGCGTCGGCGCACTCGTCCGGCTCCTCAGGCTACGGCACGACGACCCCGTCGCCGCCGGTGGCCGACGACTCGCCGTTGTCGACGTACTAGACGTTGCTCGTCCCAGCGTCGCCGCACAGTAGCTCTATGCTTCCTCAACGAGCTTGCGCGCGTTGCGCCGCGCCTCCCGGTTTCGTGTTGCCTTGCTCAGATGTCGCCCCCCCGTCCACGTCTGTTTCTGTGTTTCATCCGAGTTTGAACCTCAGATCTTTCCGTCCTGCTCTCTGTGCCGAAATCACCTGTACATACCCACCCACCTGCCCGACCAGCAATCGACGAGCCCGCGTCTCTCTTCTCCGTAATATTCGCTTGTACATACTGTATCCCCTCCCCTGTACCTACGATCGCCCCACCCTTCCTCGAAGAGATTGTTCATATATATCGACGATACTATGCAGTTATCAGTTCTTATTGGGAGCTATTATTGGACGTTCATACTCGATATCGATATGCGTATGCGCCGCTTGTTCTGAAGTGTGTCTATCATCTGTGTGTATTCTCCTCGGAATCGTTATCCAACTGTTGTTCTCCCATCTGTCCTTCTCCCTACCAGCAAAGCGGAGCTTGCGCGCTGCTGTTGTTTTTGTTCCATTTGTTCATATGAGATGTGTTTACTAATAATAATAGTGGGAAGGTTAGCCGCATCACGTCGTTTCTGTCGTCTTCTTCATCCTGCTCGAATTGCTCATTCTCTTTTCTGTCCGTCAGAAGGTATAGTAACATATTCTGTATTAATTTATATGATGAAAGGTTTGACTATCTTTGGGGTGTTTCGTGGTTCTACACGTGCATGCTACACATACACGCACGCGCTGCATGCTGTGCGTGGCCGTTGAGTGATATCTGCTTGAGTGTGAGTCGATGCAGTTATGACGAACGCAATAAAGGTATGGTTCAGGGAGTGTTTCTGTGTCAGCACTGGAGGAGACTCGAGTTCGAGACGCTCCTGACGTCAGTTTTGATCCCAACAAAACCTCGTCGTAACAGCCTACAACATGGACACCAACCGCTTGAGGCTTAAAGAACCTGACTTGACTCCAAGGGGCGGTTCACGGAGTCGAATTGGGTCTGAGGCGTCAGAGCTGTGGAGGCTCGGAGAGAAGATCAAGCAGTACGGACGTGGCTTAGGTACGGGGAGGTACGAGAGCGGCCTCAGGTTACCACAACGGTCTCCAGACGAACGCTTTGGCAACGCATCTCTTGGCGGTCACTTACTGGTGAAGCGGCGAGGCGAGCCAAAAAAGATGAGGCTTGCACGAGAACTGATCGTTAGTTCGGATCCGAGTTATTGAACTCACAGACGTCTCGCAGCTTCAACAAGCGATCGCGGAGAGGTGCCATGCCAAGGGTTCGGCTGGGTGTCGTGGTGAAGCGGAACTTGAGATCCTCCTCGTTCAGTTCGTCCTAAGCTTTTGACTAATTGACCTCAGAAGAAGATGGGTCTCATCTTACGGATCTGAGGTGGAATTCCCTCCATTTCGGCAGGCTGACATGAACATGAGCTGGTGCGGTTAACACCCTCCGTCCTTTCAAACGTTGCAAAGAATAGTGCACCAGGAGCGACAAGGGCGCACCAGCACTGCGCTTCTTAGTGACATCTTGAGATGTTTCCTATCCGTATTTGGTCCGTCCAGCGGCTCGCGATGGGTACTCAGTAGAGAAGCGAATACATTTCTCCTCCGATCAGGTCTGCTATCAAATAAATTTAAAGGCCATCGGCATGTAACGCTTTTGTTGTTTCAGACGTAAACCGAACCCCGATAGATTTAACCGTGTGAGTTAGATCGGCTTCTCCTAAGAACTGCAGCAGATACACATCCCTGAACACCAAAAATAACCACTGGAAGTGGACAGGGACAGTTTCACAGCGCCGCAGCTGACAGGAAGAACACATTAGAGGCCCAACAAGCCTCTGAGAAGAAATCCAAAGCATTCCGCACGATACGTTCGTCAAAAAGCCAACTTCTTTATGGTTCCTCAGATACACTTCTGCTAAGTGAAGTAATTGCGTTTGAAGATTCTGCGATTCAATATCAAGGGCGCCGGAAAAGGAGCAGCTTATGGGGGGGGGGGGGGTTCTGATGAACGCTGAGGCAGAATTTCGCCACTTGAAGAATCCAGCTTTTTAAAATCTCACTGCGACTCATGGAATCGATTATGGTTAGGGACGAAGCAGTGTATCATGAACTGTTGGGAGGACTTCCTCCTTTTTCTCAGACCGTAAAAACAACGAGAATGCCAAGATCTAGACGCTGCTTTTTTATAATTCCATTCACAGTCGGCTCGGCCACATATCCAGTGTCAGAGCTACTGAGGCCTCGACGGTTGTTATGCAAATTTTTCAGACTTCGAGATCGTTAGCATTTTTACGACTGGACTAATTCAAGGGCGTACTTCAACTGCAATGCGCATCTGCTGAGTCGTTCGCGCAGATCCGGTACATGCATAGCTTGAGTGCTTTTTAAATCCAGTCGAAAAGTCTCAATCTCCGAATGAACCCCTCAAAACCTTCGTCAACGCAGCAGCACTTGACATGTGGTGGTCCTTGGTTTCCTGCCCATTAATACTTTTAAGGAAGGGGGAAGAATTTTGTCTTCCTCGCAACATTGTCGACTTGCTCGCAATTTTACATCATCAGCTCAAGTCCAGAGCGAGCACTGACCTCTTCTCGTTGCTTGGTGGTCGGTAGATTTTTGCAGACTGAACGCATCCGAGGTTAGGTTTGGTTCGCATTCAGCAGTACTTCAATCCTGATCTTGGTTGGTCTGGGCGGGAAACCCGAACCAAGAACTACGATTCAGGGTGCACGTAACAGCCGATGCCTCCTGCGACTGTGCGGAGACATACCCTAGAAGTTTTCACTTGCCGGGAGACTTCGCCTTGAACCTACGATACTTGAGCTCCAACGGATAATCTCAGAATTCTCGCAGCAGCTGAGAAGTGTACATATTTCGTCCGCTTTAATCCTCTCTCGAGACTTTGTTGATCACTAATCCCGGAGTAGCAGAGATCCATAGAAGTCGGATGAATATCAGAGCACATTGACTTCGTGGGTCCAAATCCTCGACACTTTCTGACATTTTTGCCTGCTCCGCGCTTCATGTGGTCATTGACTGCAGTAATTTGACGATGCTGACTCCCACGTGCTGAATGAGCCAGTCCGAGGGGTTACCTCAAGACCTCTTCGAGACTTCGGCCTAACGCCGCTCCAGGCGCAGGAATTGAAAGCATTCAGCAGTGTATGGCAATCTATTATTGTCCGGCCGAGCGGCGACTCCTCTCAGGGTCAATCCGCGAGTGCGACATGGGCGCGGCCGGCGGCTCTGAAATGCGGAAGTGAGCCTAATAGGCGAGGGGAGCGCCGAGAATGAGGCGGATGGTGTTTTTATATGGCGAGCCGCCAAGACACGGCGAACAGACGACGACGACGGCGACGACGACGAGCACTCGGATCGATCGTTCCCCGAGGGCTTGGGCACCGTCCGTCCGTCCGTCCGCGTCGTCATCGTCGTCGGCGGCTGCGAACGGCTCTGGCTGGCGTCTACTACGCGAGGCTCGCCGCCTCGAACGCGGCTCGGTCGCTTCGATCGCCGTCTTCGCGGGTCCAAAGTATTGCCGGCGGACCACGAAGATAAGTAGATAGCTGCCGCGTTGACAAACAAACCACATGTGGTCGCGGCGGCGGGAATGTGTGGGGAAGCGTGTGCGGCGGTGGCCGGACGACATGACGACCATGGCGCCGCTCATCACCGCTTCAGAAGCAGCGCTTCGAATCGCATAAAGCGGCCGCCGGCTCGTCGTAAACCGGAGAGAAGCGCGCTAGCATATGCCTGCCTCAGCTGCAGAGCGCGCACACACACCCAGCCAGCCAGCCAGCCATCCACCCACCACATCTACGCGCCAGCTGGATCTCCTGCGACGCCGTCGTCTTCCTCTGCACGTGATTCCGGGGCACATCCATGCACACACTAAGTGCTGACGCTCGCGCTGGCACGGCGGAAGCGCGGGGCGGAGAGCACATCGGACGCATGAAGGTTTATTCGAACCGAACAGAGATTGTCTACGCAAACAGAAACAAGGACCTTTCAAACAAGTAACAAACAGCTGTGGATGCGGTGACTGGAGGCGCTGAGGCATCGGTCACTTCTTCTTCGAGTCCTCCTTCAGCAGAACGGTGCGGTTGAACACAAGCTGTAATCATCAAACTAAGGCATCCACTTATGTCTGCCCCATGGGACATATCCTACATGATCCGGGCTTGCAGAGCCCCAATGGCCCCAAACATTCTTCTAATTTAGCCCAAAGGATCGAGTTGACATTGGCGCTTGTCTGGAATGACACCGCAAACTCTGAGCACCGAGGCTATACAGAGGAGCTTTATTAGTCAGTGTGAACTTTGCGAAACAGCCAAGCACCACAAAATGGAGGCCCATACAACCTAAAGAGCCTGCCCTCATGTACATTCTAGCTCGGAGCTTAGAAAAGTGCCGTCCTTTCAAGCGAACGTTAATGCCAACCCGATCATTGCGGCGGCGAATAAAATCTTAATAATCTCAGTGATGTAGAGGGAACAAGATCTTCTTCACGGATTACAGCATTAAGCTTTCGACTCCGATTGTTGCCGACCTTAGCAGCGCTTTCGTTCAAGCGTCTTCACCTCCATCAAAGCCACGAAAGGTCGGAGACACGCACGATACTATTTTGAACACCGCATGATCCTAATTATACTCCTAAGGAAATGATAAGGCGGGAGGTGATTACAGCTCAGCACAGCTGTGATCTCCTCCCGTCTTATCCTTTCGTCTTGTGTTAGAGAAGACCGAGGTGAGGCTTTGGACGGCCTTCAAAAACCAACATCTCTACACCTTGGGAAAAGAGTTGGGTCGTCTGACTCAATACAGCCGTGCTACATAGGTGTTCGACACAATTCCGGTGAAAGCAGACGCTACATCAGCAGAAAGGATATTCAAGGCGCGTTATCTCAAAACTGCAGAAACTGCTCGCTGCTGCCCCGTGGATTCTCAGCCGCGATCCAAAACGCTTGCATGTCTTACATGCTCTTATGTCGTCTTCCCGTGGTTAAATCGACGGACATCTGCAACATCGGGCATAGCACGGGACTATCCTTCCTCCAGTTGAGTAGGGTTCTTCTTAAGGCCTCCCAACCCGTCTCCTCGACATTCGGCCATATGCTTAGCTGTCAGCGAGGCGCTAGGAGCTGTCGTATTATACGTTGCCTCTATCTCCACCAGGAGAAGTGCCTCTAGAACGAGTTCTGCTTGGTGGAGCAGTATAGAATCGTGTGTTCGACCTTCAAGACCCGAAGGGAGGCAAAGACGCCGGTGTGAAAACCACAATAAGCAGCCTAATAACCTTGGTCGACAGGGTATTAAGGGTATATCAGTATTCCGTAATCGTTCTATTAAGGTTTACTGGAGGCAGACCTTGCCCTTTTGTGGCACCGCTTTTACTTACGTTAAAGGCTACAGCGGTTGTTCTCAGAGACTATAAGGCGTTACAAAAGCGCATTGCGATCGAAGCTCTTGATTGTGGATTCGACTCCTGCTTTGCGGAGCGGCTATGGCACAATTATGCGACGCTTCTAGATTCCGCTTCCCAATCTTCCGGGCCACAAGGCTTTTCAGTGCTCAATCAACGACATCTTCCCTCGATACCTTGGTGCTTGCATTACCAAGCTCCGATATTTACGTTATGTTATGTGTGTGTTAAATATTGTTCGCAGTGATTTCTTCGTGGTGTCGGTTCACATCCGGCTCGACAAAATCGCTGTAGGATTCGATTCGCATTAATGCGTTTCTAAGCGTGTAATGAGCAGAACGCGTCGCTGCTGCTGCAGAGATAGCGAGACAAGGGCGCTGACAATGCGCTTTGCGCCGCCACGTCAGCAGGCCTGAAAGTCCTTCGCTTCAGAGTTTCGTCCGCTGCTGCGAGGCAGCGGCACGCCGAGAAGGCTCGGCTGGCCAGCTGCAGCTACGAGGAGCTGGCGAAGGAACGTCAATGGGGAAGTGGTCCTATCCACACTGTTGGTTTGCTGGCCGTCACGTTTATCCTATCCATAGCCTTTCAGGCCTCAAGTCCGAGAAAGTTGGCAAACCTCGCTGTGCAAAGAAATGACCGACCTGCCAACCACCGTCCCACGCATTCCTTGCCCCTTTGCAAGTTCCCAATGCTCCGACCGATCACTTAAACCAGTGATGATGGACTTGCCCAAGCAAGGAGTTGCCAGTCTTCGCCCGCCTTTGTTGTACGCCAAAGTAATCCAGAGAGCCGCGATGGGTCCGAAACACGAGAGAGATCTTATCTTTCGCAAAGAAGCTCTATCAGCTTGTTAGCGATGCTCTGTTCTTTAGGTCCCGCTGAATCTGGTCGGTGAAGGTGCAGTGGGCGCCACAACGCATCACATGATCAGTACGCTTAAGTTTCGATAACTGGCCCGATCGCATCTATGATTCTCGAACGTCGACAAAGCCCAACACTCCACTGGCCTTCTCCTTTATGGCGTTACGCCTTTTAACCGGAAGCCTGGACTGTCAGTCCTCTGATGTTGGCTAGAGGGGTTTTGACGCCTCTTCCTAAGAGCAGCAACGCTGAACACTTCTTTTGACAAATACGAGGTGCTTCAATACCCTCTTCCATCCGTTCCTCCGTAGACGCCAGGTCCTCAATGCGGCAGTTGTTCTGCTGTATGAATAGGCGTATGCAAGAGCACCAGAAGGACTTCAGTCAAGATCTGAACCTGAGTCGAGCTTTGCAGTTTCAAGAACGGTTCATTCGGCACATCCGAACACCCATAAAACGACTGAGGAACGCGCCGGGAATGCGGTTCCCAAGTCGGTCAATCCTGACTGCGCACCGTGTCGTCGGCCGCTTGTCCTCTTTCTCTTCGCTAAACAAGTACCGTCCGTCATCAGTCGTCGCCGACGCGCGGTGCAACACTCGAGGAATGCACGCGCAGTGAGTCACGCTGGTCGAAAAACACGAAAGGAATGCGGCCGGCCAGAACCACTTCAGCAGCGAAATGCCGTTCATGGCCAGTTTGCGTTCGCTTGACTCACTGCGCAACGAGGACGAGTCCCTTCGATGACGTCTGCGCCTCGCCCGACTTGTAACCGACCCGGTCCACAGGACAATTTAGCACGAACTACCGTGTTTGTAAAATTGGCCTTTTCCGGAGGAAAATGGTGAATCCACAGAGATCGGATATGCTTCTGGTTGGTACACGGGACCACCATTCCCGCCCAACGAAACGCCATCTCCGAATGCTCCAGCTGTAGCTAGGCCGCGAAGTCAACAGGCCAGTGGCCTAGCGCTGGTCCTGGCTTGGAAAGCTTTCAAGAGCGTCGCAGAGGTGGTGAAGAAGACGAAGAGCGTCCGGCTCCTTGCGCTCTTATTCGACACCACTTTCTGCGCTAACATACGCCTCAGAGCCCTGGGCCATACGCAAGCAGGATGAACACACGATCAGCGTCGCGCAGCTGGGAATCCAGAGGACGATGCTCGGAGTGACACGACTCACGCAAGTGAAACATTTCACCATATCGCTGTTGATAAGCCGCGCTATAAGGGATGTCGGCAGTATTTCACTGTTAGTCTCGTCGCTGATGAATCCGGCCCCAGGACGCTCACCAACGTGTTGGTCGGTCTCCTTCGTGAAAACCCTGAACGACTGCTATGACGATCTTCGTGTCCCTCGAGGGAGGAGAATCTTGGAGTACTCTGGCAAGTGATAGGGACGAATGGAGACGCTGCTGGCGCCACAGTATAACACATGCCCTACGTGCGCTACGAGCAGTCATGTAACTGTTCAGTAGTCGCCTGCCGTTACTTCAGCGGTCGGCGGGAAAAGCGTCATTTCTTCGAATTCGACGACCATCTTGCACCTTGAGGAACTGCCATCAACCCGCCACAGATGACCACCTTTTTGTCGGTGACCCCTGGGCTGGGATTTCCTCTTCTGTTTTGACCTCGGAAACACACACGACCAGGTCGTTCTGTCGTATGCGCCATCGACAAGACCACCGAAGGGTGGAGATCCAATTTCCGCACAGTAACCGTTGCGCTTTTTCAGTCTCGGCGTCACAGTTCGGTGCGCATTCCTTTCTCGGTCTCGACTTCTTTTTCGGATCGTCTCATTAAACTTCCGCTATTAACTTCTTTCCTATGAACCCTACGTCCCAGCCCAAGGACTTCCGCCGAAAAAAAAGGAACACGCAATGACGACCTTGTTGGATGAGGAGACGTAGAGATGTGGCTTCTCAACCTACTACCATGAAACATTCACCTTGCAGAATTTGACGTCAACAAACATGCGATTAGCGAGGTCGGGTTCTCGCCTCATTCTTCGCTCGTTCCCGTTCCTCACGACGGCTTTAGCGGGACCTGCAGGAGACCGGTGACTCAGAGCGATAATGACGCCACTCGTGATCCATGACGCACTCGGTTCGCAAACACATTTTCGTAGTTTGATGCGAGTGGGCCTGTCCTCGTTGAGTCAGCCCCACCAATACACCCCGCCGCTGTTCCGTTCTGAGGTGGATCTCAGGGACACCACAGGTACCAGTGTGCGCAGGCATTCGAATCAGTAAGCAAGGTCGCGCCCGCCTCGGAATTTTAGGTGAGTCGGATGCTTGGAGGGGTGGTGGATGATTCGCTACAGTACCGCAGCAGCGCTCCTCATATAATGCTGTTCGAGGCATGGTTTGCATTCCGTTCGATGACAAATGAGCGGAAGAAGTGCGGCTCGCGCGCGAACTGCCTCTGAGTGTGTGCACAGGCGTACACTACTGAAGTGACAGTGGATTGCTCGACGTTGTCACATTGGAGGAAGCGCTGTCACGAGGCGACCACGCGTGATGCCTCCTCGATCCAGTGCGGCCCGGATCGGATGGCCAGCTGGACTCGGCGAACAGCTCATCACGAGGCACGACGGACGACTCGGCTGCGCGCAACCGGCTTCGCCGACCGACAACTTCTGAGCTGAGCATCGCGTCACCGACGATGATTTATGAGCAACGTCACGCAGCGCATGATCCTCACTGAATTTGAAAGCACTCACGCGCCCTTGTGCACTGCACTCGCTGCTGACTTCTACGGGATGTCTTCGAAGCGATCTGGATCCCGAAGAGATGGACTTGGCTGGCCCGAGCGGGAAATCCGAACCGGGAAACCAGGACGCGACAGCCGGCGCCTCTTCCGATTGCGCTACTTCGGGCATATACTACACCAAAATAGTCGATCTTTTCATCGATTCGCCATGGTGCTGGTGGGGCTGATTCGTACCACCTTGAATGTCCTCACCATCAGCTTTAGGCTGCCAGTGGAGCAGAACCAGCCTGTTCTTTCTGCTCTCTTCTCCAGAAGCTCTTTGCTTGCACAGGCCTGCACAAGGTCTCACCTTTCGCTTGCTTCTTTACTCTGGAAAATATCAGCTAAACTGCGCCGATGTCCACCAGGTTAGATAGCAAGATTGTAATGGCCAACATTCCAGCTGAGGACGAGGCGAACCGACAAACCGCTCACAAAAAGCTCAGATAGGAAACCAGAATACCCAATAGACCCTTCCTGCCCTAAACTGGCAAACTCCGCATAGTTGCAGCAGTGCAATGCTAGCTGGTTTTGAGTAGGAGGACCAGCAAGTTGCTCATCGTAACCAATTGGTGCTGATGTTTGATGCAACCTCGCGCTATTCACTTCAAGTTTGAGGTTTGTGGAGCTGCCTGAACAGGCAAGGTCGCCGACCCAAAAAAGGGAACATTATGCCCTTCCCAGCTAGGACAGGGCCACAATCCATTACTGAACTTCCGTATAGCTGTGACGGTGAGGAACTTTGGAGAAGTTCGTTGAGACGCTCTCGCTTATTCATCAAAAATTAGGTAGACAGGACATGTGATGTGCTTCGGTGGCACACGCTTTACGACGACAGCCATAACTGACTGGATTCCGCTGAATGTCGAGAGACTGCCATGATGCTCATCACCGCGTTGCTCGGACTTCCTCAAGGACCTGAACGAGAGGTATGACTCCTCGTCCTCTTTCCAACAAGGAGGACCTAATCGGCTACTCTAGCACGCGTCTGAGAAGTTTTTTTTTTTTGTTGGCAGACGATTTGGTATCCATTCTGTGATTCAGGTGAGCTATATGTGGGGCTCGTGTGCAGCAACCGGTAGTTGGGGCTCACCTTGTTGCACACCACAAGTCAATTTCAGGTTCGGTTCGCCCACAAGGAATCTAAGCCTTCCATCCGCGCCGAAGAATTCGCATGAAGGTTGCCAGAGAAGCACAGGGCTTTTACCATCCGTCGTCTCTGTATAGAGTAAATCTTCATTCAAGCTACGTACCGCCGAAACGCAGAAATAGAATGCGTAGTGTGCTCCCGATCCAAATTGATTGGGCGAAGTCCTTTTCGCTTTATACTTTCAACTACGCGTCTAGGTAACACTTTCAGCAGTTCGACTGTACCCGAAGGTATTATCATTATTCAGAAGCAAATGACATAACGAATTCGGCGTTACATTACAGCAACCCTAGCACCACTTCTTGAAAGGCTGTCCGATGTAAATTCTGTCTTCGTCTGTTTGCCGTTCCTAATTTTTAGATGGATCAGTGCTTCGGAAGTAAACAATGCAACACGCTGGGTTTTTCATGCACCACGAATCGACGCCGGGTTCGAATCATCTTCAGTCGGCCAAACCTTCATTCACCAATTTAAAAGGAACGCCTTAGTCGGGTGTTGTTTCCTTTTAACTTCAGGCTCATTTGATACATCAAGCTTAGCAGTATCCCGGTCTGCATGCTCGTCGGGAGATCGTTGCCGTCCGGCATGTGATAAGCTGAGTCGTTTCGACTCAAGTTGAGTCGATATTGTAGTACAACAACGGCCTTCCTCGATCGGGAATAAAACCGACAGCTTCCTACAGGATTAGAAAAGTTCGACTCGCAGAAAAGGGCCAATCTGAAGGCCACACTTATGCAGCTGCGGTTTGCTAGCTTTTCTAGCAGATTCCACCTTAGATATGGTCCGACAAGGCCCAAACAAAATTTCGCCTCGCAATATTGCTACCAGTCCTACTGGAAATCATCAGGCCCCATCGAATCGTTGCACCTGATACGCAGTGAAAGTGGTTCCTTGATATCATGTATAAGTAGATTGTGCGGTACATGCCAATGGGAAGGTGAACAATGCCGGCATTTATCCCTTTATCCCTTAAACGATGCGACACCGCGTGGCTGTATAGCCACTGATTGCCGGATTTAAGTGTCCCAGCGGACCATGAGCAACGTTTACTATCTTTCTTCGTTCACGTTTCTATGAAGAGCACAACTGAGAATGTAGCATTCCGTAGATGTTAGCCCCTAAAGCTGGGAGTTGTGGGTCTAAAAAGCCGTTTGGTACAGGGACAAGTGATCCCACTTACCTGCGTAGGAGTCGGTTTGATCCCACTAAAGGCATCTTCAATTCTAACGCTCCGCGTTTTATGAACTAGAACTACTAGAGAACGGCGGAAACACTGAAACTGAATTTCCACAAGTCAACGCGCAGTTCCAGGAGCATCGTTTCCATGACAAAACTACCCGAAGGCAGAAGTGGTGGGTCAGTAGCACTGCAGAAACCTTTGTTCTTTTTGTCACTGGAAAAAGCCCACTCCATCGATTTGAAGAAGCGCATTCCATCTATTGCACAGCTTTGTTCTGGCCACCGAAAATTGCATCGATCGAAAAAGCCGACTTGATGCGGCCGGCGGCCAAAAGTGAAAGCCTTCGCGGTAAGTGGACGACGTCGTCGACGCCGAGGACGGGATGGGCGACTTGCAGAATGCAGATAGCAATCGCAGTAATCGCCGAATGGAATGCTCAAAGAGGATGCGTGCCGATAATTACGGGGTGGAGGACCCTTCGTAAGCGAGACGCAACGAGCGCGCACTTCTTCGAGCGCGCGCCGCGCATCTTCAAAGATGCCACTGCAGATCTGTGGGCCCGGTCGTCGGGTCAAGGTCGTCAAACGGAGTCCAGGCATGGATGAACTGCTGATATCAGACGATAGCATCTCTCGTCATCATTAACTCTGTCAGGTAATCCACAGCGTCGTCCGTCAGCAGTTGCAGTGCTGCTGTTGCCGCTGCGGGAGCGTTCCGGACCTATACATCCGGTGGGGAAAACAGTCACTCGTGGTCGCTTTGCTGACTAAGGCACATGCCGGCGCCAGATGGTGGCGCCAGCCTTTCCACCGAGACAATCTCTGTCGGCTTCCGGGCGTCGAGCATAGTACATCGCATGCGGTGATGACTGCTGGCTGACTGATGTTTGCCTTGGCGAAACACACGGATCAACCTAATCAAACAGTCGCCTGAACTACGAGGCGGAAGTGCTTGATAAGCGCTCGCGATCATGCGCAGTGACGCCGATCTGCATCACCGCCGGCGTGTCTTGTAGTCGTGAGCGTTTTATTACGCCAAGTGGTGACGTCCTCGAGGGATACGCTCCACGATAAGCCGTCGGAATGCCGGAGAAACGCCTCGATCGCGTGGACCCGTGGGTGCGTGAACTGTGGACGAGGGCACGGTGTCCTCTGCGACTCGGAGCGGGTGCAATGCATTTGCAGAACGCGGCGACGTATACGTGCGCGCGTCAAAGTGCAACCGCGTGTCGAAGTATTCGGTTGCTCCCAGAATAGGCGGCCTGCGCTCATCTGATCCTCGTGTTAAATTACCCATCGGGGAAAAAACGCATTTCGCAACACCGCCGAGGGGAAAATGCCCAGCCCGACTTTCATTAGGTTGGGGACGTTCTCGAACTGTTGCAGGCTCCTGCTCCAGAGGTTTTTCTTGACATGCGACGCGGCGACCGATCAAGGTGATATGTTACCCGTTTTGACAGACGAAGAAAGTGACGAGAACTTTCACTTCCTTGTGAACAGCGCGGAGATCCGGTCACAAAGAAGTGAATGCTGAGGTTTTGTTGGTTCATTAAATGTACTGTGTGCTTGCTGTACTGCTGCTGCCAGAACTGACAACATCTGTCCCACTTAAGACTAAGATTTGTCTCTGCGAACTGTCGGAACTGTCGAGACCCTCAGGAGAACATGAGACTAGAACGCTGAAGAACTTCGATTTGACGTTATAACAGTTAACCTGACCGTCTGCTCTTCTTTCCGTCCACTAATTATACATATTTCCCTTCCCTCTTGTTACCTGTTAATATTGGCCACTTGAAGTGGGGATGTGTGACGCGAGTATGCTGGCCGGTTGAGAGCTTCACACCAGACAAATATTATCGATCGACCGAACGACCTCAGTCGACTTTATCGACTTCTGGTCAGAATTCTCCGTATAAGCTAAGGATCTGCTAGGCAGTGAAGACTACAAGAAAAGAAGACATAATAGGTGACTGATATCGATCGATACTACCAATTTTGAAGAGTTCCAAGCTTCCTTCAGGCCTAGAGGTCTTCAAAATCTCCTCAAAGATTCTTGATAAAGAACCACCCTTCACAGCCAAGGCCCACGGGCTCACTTACCTTCCCAGGCACCGTGTCCGGATCGACGCAGAAGTAGCCGACACGTTCGAACTGATAGCGATCGTAGCACTTGGCGTCCGCGATGGATCTGTCGACGAGCACACTATGCAGGACCGTCAGCGAATCCTGAAATAGAGGGTAAAAGACGGCGTTACTCCATCCCTCAGCGCCACGCTCTCTGCTTCTACGGGATGTCTTGGATGCGATCTGAACGCGTGTATGGCCTACACAATGACTTGCGGTGACCAGCCGACGAACAGGTGCTTTATCCTTCCCAGGCAAATCCGGTAACAATTCATCCACCCCGGAGGGATGGAAGGGTTGATGGGCCTGGGAGGGAATCCGAACCAAGAATCTGGCGTCGGGCGCGTGCGACAGCTGGCACCTAGGACTGCGCTCCACGCGCCCGTCAAGTCCTGTATCACTCAGTGCTAGACCTGCGCCAGCAGTACCTCGTCTATTTCTGGCCGATGTACACGTCATACATCCTAATTATTGCCGAATGTTTGTGCAGCACAGCCGCGGTTGTTGATGACAATGCGCGAGCGCCGCGCCTCCAGATCTCAATCAGACGCGTCAAAATATCCCCTCCACTCAGTTTGCCGGAGAATTACTTCTGCCCGCCCGTCTCCACACTATTTATTAACGGCCTCATGGGAAAAATACGCGCGCGCCGCTCCGGCATCGTCGGTGCACTTGGGTGCCAGCCGGGTCATCTGCATGCCAACGGACACGGCAAGTGCACGCTGCACCGCCGAGCTGGACGACGACGGTGGCGGTGGCCATCGACCAGGCTGCAGAAGTGCAGCCGTCCCCAGATGGACCTATCGGCTGCGCTGGACGAGACCGCCCGAGTACTATGCCAACGGGGGCAGAAGACGCCAGTTAGTGCGCGGATTGAGGGCACAGCCGCTGAGCTCAACGAGGGAGCTGAGGGCTTCACTTACTTGGTTCACATCCGTGAGGAATCCATTCGGCACCTCATTGGGATCTTCGGGATTCTTGCTCTTGAACCTGAAAATATGTTGTGAGTCCATGTTTTGTTTCCTCCTGAAAACTGCGGTGACTACGTAGCCAGTCGAGGGCTGCAAGTGAACCTTTGTTGATGGCCAAAACCACGTTCGAATTGTCTTCACAGAGGTGTTAGATGCAGTGCAAAAAGAAGATAGCCTCGCTGATGACCTTTCTAGAGACGTCGTATGCACAGATTCCGAGCAAATTCAGTTTTAAAAGGGTCACCACAAAACGCTAACCAAGTCCCAAGTGAAACATATTTTTAATTTCAGCTCTATCTCAGCCGAAGCGCAAAAAAGACGGAAATGTGCTTCTGTCACTCCTATGTCAAAGAAACGTTTGATGCATGACGATAGTAACTATCGACCAACAGGCATTACGTCAGCGTTTGCTCCGACTTTGGAAAATAAACAAATAAATAAATAAATAATGGAGAAATACAAACGTACTCTAGAACATTTTGAGGCTAATAAGATAATCTTTGAAAGCCTGTTTGATTTTCGACAATGAAGATATGTTGAAGCAGCAAGGCTTACTTCCATTAATGACTGACAGCAAGAACCGTATATATGTGGTAGATTTTGAGTTTCAAAAGCCTTCGATAAAGCTCCGACACCATAACTACAATACAAAATGAACATGGCCGCTACCCATCCTATACTAACCAGGTGGACACGCATTCCCTTACAGGCAGGGGTATCAGGCCAATGTTGAGGCTCTCATCTCTTTCCAACACCTCCGCTCGTGTACCGCAAGGTGGAGACCTTTCTCTCTTACTCTTCCTAATCGTTACTTATGAGCTTCCAGAAGCAGTGCCCAGGTATAGAATAACGTGTAAGAGGTATGCGGACGACCTGAAGATATACAAAGTAACCAAAGGGACCACGACTCTTACTGTGCTCAGTATAGGCTGCGCAGTCAACTGGGCTGATGAGTGGAAACTAGCACTTGCACCCGAGAAGTCCCACTGATTAGTAGTTGGCGGCAAAAGTAACGGCAGGACTCCGGAGGACAAACTACAGCACGCTGCCCTTGAACTGGTAGATGAGGTGCGCGACCTTGGTTTTTTTTTTGATCGGCTAAATCTGGCCTAACCTTAGATACACATTAGAATTCCTTGATCGAGATGGCAAGTTTTTATTGCCTGCACCCTTTCTGAAGTTCTGAACAGTAATAATTGTGGTTTCCTTTTGCGTGGCTACAAGGCCTATGAGCGACCCATAGCTGAGTTCGAAACTACTGTGTTCAATTGTGTCAAGAAGAAAGACAATGATTTTCTGAAAAGTATTCGAAGTGGCATAGACTAATCGTTGATACCAAACGGCAGAGAAAAAAAAAGGTTGTTGGGGATAAAATCTCTCGAAAGTAGAAGAAAATCTGCCGATCTCAAAATGCTTTTCAAAATTCTCATCCATAAAATATTCATAAACCCCATCGCATTTTTGCGAGGTCGCTTGGCTAGGGCGATGAGAGGATGTACCGGTTGCAAGGACCACGGTTAGACCAGCGTTCTTAACCTAGAGAAGGTTACGGGAGTTCAACTTCCTGGTAGCGCAAAGCGATAACCTCTTAGGATTGTCTATGCATTCGTTTGATAAGTGGCTAACCTTTACGGTGTTTCCTTCATTATTTTATGTTCAAATTTTTCCTTCGATACTAGTGCCTTTAGAGTTAGTTGTACCATGTGCGTTGTTTTGTTTCTTTCTCTTTTATATTGTCCGCGTGGGAACATTCCGCGCTAAGATTAAACGAATAAATAAATGTCCAGTCTTTCGAGAACTGGCAGGTCTGGAAGTAGTGATACGTTGGAATGCGAGTGGGTTTTCTTCCTGAAGCCGTCATAGAACTCCAAAATCTGCGCGCTACAAATCCTCCTCGAACACAATTGGAGTGCATGGCGCATGCGGGAAAGGGCTATACGCCGTTGGATGTGTTACTATTCAACACCCCTATACTATGACAACATCTAGACCACTGCTGGGTCTCGTTGGGAGGATAAAGGTATAAAGGATGGCGCTAATCAATCGGATGCTCCACGCATTTTACTTCTACGGATATCGATGAGGCAATTTTAATGCGTATTTGGCACATACAACGTCTTGAGGTGGCCAGCCGACGAACAAGTCAGTGTTTCATCTTTGGCATCCCTTATCCTCGATGAGGTACCAATGCACCGACCCAGAAGCGACGGAAGGCTTGCTTGACCTTGACGGGAAACCCTAACCAGGCGCCTGGAATCGGGTACACGCGACAGCCGGCACCTTCTCCGAATGCTCTACCACTGGCCCCTGAGACGAGCTTTCGCAGTAGAAATTTACACGAGTAGGTAATTCTGAATGGAAAGTCGTTTTTTAGGGCTAGTGGTGTGGTCGCAGGAGACGCCTGTACACGAATCGTATTGAAGTCCGATTCGTGACCAGGTAACCTTGGTTCATGACCCAGAAGGCTGACAGTTCGTAGCTACCGTAGGTTTGGAAGACAGAGCCTGCCTCACAGGAGAGCGCGAAATTGCGCACAAGCTCGTCGTCGGAAGATATGAGATAAGCCAAATATCATCCCACGACAGCAGACCAACTAAGACGTTCATACTTTCGGTAGAAGGAAAGAAAGACGATGCCGGTGGAAGCAGATCAAAAGTTGCGTGATCTGCATTTTCAGTTTCTGCTGCGACTGGCTTCAGTTGCGATAAACGCACCAAGAGTTTAGCGTGACTGTTTGGAGACACGGAAAGCACCGCTGCCGCTCCTTGTTAACAAGTAATTCTTCTGCGCTTGCAGCCTTGCAGTTCACCGTCAAGCAGAAAATTGTCCGTTTGCCTTAGAACGTTGGAAGCCTGGACCAACTTCTTTAGATAAGAGCACGAAAATAAGCTCTAAACGCCTCTGCAGAGTGGTTGACTAACACTTCTGGAGCAACCAGCGTACCCTTCCACCTCCCCTACAGCGAGCGTTCGCATGACACACCTTGTCCTCGCTGCCAGCGGAACCACGTGCCACACCGCTTATCTCCGCGAGTTGTAGTTCTCGTGCCGCCCGCAGATGACTGCAGCTTGGAGTTTAAGTGTTGCAACACTCCGCCGCGGAGCCGCTGATAAAGACCCCATGTGAGGCGGCTTTATCAGGATGCGCACGGCCACATGATCGCGAGACTCCCATTGTCAAACAACGAGCACATTTCGGCGACGAGACCACCCGTGTCGATAGGTGGCGAAGGCGATCGTAAACGACCACCCTCGACGCTCGACGCGCTCGCGACGAAACCATCGAAAACGCTTTAGACGTCGCCCTGAACGCAATTAAGCACCGCGGGCGCAATCCGCAGAAGTAAACGCCTGTCGTTTCCAGTGCTCCCTTATTTGCTTAGCCCTGGGCGCTCCGGCTGGTTGGCTTCGGCAGTGCAGCTAGAGATCACCCAATAATCCAGGGTCGAGACAGATGGACCTGAGCGGATGGTGTCTGGAGACCAGTGGGTGGCGAGGTGCTTCAACAGTACGCTGTGAGTAGCCTGGCTAAGTTACGTCGTGACACCCTTCAGGCGTTTCCAGCGACGTTCCCTACTGAAGGGCAGGCTCGATACGACTACGGCTTAATTGTGTTCCTAGCGTGATTTCCTTCTGAACTAGAGCGGAAAAAAACACAGAGCCACCCTTCATATCCTTCCGAAAGCAAGGACACAGGTTCTATTGGGATCTGTCTTAGTGGAGGTACATCTAGAGAAGCTGATGGAGCGATACGGGAAGTCGCAGTTCGGATAAGACGTTGCTAATGTCATCTGATAGGCTAGTTGGAGTTGTCCTAGTCGGGAGGGGGCAGCGCTAAGGTGACAATTGCGTCCAGCATCCCGACACGCACGACACGACGTTATCTGAGTTCCCATGAGCGTCACTGTATCAACTGACAGCAGCTGAAGCTCTGGGATAAATTCAAGGAAAAGGTTGGAGAGGCAAAACTCCGCATGCCCATCCGGGGATAGATCCGGCTAGTTTAGTACATCTTTGTACAGCACCCCAGTCTTGATATGCTACCGCACTTGGAGCATCCCTTCCTCACAGGGAAAGAACCCTCAATTACCTAGTACGAACTTCCGACGGAGACGTTATAAGGAGACGAGCTGAGCCCTACCTTAGAACGACGAGGTGAAGTCAGTGTCGATTGATATTTGTTTAATCAACATGAAATCAGTGTTTAAACCTTCGCAGAAAGGTTGCAATACCGAAGAGGGGAGGGTAGCTTCGGTGGCCACATCTCAAAAGGTTTCGCGGAAGGATAACAACCTTTGTAGCGACGCAGCACTACTTCGGAATCGCTCTGTCTCGCAATCTTTAGACAAGAGCAAATGTGGCGCATTCGACTGGGGGCGCCGAACTCGTCTGCGAGATCGATTGATTTCAGGTACAATCCACGCCGAGACCAATAAAGTCTTACTTCACTCTGGGATCGGTGCAGCATGAACGTTCTCGGATGAAATAGACACATCGTCAAATTTTTCAGGCACGTCATGTTCCTGAGAATTCTAGGAATTTCCGAAGCTCTTGGAACTTCTAGCCTCCAACTTCGGGGCGCGAAATACCACATTTGTAAGAGGCATGCTCATGTTGGGCGAACACACAACGCTAGCACAATGTCTCCTACTATGAAGAGACAGAATAGAGAGGGGTAGGTAGGTAGGATCCCTTGGAGAATTTCGCTGCTAGCAAGTCCATAACTTACGTCCTACTTCCCGTGCTTCTGCCTTCGTCCCTTTCTCATGAACGTTTACGATACCGCAGTCACTGCGGTTACCCCGTTCTAGCCACTCCGTGAAAGACGTCTTCTCCCGAGCACCGACTTCATTGTGATCTCTCTGGATGGCATTCACGATTTTTGCATTGACGCTCACCGTGTTCGTTTTCGAACTCTAGGCACAGATCTAATGTGCTTTGCTCTACAATTTTCAAGAACTCCCGAACAACCTACAGTATCCGCAAGCTTTCGTCTGAATTTCTGCCTTCACCACTGCCCTGACACATTTGGCACTTCACCCACCTGAGAATCTTCACTTCGTAAGACTGAAGTTGCCTCCTTGCCAACTTCCCCTGGACTTAGCACTCAACACTCCCTAGGAGAGGGGGTACTGAGTTCCTACCTTGTACTTCTCGCGCCCCCTTTTGAGGGTTGTGAAGCGACATTGATCAAGAATGTCAGTAATTGATTGATTCCCTCCGCTTGATTCCACTAGTAGATTGATAGCAACATTCACATTTCCTTCTCAATGTTAATCAGATAGTAGCGGGGCAACAACATTTCGTTAACCTCTTCTTGTAATTAGGCGAGGTAGGTAGGTCTATGCACATATCGGAGTTGCTCTTATTTTCTATTCTGTTTTACAGAACAGAAACGCGTGGAGCGCAGAGGGAGGAAGTGCTGGCTGTCGCAAGCACCCAGTACCAGGTCCTTGCCTCGGATTCCCCGCCCAGGCAAAAGGAGCCCTCCAACTCTCCGGGTCGGTGAATTGGTACCAGACTTGTCTGGTCTATGAATAAAGAGGCACGATAGAGCACACAACCAAAATTCAACTGAATAATGTTGCAAAACCAATAATCTAAATCCTCTCATTTTTCAAAGCGAAGAATGCTGCCTAGCGTTGTTGAACTCAGAGACTAAACGTGCACGAGATGCAGAATCTGAGACAGCCGCGTCCAGCTTGTGCTAATTCATTCCTGAAGGACTGTGGCGCGCCGGATTCTAGCAAAGCTGTTGCCCTATTATTCGAACCCGGACTGTCTTCATTTAACCAGGCTGCTAACCAGACAGCACTCAGAATGAATTAATGTGGACATTTCAATATATGTGCGCAAACGTCATCTAATGGTCAGGAAAGCACCACTGTGATAGAACGAATTGAAGGGGTGGCCCGACTTTGTCCACTATTATCACAGCAATGATGTCCTTAGAACACACACACAGGTGTGCCTGCAGTGCACTCTCGGCAATACATTGTGCTGAGGACAACCTCTCTGTTTAAATGAGGACTTGTAGTCTGTATTTGCATAGCAGGACACTAATCCTCATTACCGACGCTCTGAACGCCTCTTTCACCGTGGAGAGGGGTCGGCAGTGCAATGGTGATTGAAATGCGCGAGCAGACGTCGTCGGTTTTTGGTTCATTCGATGCATTGGCATAGTGCATGCTTGCGTGGTGGCGACAACTGCAGAGCATGCCTGCATATGGAGATGTCGTCGTTAAATGCATACGCGAGACGGGTTACGACCGAATGACTCTTGACGCACTTTCCATTGAAGCCAAATGGAAAATGGCTGAGCTGAATTGGGTCGTCGTGAAGCCTCTCGTGACTCGACGTCATCGAGCCCATATCGTTTCTAGGCAGCACACGTGAAGAATACGCTAGCATCGACTGGCAGGGAAGATTTTTCCAGCATCAGCCAAAAAGAAAGAAGTCCATCCTTGCGTTCTTAAGTGCTCACGAGAAGGTCTCCCAGTTGTCCTGAAGAAGACAGAAGCTGTCGCCCTCTCGATACGCTGTGGCTAATCCAGAACTCCTCCAACGAACGTAGGCGGTGGTGGAGAGGAACCTGCAGCGAACGTCGGGACGCAACACGTGACGAGCCGAAAGAACTCGGCGGCAAACAGCGAACAGACGGCGGACGCGCGCACGCGTCATGTGTGTAGGTGCTCCTCGTACTTTCAAGTGGGGAACAAGCAAATCCTTCCTTTCTCCTCCACCTGGGACGCAAATACTCTTCCGAGCAGGGATCTCCACGGGCCAGCCACGAGAGGCAGAAGCTGGCCTTCTGCTGGCAAATCCACAAGGTCGAAGTCGTTTCAATAATATTCAAGTCGAGGGTGAACAACTATGAGATTTGCACCTTGCGAAGCTATGAAGGTCTGATGGGTTCGCCTCATATGCTGGTTTCACCCTCGACTATAATGTCATCGAGGGGCTTTGACATGAACGTCAGCCTCAAGAAGTCACAGCGGATTCCTTGATCCAAGGGGCAACCTTGAAAACCTTGCGTCAATTCAATCGGAATGCTTTTGCCGCGAGCTCAACTCGACGTGTGTATCTCCATCTTTCTGACTTAATGTGATGCTGCTGTCTTCTTCCACCATGTGGTAACAGGCTAGGTCAACTGACCCTGCAGTGTTGTATTTACGCAGCTTATATGTATATTATTTATTTTCTCAAAGGAATACAACGCAGTCGTTAGAAGCGCCTACTCGAGCGGCACCACAAATTTACCGCTGATTCATTTCAGCTCAAGCCATAGAGCGAAACGTCCGTCATCATTGCAGCATCCAAGAATTGGCTGCAGATCTGAATAATGTAGGGAAAACACTGATTTAGGGCTCGTGAGCGAGGTCCAAGGAGGTGCCGGCTGTAGCATGCGAGATAGTGTCCGATGCCAGAAACTTGGTTAGGATTTCCCGCTTAGGCCAACTAAGCCTTCCACTCCTCCGGAGTCGGTAATTTAGCACCATACTTGCCCGGAAAGGATAACACAGTGACAAGTTCATCGGCTGGTCACCACAAGTCAGTATACGCACTGAAATCATCTCTACGACGTCTCGTAAAAGTAAAACGCGTGGCGCATCCCATAACAGATTGAGTAACGCCGTCCTTTATCCTTTATAACACTGACTGACTTACCCCCAGATTGACAAATCCATATCCAAATTGCCTTCAAGACATGACGCAGAAGCATACGCGGTTCCTCGCCAATGTGTGCCGCCTTGTAAAGAAAACAGTTGAAAATAGTTCCAAATTCTGTTCGTCAAGGAATTCCTGCCGAAACGCAAAGTTCTTCGAAGCATAAACTTTCAGGACTTCATCTTTCACAAGAATGAGTACTGGTTTCATATACTGCTGGGAAAATGAAGACTTCTTATGCTTCTTCTGGTGTTGAAGCTGCCCAGTAGAAGGGTACGGGAGGCAAACGAGTAGGTGGGTGTAATGGTTAAGAGTCGAAGCGTCGAGCTTACCAGGCTGCGCAAGGAACTTGTGCCGTGGCCTGGGTAGCGAGGTGGTAGCGGTGCTGCTTCATGGCTGTAACGTCACGGGTTCTCTTCCCGCGCTACATCGCGTTTTTGCACTTTTACCATGGTATCGGGTTTCCATCGAGGTTTCCATATCTGAACTTCTTTTGGACTTTGCTGATGTTTTCGATACACGTTCCTTGTCGACATCTCGTCAATGTCCCAAATTTGCAAAATACGATGATACATGAAACTTTCACGTCAATCAATGGTTCCCATTGTCGGTGAGTATACTCACAGTGTAGGAGGGGACTCATGATCTTCAACTTGATTTACCACCTCGATCAATATTATCGTCTCTGTTAAGTTTACGAAGTCGCGCGATCATGATAAGCTGCTGCTAAACACTCAAAACAATCTCAAACAACAATCGATACAATCTCGCAGCAGAGAAAGTACTAGCCACTGCTTCAGATTCCTCTAAAAAATGAAACATCATCATCACATATCCTGGTTGCTTCGAAAACCCGAGTGCATTCCCGGAAGATCTAGGCCAATGTGATAAGTCAGGATGTGAGGGAACTGTAGCCTTCATACGTTGCCCATACTGTGATCGGTCCTAATGCTTTATGCACTGGCCTGTGTATGGTTTTTATGGTTTTGAGGGTTTTTCATGAATTTTTCATGTATCCTCGTATTTTGCATATTTTGGTCATCGACGAGATGTCGACAAGGAATAAATAGTGAAAACATCAGAAGACTCCAAAAAAGGGTTCAGATTTGGAAACCTCTATGGAAATCCGATACCACGGTAAAAGTGCAAAGACGCGATGTAGCACGGGAACCGAACCCGTGACGTCACAGCCATGAAGCAGCACAGCTACCACAGCGCCACCCAGTCCACGACACAAGTTCCTTGCGCAGCCGTGGTAAGCTCGACGCTCCGACCCATAACCATTGCACCCTCTTACTCGTTTGCCACAAGGATTCGGCAAAAGCAAAACATGTTCTGTTACTATTTAGAGGACGGAGAATCTTCCTACAGTATTCGTTCTTGCTGTTCCGGTGTACATGAGACAGTTCCCTTGCAAGAATCCTTCAGACTAAGTCGCACATTCCATAGTTGTCCGGCAATGGGTACCTCTGAAGCGAGCTTCAGTGTTAGCCGAATAGTTTTCCTCTCCTCGTAGAAGCTTGTTTGTGTGTCCATTGACAACGTGTGTGTATGTGGGTACTCGGATAAAGCCAGAGTCAACATTCCACTTCATAGCGTGCGCACAGAATCCGCATGTTTTGCGAGTGCTTGCTGGCGGCAACAAACATCAACAACACGTGCAGTACAATGCCGCCACCGCTCACCAAGTAACTGATAGTACGACGATTTCGGGGTGCGAGGGTAATCCGGTGGAGCAGGATGGTTATTAACTGGTGAACCTTCCGTTCTGTTAAGCTTCTAACAAGGTAGTTACATTCCTGGGTAATCAGAAGGATTATGGGAAAAAGGTCCTCAAGTGAACTGCTAGCTACGTTTTGTGCTGTCAACCTAGTAGTTTCCAATAAACAATTAAGACTAAAAATAATAAAAATAATAAATTAAAAATTAAAAATACTGAAAAATACGAAATTGCACTGTATAGATCGTTGCATATGAAACGGCCGATTTTGACTAAAAACTTTGACAGATCTTAAGTTTGCCTGGAAGCAATTTCATTAGTCGAAATAAGCAGCATTACAATAAAAAGCCACGTCCAACATCATCATGTTTGCTGCATTTTTCACATGACCATCTAAATGCTTGAAAAAATGATAATCGGTAGGGGACGGATCTGGTGAATATGCTGGATGTGGCAGAGTTTCGCATCTCAATTTATCCAGTGTCTGCACAACAACTTTTGAAACGTGCGGACGCGCGTTGTCATGTAGTAGGATTGGGCCTCTTCGATTGACCAAAGCCGGCTGTTTTTCAATCAACTTCTGGTGCATCACTCTGCATCGCTTCAATTTCGGTACAGTGCTTCTCCGCTGTGGCCTTCTCTCCAGTGTTCAAGAACTAGTAATGGACTATACCAGCCACCATTGTCCACCATACGGTCACCATGGTCTTCTTTGGATGGGGACTTGGTTTCGGCATTCCTCGTGACTCTCATTCTTGTCCAGCCATTGTGCAGAGCGACAGTGATTGTCACAGAGGATCCATTTTTCGTCGCATGTAACAATCCTGCCCAAAAAAGGCTCCCTTATAGGCCTCTGTTATACTCCCGCGGGAGCATCCGCGGAACGTCCGCGGACCAATGGTGCACGGCGGAGGCGGGCGTAGCGAGGCGCGGCGATTGGCCAGGTGAGAAGTCTCGGCGCGATTCCCGCCCTTCCGCGGATGCTCCCGCGGGAGTATAATTCAGGCCATATGTAATGCGCAGCCTAAGGAAGCATACGTATCGTGGCGCTGCCCGGCGGTCAGTTCATTTCCATTTATCCAATTTCTTTGCTTTCCCGATCGCATTTAAGTAGCGAACAATGGTGCTACCGTCAACGCCGAAATGCTGTGCCATCTCTGTCACAGTTTGCCGCGGATCCGCTTCACCATGGCCTTGAGTTGGTCGTCGCCAAGGAGTGACGGCGGCCTACCCCTGTCTTCATCATCGAGACTTTCATCTCCAGATCGAAGCCTTTCAAACTAGCGGCGAATTGTGCGTTCCTTAGCAAAATCCTCCCCAAATGCACGGTTGATGTTACGAGCTGCGGCCGCGGCGTTGTCCACTTTTCCGTTCATACAAGTATAGCACCCGAGACTCAAACTGGAAAAACGACGTCAAAAACTAAGCAAGAGGCAGTTATATCACAAAAGCAACAAGTGGTAAGAAATCGGAGGTTCAGCGCTTTCAGAAATTGTATACCACAATGTCTGGAACGAAGACATTGGTAGCCACGAAAAATCGACCAGAAACTGAGGTAGCAAAATCAGCCATTTCATATGCAATGACCCAATGTGCTTTACTTTGTTGATGAGCGTGAGTTAGCCAAAAGTGGACTGGACTGCTTTATCCGATTTTACCCTATTTTATGAGCGCAATTAAGGTGCCCACGGATCTCCCTCGATAGAGAGCCTTCGGGCTCTCTTGTTAAGAGGGATCTCGGGCCGCTTGTCGCAGGGCCACGTGGCGCGTCCCCGGGTGGTGGATAGGGGAATTAAACGCGAACCAAATGCGACCGTGTACTGCCCAGAGACGCAGGTGGGATGCAGGGGATGGACTCCTTGCTCCTGCTGTGTCGGGTCGACGCGTTCCTTGTGCGTGGGAGCGGCATGTTCGTGCACAGTGTGCGTGGATGTGTCCGTGACTGTGCGGATTGTAACTGTGTCGGCTCGGTCAAAAGCTTGCACTCGGTAGACTGGGAGTACATGTAAGGCGATTCGAGGCCGCCTTAAGTCTCGCCCCGTCCCTTCGGGCAGTCTGGCTGGCTGCCCGGAGTACCCCGCCCGCACGACAGAGCCTGACTAGCTACCCGTGTTGTATTCCAGTCAAACACAGCAGCACTAAAGGGCCTCATTCCCCTGACCCCGAAAGAGCCCCCATTTCTGCAGCGATGGGAAGGACGAGTACGGAGAGGCTGCTAAAATCTCAGGGCCTAACCAGGCTGCGCAAACTAAGAAGGACTAGGATGACGATCTGTACTTACAACGCCCGCACGCTTGCGTCGGAAGCATCCGTCGAGGACCTGATGATGCAAGCCAGGAAGATCAAGTACGACGTCATCGGACTGACCGAGACGAGGAGACACCACCCCCTACACGCCGCCTACGACTCCGGAGAAGAACTGTTCCTCGGAACATGCGACAGCAGGGGAGTAGGCGGCGTTGGTGTCCTCGTCAACACGCACTTGGCCATGAACATCGATTCGTACGAGTCTCTGACAAGCCGAATCGGACGTCTGCGACTGAAGCGATGTGGCTCCGTGCCAGCCTTGACTGTGTTCGTCGCGTATGCCCCAACATCCGACTACGACGACGAAGACGTCGAGGCCTTCTACGTGGAGCTGGAGAAGTTCTATAAGGAAGATCACACCTTCTACAAGGTGATCGTCGGCGACTTCAATGCCAAGATCGGGCCACGAAGGTCGCTGGAAGAACTTCACATCGGAACCCACGGTTTGGAGTGGAACGAGCAAGGTGAAAGGCTGTCTGAGTTTATCATGTCGACCAAGACCATCCATGGAAACTCGCAGTTCCAGAAGCCTCCCTCCCTACGATGGACCTGGGAATCCCCCGGTGGCCAGTTCCACAACGAGATCGACCACATCATCTTCAATCGCAAGTATTGCCTGACCGATGTCTCCGTTGTCCCCAAGTTCTACACGGGATCGGACCACCGCCTTCTTCGCGCGAGGTTCCGCTTTTCGCGTCAAGGAGAGAAGGCCGCGAAGTTCAAGAAGAGGAGTCCCAGAACGACCATCAACTGGGTTCTCTACACCTCTCTTGTCGGCCTTTGGGAAGATGCCGTCATGGACAACGTCGACGAGGAATACGATCGCTTCGTGCACCATCTCCACGATAGTGCTAAGGGAGCCGAGAGCTTGAAGACCACCAAGAGACGCCTGTCTCCGGAAACTCTCGAGCTGATACGCCAACGTGGAGCAGCACGAGCGTCAGGCAACTATCAACTGACGTCCGAGCTTGCAAAGCTATGCAGAGCGGCGATAAAGGAAGATCTGAAGGAGAGAAGGGCGGAAGTGTTGGCTGAAGCAGCAGAGGTAGGGCTGAGCATCCGCAATGCCCGCCGGAACTTCGCCAACTTCAAGACCAAGATGACCGCTCTCCGACGTCCTGACGGAACCGTCACCTCTTCCAGAAGGACCATGGAGAAAGTCATCCACGACTTCTACTCCGATCTCTTCGATAGCCACGTCCACCTGCCCCTACGCCATCTTCCGCAGGATGGATACGTCATCCCCTCTGTTCTCCCTTCCGAGATCCGACACGCCATCTCGTCGGTGAAGAAACGTACAGCACCCGGTCCTGACAGGATCAGAGCTGAACACCTGAAGAACCTCCCGCCAGCGCTCATCAACACCTTGGCGCGGCTCTTCACACGCTACCTGTCCGAATGCAAGGTTCCATCTCAGTGGAAGACCAGCAAGACCGTCTTGCTGTACAAGAAGGGAGACGTGCACGACATTGGCAACTATCGCCCGATCTGCCTGTTGTCCGTAGTCTACAAGCTGTTCACTCGAGTCATCCTGAATAGGATTAGTAGAACGCTGGACGAAGGACAGCCATGCGAACAAGCAGGATTTCGGAGAGGATTCAGCACGATCGACCACATACACACCATTACGAAGCTCATCGAAGTGTCGCGCGAGTACAAGCTGCCGCTGTGCCTTACGTTCATTGACCTGAAGAAGGCATTCGACTCCGTCGAGACTGAAGCGGTCATGGAAGCCCTGCTCACCCAGGGCGTTCCTACTCAGTACATCAAAGTCCTTCGAGAGCTGTACAGTGGATTCGCGACCAAGATCTCACCATTCTACAACGACGTCGTCATTGACGTGAAGAGAGGGGTTCGACAAGGGGATACCATATCCCCGAAGCTCTTCAGCGCCACCCTCGAAAACGTCATGCGCGAACTAGAATGGGATGACATGGGAGTGAAGGTCGACGGCCGGCAACTGCACCATCTTCGCTTCGCTGACGACATCGTGCTCATAACACCGAGCATCACTCAGGCGGAGCGAATGCTGGCCGACTTCGATCGTGTATGTGGAAGCGTTGGACTGCAGCTGAATCTTACGAAGACGATGTTCATGAAGAACGGATGGGTTTCTGATGCCCCATTCTCGCTCAACGGAACGAACATCTCCGAATGCTCCAGCTATGTGTATCTGGGTCGCGAAGTCAACATGGCCAACGACCTAGCACCAGAGCTGAGCAGGAGGAAACGAGCGGCTTGGGGAGCTTTCAAGAGCGTCGAAGAAGTCGTGAAGAAAACGAAGAACGTCCGACTCCGTGCCCACCTATTCGACTCCACTGTTCTTCCTGCCCTAACATACGCCTCAGAGACCTGGGCTATACGAAAGCAGGATGAACACGCGATCAGCGTCGCGCAGCGTGGAATCGAGAGGACGATGCTCGGAGTGACACGACTCACGCAAGTGAGAGAAGGCCTCCGGAGTTCCGAGCTTCGCCGACGTTCGAAGATCAGAGACGCTGTCGCATGGGCCAAGTCGTCGAAAATTAGGTGGGCCGGCCACGTAATGCGATTCGCAGACACCCGCTGGACGAGAGCCGTCACAGACTGGATTCCGCGGGATGTCAAAAGAACACCAGGACGCCCACCAACGCGTTGGTCGGACTTCTTCGTGAAAGCCCTGAACGACCGATATGACGCTCTTCGTGTCCCTCGAGCGAGGAGGATCCATTGGACCACTCTGGCACGCGACAGGGACGAATGGAGACGCTGCTGGCGCCCGCTCGAGCAAGTCGATGATCAACGGGACGACAGGTGATACAGGTGAATTAAGGTGCAGTTACAAAAAATAAAGAAATAAAGTTTAACTGATCCTTTCACGGAGTGAGTAACAGCAACCGTTAAAGCTAGCAGACTGGTCGTTGCACTGTACGGAGGAAATCGCTCCCAGTGCTAATTGAGGACGCTAAAAGCATCACAACATGGACGTGAAGCATCAGAAACACAGTGACGGCATGTTCCTGCCCTCGGCGACTCGGCCCATAAGTTCGAAACTTTAGAAAAGAGCATTTTGCGGTGCAATAGGCCTATGTCATACCTTCGCTCACCCCGAGCGAAGGCGACGAACAGAGCGATGAGCGAAGTCTCTTCGCTAGCGTGAAGCTAGCGAATAGGCGCGCAGTTAATAGCGTTGTGTGCAGCTGCGTCGTAGCATCGCTACCGATGCTGCCCGACGCTCTGCTCAGCTCAGCGACGCGGTCGCATCGGTAGCGATGCCGTATCGCTCGAAAGTATGACACCCCGCTAGCGAGGCTTCGCTAGCGGTGGATCGGACAACTGCTACAGGCGTCTGCCCCTCCACAACGTCTGATACCGTTCCTTCCCCATTTATGTTAGTTGTCCATCGCCTTCGCTAGCGAAGAGCGATGGTATGACATAGGCCATATTGAAGGCTGCAACGACGGATTCCCCTTCTTGATGTCAAGGGTGTGTTGGAGAAAACGTCGAGATAACCTTGTCTTCATTTTCCACCTTGTGTCATGGTCCGTATCATCTTCTGCCACGAAGGTCATCGATTTCGCTGACAACGTGTCCATTCGTCCTTGTCACGTGCCATAGTAGCTCAATGGTTCCTCCGAACAAGAGGGGCGCAAGCAGTATCATACTTCTCGTTCAGGGCCATAGGGGGTGCGACCAATGTGTTGACCGGTGTGCGCGTTCTTTTCTTCAAACAACCAGGGAAACTCAGTCAGTTACGGCTCTCGTCCAGCGGCCGCCATCGAAACGACATGAGACCGGAGAGTCGAAATGTGGCCGCCCATATGACACGAAGGGACGCTACAGAGGATTCGGATGAATCCCGCACACTAAAGATGTGTAGATTCTGCTGTTCGTCTCCTTCTCTGAATTGAGGTGGGTTCAGTTTCTACTACAAAACTCGTTACGAATAGCTTCCAAAGTCGCCATATGATTACGTTCGGCTGTGGGCGCAACTGAGGTCGAATCGGGTGAACACCGACAGTACCTGCATCTGAGCGGTGTTGCAAGCCACGAAATCTGCAGCACACCCTACTTAAGCTGACCATGTCAGTCTAACATAGTTTAGAAAAGAATGATCCAATAGCCAACAGACCACTGTTGGATCGCTACCCCTTATATATCGGACCTTGCGAGTATTTCAGCCCATAACCTCTGATTAGTGTACGTTGTAGGCCGCGATTGGATGAAATTCGAATATCCGATCGGATTTAGCATCCCTTGCGTCACGCTACATCCGTCGCGTGTATTACCGGAGCGTCAGAGGAATTAACTAAATAAATCCTTTATCCGGAACCTGAGAAGAGCGAGCAAACCGAGTCATCCGCTGATCTGAAGAACTCCTAACGTTGCTTGCCATACCTGCCTAATTCGCGATCAACAACACCCCTGGCCTGCCTCTCTTCAGCTAACAGTGGAACATCGGCTTGAAAATTCCCTCGAGACGTCGGGTTCAATCATGAATTCCTCGACTAGGAAGTGTTCGAGGACCCTCAGCATGATCTTCGCTTGCTCGCAATAAGCTCGACGGCTCAGACCTACGAGGACACAGTCATCTCTGCGCCAGCGGGCCAGCACACGTGAACGGATGCAGACAGGGCCGCGTCGGCAGCGCCGAGCGCGATCGCATAAGCGCATTTGCATGTGATCCGGCACCGCTGCGTCGTCACATGAACGCGGTTGTCGGCTGGCGGCTGTGATAATCCGCGACACGATTTGCACACCACTCGTATACAGCGCTACCTGTACGTCATCGCCCGGCTCCAGATCACACCTCACGCTGAGTAGCGAGGGACTTCCTCGAATATCAGTACTGACGTACTACACTGCCAAGAGCTGATTTAGCGGGCCAGGCAGGCACGGTTCATTCAAAGGCAGCGTACTGAAGATGGCTCGTGAGCCAATTTCTCTGAAATTTGCCACGCATTGTCCAAAAGAAGGCAGTGAACAAGTGTAGAATGCGCATTTGGTCGAGATACTGACTTTCAGAAGCCCTCTAATGAAGAATGAACAGATACCTTCCCAGCCTAGTCATTTGGTTGAGAAACTGACTTTCAGAAGCCCTCTAATGAAGAATGAACAGATACCTTCCCAGCCTAGTGTTTCAATCAGCTGCTCGTGCACCTCGGAACGATCCAAGGCGATTCGATGGTAGCCTAGACAAGCCTAGGTCGAACTTCGCCAGAAGCCCAGACATTCCTATCAATTGCGACAACCAAGTGAACCCAAAAAGTCAGCACATATCGTGTATGTTTGTTCCCGCCTTACAGGGTTGTAGGATGGCCCTCATTGGTGGTCTATGTATCGACTCCTCAAGGGCGAATCAGCGACTGTGGTGCTTCCTATTTGTGCTACAAAGACTAAGACCCACGCCGACGAAAAGGCGATAACGAATGCTCCAGTTAATATTTATTCAATGCTGAAGAATTTACGCGAGCCGTTCTTCACCTTGGGCGATCAGTAGTGCAGAGTACCAGACCGACAAAGCCATCCACCCCTGCGGGGTCGGCGAATTGGTACCTACCAGACTTTTCTGGGAAGAACAAAACACTGGCTTTTCCATCAGCTGGTCACCATAGGTCTTTTAGTAGGCCAAATGTCCTTCACGATGAAGCATAGAATTAGAATGCATGGCGCATCCCAAAACGAATGGGTTAACGCCGTCCTTCCTTTATATTTTTTGCGCCTTCACCAGCCTTTCTAAATGCATTGTAAAAACACCACTCATTGTTGATCGAACTGTCTCTGAAAACGAAAAGTTCGCCGCAACATTAGACTGTAGACGCAAGTCACGAAGGTGGCGTCGTCGGCAGAAGGTCCGATCGAGCGTTGAACTGCAAATAGACCCAGATACGTTTCGCGCCCAGTCCAAATAAGTCCTCCTCTACTGTGTGGTCGGTTAATTGTCCAATGTCTTGTCCACCCGCTAGTCAATTCGGGTCGATGTACAACGAAATACTTAATCAGATAGGTGAAGACTAAAGTGGGGATCGGCGAGGAATGGGGATGGAAGGCTTCGAGTCAGGATTGGAAGACACGAAGTTCCTGTTGTAAACCAATCTGCTGCCAGCCTTCAACATTCGCTCAGTTCTCCAGTTCAGTTGCTTACTTCACCGCCTGCTGAGAAGAACACTCTAGTAAAACTTTCATTTTCTCTCTTCTGTTCCTCTTTCTCGATGTCATTTGCACGAGAACGGGAAGCCCACAGGACTGTGAGAGAGCAAGGAGCTTTAGCAAGAACGCTAACTGAAAGACAGGAGCATGGACAGCTCCCTGTGAGAAAGCGCAGTATCTCAAGGGATACAACTGCTCAAATAGAAGGAAATTTTCCAGGAAATCCTGGAGTGCGACCACAACGACACCAATTCTATATTAAATAAACAGTAAAACTACAGTGGGGTGTCGAAACCTCAGCGACAACGAGGATTAAGGTCGCTTTTGGGATCAACTTTGTGTGGGGCTCATTCATGCACTACACGTAAAATCTATCTGAAGGTCATCTGAAGTTCGAAATAACGAAAAAATGAGCAGCGCGTGGGGCTACTTTTGAAGTACGTCCAAGTGAGGGGGACGATATAGACTTCCGGTGCTATGATTAAGGAATGACGGTAAGTGTAATGTAATTTAACTGTGCAATGTAAAAATGGTGTAATGGTTGTTTAAGGTCCTAACCCTCGCACACCTGAACTCCATCCATGCAGAGTCATACGGTCCATTAACTAGGAGTGAATGACGGAGCGTAAGCAGACCAACTCATGCTCCAGTGCCCTTGGATTTTTACAACGCTTCGCATACACCGCCGTGATAAAATCACTTACAGTCGCTCATACAGGCGCACTTCTGCCGTTGTAGGACGAGAAACCCAGTGGACGAACGCCTTCGGTTTGTTCTGCTCGGTGAGGGCCGACGCTCTGACGAGCAGCTCAGTGACATTTCCGGCCGAATCCTGCATGAAACATAACGCTCCTGAAGGTGTTAAGGAAAGCTCCAGCGGTATAACTCACCAGAATCTCTTTCGCCACTTCAAGAACGATTCCAATGTACTTGAGCCCGACCGACTGGCCCTTCGTAAGTCGACGGAAGCTTCGATCGCTCTCATCCTGCAAGAAACGACATCAGTTCGGGCCGTGTTCCTCGACGATTTGTCGCTGTTTCTCAAACGATTGGTTACGGGCGAACAGACGGAGGTCTATGTACACCGTAATCTATCACCAGCCGTCGGAAGGCCGTCTAGCCTCCGCTCGGGCCGCTGAACGGCCGATAACCTCTCGGAAACTAATTCGCTCGGCGGGAATTAGAGTCAAGGGAAGGAAAACGGGCGCATTTCCTTCAAGAGCATCTCTGTCGTGTAGATGGTACCGATAGCTTAGGCTACCGTATATATATACAATAGAGTTACCACAAGAGTATGGTGTGACCTCTGTGATATACTCTTCCGATGTGCTAGCAGGGCCCGGAGAGGTATGGCTCTAGGTTACTCTTTATGGATTCAACATCTTACTATAAATACACTAAAACTGCCACGATTTCTTCTCTGCAGTTCAATTTGGATGCGGTTGCAATGTTAAATCTGATAACATAAGGTGAAGACATAGGATGAGAACAATTTTGACAGACTACACTTGACAAAGCCGTCCAGTGGAGCAGCACTGGGTTCACGGCAGACTTGTCCATCCAGCTTCATCTTCAACAACCTCACCACGCGCATTAGGAGGAAGCTCCGACTGTTGCGTGCACTCCCACCCAAAGTTTCAGGTTCGAGTTTTCCGCCCTGGGTAACCAAGCCTTCCATCCCTCCGGGGTCGGTGATTTGCTACAGGACATGTTTGAGAGGGATAGCACACTAATTTGAACATCGGTTGCCACCGCAAGTGATTGCATAGAACTCCGAGACAAATTTCCCGTTCACAATGAATTCACGACATCCCGTAGAAGTATAGAGCGTGTTTCCAAAGGGGATTGACTAATGCTGTGTTAAAAACTGTTGTCCTATCCTTAACAATATAAGCCACTAAACACAGTTCGTGGAACCTGCAAACGCCAGCTTAAAGTGGGATGCAAAAGCGTGGGACACTGAAACTGTTCGAATATATTGCGCTTGATAAGAGGCAAAAGAATGAGTGGTATGCAGTAGAACGCGTTTTGTCGGACCGCACTCAGGTCATCCCTACAGAAGCTTTCGAGATGACGACAGAGGTCCTGACCATGCAAGGGAGTCACCACTAACTTGACCATCGGTCTCTAGTCAAAATCACGATTTACCTCCCAAGTGTTCTCACGATTTAGGAGCAGCCTGATAGGCGAGCGAGCCGTGGCGCTGTCTTTATGCAGAACAAGGACAGGGAAAGCAGAAGCCCGAATCCGAGCTTGTCAAGGCGACCATCTGCATTGCGATGGCCACTACTGTATTTTAAGTAAAGCTCAGCCCTGGCTTCTAGCACTGACTTCGTAATAAAGAAATCTTTAAAAAGGGGCCGAAGTCGGGATGCGCCACGCACTCTACCTCCACAGGACATCGTAGTGTCAATCTAAATTTCTGGAGCGTGGCAGTGCACTTGAGAGTTATACCGGCTGTCGCGTGCACCTTGCACCTTGAATCGACGCGCTTGTTTCGGTTTTTCTTTGTTTCGGGGCCCACGTCATTTAAGCCCTGAGAAGGTGAATTGGTATCAGAGTTGCCTGGGAAGGATACACCACTGACTGCCACCACAAGTCGTTGGATGGACGAAATTTACACTTAAATTGCCTCCACGATATGCCGCGGAACCAGAATGAAATGATAAAAAATGTTGCAACCGAATAGGGATTGGTTAAAGGCGTCGTCTATCCTGTCCCAATCTGGGTGCGTATTTACCCCATACAATTACACACGGTTTCACGGGTGGGTGCTGACAGACCTGGAGGATATCGCGGATGTTACGTGCGGTCAAACAGCGCTGGTGGTGTAAGGCGAACATCGCTGCCCGGAAAGCAGAAGATGCGGGTTCGAGTCCCGCCTGGCGCAAGAGTTTTGATCGCAACAAAACATCCTGTAATAACATATAGCCTCTCTATCAGCCGCTCCAGGCTTAAGCAAATGTGTTAAAACATACGGTTTCGTTAGCGTTTGATCCTTGACAGACGACTCAAACTCCAGGTCAATGGAAGGCTTGATCGACCCGACTTGAGTCTTACATTGGATTCAACGTTTTGACAACAACCTGCCATTCTCATAACGTAAAATTAAGTTCAACTCAAGTAGGAAAGAGCTAAGCTGTGCAACCTGACTTGACATACGGTTAGAGACTGGCAGGATTGAATACGAGACGAGATCGTGTACTATTGCAGTGTATAGTTGTGCTCGAATGACCTACTCGAGTAGGCATTCGAATGGTGTTCATTCGAATTCGGATATTCAAAAAATAGTGTTCTTCGATTATATTCGGATTCAAATATTCAAAATCACGTTTCCCGAATGTATTCGATTTCGAATATTCGAAATTTGTGAGCATTCGAAACCAATCGAATATTCAAATTTTTTTGAGAGCACAACCACAGTGCAGTGCATGTTTGTCTCAGGCAAACCGTATGCACGATTCTACCGCTGCCATAGTGCAACAGCTTGTAACTCCCAATTCCTTGAAGAGCCTTCACACGATGCATCTTATCTGCCATTACGAACAACCTGGAGACACGAGCAGCTCTGTGGAGTATTTGACTCCGTTTTCAACGTGCTCGGTCTCCTCTCCGACCTCTTTTTGCCAGCATTAAACAAAGCGACACTGAGAAAGCGCCTAAAAGTCGGCCGGCCACGTCCACCGTGATAGGCAGCACATTCGAGAGACTATTTTCGTCGTCCAGACGACCACTTTTTGGGAAACACATGGCATGTAGTACGGCTGCGAGTCAGCTGCCATTGCTGCTACGGCAACCGGAAGGAGTTCCGAGGAAAGAACTGCTGCGCCGATAACACCGAGCATAGTTTCCAGGCAGCTGTTGCGGACGGCTAGAACGCATTTATTTCACGATTTCATACAGCCAGCACACCACTTGCAATCGAGCGCACCAAAAAGCAGCTGCGCTGCCGAGCGGTGGAGGTGGAGAGCTGCAGCGCTGCAGAGCGAACACATTTCTCTCGGAAGCAACGACGGGGGACCACCATTGGGGTGCGTTCCATCGAGTTATGGACGGCGCAGAACGGCTACATGAACGAACATGACGCGATTCAGATATTCTGGCGCCAAATACCTGCCTCATCTATAGAGCATTTTCAAGACACTACCATGAGGGTTTGGGTAAGTATCTCTTCATAGTCGCGGTACCCGAGCTTTCTTCGTCATGTTCACTACTTGCCCACCAACTTGACTCGACCACTCGACCACTCGTCCTGCGCGACTCGGAAACCTGGGCCCTGCAAGAGCAGAATGAGCGTGTGATCAGAGGTGCACGAGGGATTGAGGGGACGATGCTTGACTGGATTTCCGCAAATAGCCTACGAAGTTGCGAGTTTTGCCGCAGCTCGAGGATCCGGAGCGATGTCGGATTGGCCACGTCAATGAAAATTAGGTGGGCCAGCCACGTTTCGCTGACACTCGCTGGACGAGAGCCTTGGACGGCAAGATTCTCCGGATATCGGGAAGAACACCAGGATGCCCACTAATCTCAGCCAGACGTTTTCTTGAAAGCACTGAACGATAAACATGAGACCAGCGGGGATGATCCATTGGAGTACTAGAGCGTAGGCCAGCGGCAAATGGGGACGTCGCTGACGCCTCACGGATAAATCCACTTGTCAGTCAGTGGCAGTAGGCGATACAGGTGCGTCATGATAGGAAACGAAAATCAGCAATATTTCCAGACTCCTCAGAACCTACCTCGAACTCATCTACAGTTCGCCATGTAGTCATGGTAGGAGAGCTAAGCTAGTACATACAGAGGGCCAAAGCAAAATGGGCGCCGAAGGAAAACACGAGCTCTTTTCCGAGGTGTGAGTACAAATGACCTACCCCTGGGCCCGTTAAGCTGATTTTGTTGGCTATTTTTGAAGAAATTCAGATTATTCTCTCCACTTTTCTTCCAAAAACACCGCAAGAGTCTATGGAAGCCCGCATTTAGACGACTCTAAGGTTGAGGGCATCAAACTGTGTTGCTAGTAGAGGATTGAGCCTATACCTCACAGAAGGCGAAAACGTGGCGTCCTCACGTTCGTCGTCGCAGTAGAGAAAGTTCGGCAAGCAAATTCGGAGAAATCCAAGGAGCCAAAGGGTCTTTCTGCTGTTCATTTGATTTGATATAACCTTCCCGTGGGAGCAGGTTCATTCAAGTCCAAATCCACCCATAACAAATGGGCGCATCTAGAATACGTGCACAATGGGGCTTCTGAGAGACGATCGCTAGTTGAGGCGTTGAGTTGCCCGATGAACTTTTCCCAACTATAGCGTCTATGATTCTAAAACGTCGACGAGGCTCAGAACTCCAGGGGCTTTCTCTCATTTGCATGAATCGTGTCTCTCAGAGCATCGTCCTCTCGATTCCACGCTGCGCGACGCTGATCGCGTGTTCATCCTGCTTTCGTATAGCCCAGGTCTCTGAGGCGTATGTTAGGGCAGGAAAAACAGTAGAGTCGAAAAGGTAGGCACAGAGTCGGACGTTCTTCGCCTTCTTCACGAATTCTTCGACGACATTGAAAGCTTCTCAGGCTCTCGTTGGCTGCTACCCGAGATGCGAAAATTGAACACCAGAACACTAGCATTAGCTATCTGGACGCACGCATCAGGAGCATCCGCCGGTATCAGTCGGGTTTCAATCTATGCTTAAAGTTGAAATCGAAGAAGAAATCCAATTCTTTCCAATCTTCAAAGGGACACTGAAGTAGCGGTTCCCAAATTTTCGTCTTCCCTCAGTTGAACATAAAAATGCGATAGCGTCCACCTTCGGCTGTAGAGACTTACGAAGAGATGACCTGTTTGAGGTGACTATGAGGTGTTTGCTTCCTTCCTGTTTGTTGTCGAAGGAATCTCAAACCTACGCGAACTTGACATCTCGTACCACCTCAGTGATCCACGGGGTAAATAATTCGCTGTGGATTATACGGCGGAAATCGTTAAGAGGTAGCACGTGCTACGTGTGTTGGCTGACGACAGTTTGCAACGCACAATTATTGTTTGCACTGATCGTTCACGTAGGTATGCGCGCCACCGTCTGGCGCTCGGTGCTCTCGGACCACAGCACTTCCTGCCAAGAATTTATTCGTAGAAGCGGCGAGGGGTCGCCAGCGATCCATCACAGCGACGGATGCGTTACCGGGCACCAGAGAACGCCGCATTCATAGCTGATTCGGGTTCAGTCTGTGGTCGTTTTGAACCGTTCAATTACGCGTGTGTATGTGCTGCTCGGTGACCGATTGATGCGTAACGAGACAAGTGTTCGTGGCGGAGACCATTCATGATCAATGCGTGTTGTCAGCGCGAACATTTCCGTTACAAGTAACGGCTGGCACGACGCCCAGCGCGAACGCGCCATTGCCGTCGTCGCCGCGACAATCTTTGGTCGACGCGACGGGAACTCATTCGGCGTCTGGCCAAGGGAACTCTCCATGATGCCGATTTGGCAGGCGGCCAGCGAACGCTCTCCGCCTGCAGCCGCAGAAGCAGCAGCGAGTCAATCGAGCGCGCTCAGCAGCAGCAGACAGCGCCGAATTGCTGGCGGAGTGCCCAACTTGCTCAAGACAAGGCCGCCGAAAAACGAAGAGTGCACCGCGCGAGCGCGCGCGATGCCTGGCACGCAGTGGAACGCAATTGCACGCCGCGGTCGCAGCGCGACATATCGCGATGCCCTCCAAGTCGCACACGAAATATGCGACCACACAAAAAGACGCCGAGGGAAACTGCGTCCGGGGCGCGCGATGCGAGTTCCCACCCGGTGGACGGACGAGGGGACCGTGCATCGCCGGCCGGGGGCCGAAAGCAGCTAAAGGTAAGCCCAAGGCTGACGGGCATTGGGCCATAAAAATTAGTCCGTTGCACCTCATCTCTAGACCGGTTCTTGTGCAGCACACATATGGTTCCCATGCGCCAGATTCTTACCTTTAACAGAAATCCTAGAACAGATTCTTTTATTCAAAGATTTCTGTTAAAGGTAAGGGCATGCGCACCCCGAGTAACCGGAACAAGGTGAGGTCGAAAGCAGAAATCTCAGGCGCAATGCGCGTTACAGGGTACACTGTTGTGAATTTCCTTCCTTTCCTGCACTATAACGATGTCTTGTTGCGATCAAAACTCTATCGTCAGGCGGGACTCGAACCCGCACCTCCTGCTGACTGGGACTGAATGTTCGATACTATTACACCACCGGCGCTGTTGTTGTCGCAGCATCCACACCTCATCGTTACAAGAGCCATTACAATCTAATTGCCAGATACCTGGGGCTTGAAGAGAATGAATTGAATCATTTCCATCAAGACCTTCAGCTTACCTGGTTCCATGCTGATATGAGCAGCCGGTTCATCCTAATATACGGGTAAGTGCCGATGGGTCCCACGAGGTGTGGATGTTGCGTTCGATCAAACATCGCCGGTGGTGTAACGGCGTAGAGCATTCCCGACCTATCAATAATGGGTGCGGGTTCGAGTCCTGCCTGCCGCTAGAGTTTTGATTGCAACAAAAAGTCGTTGTAACAGCTTACACCTCATTATCAGCCCCTTAAGGCTCAAGGACAGAACTCAATCATTTCTTCCTACAGTTTCATACTTCAACGGACTCCTAGAACTCGGGTGGACTACTTCGAGGAAAGCGCAATGCATGGTCCTACCAAGAACTGTACGTTCAAGAAATCCAAGCCTAGGAGGGAGTACCATCACCTAGCCTGCAAAGCGCCAAATCTTAGCAACACTTACCTGGGTATATTGTTTTCCGCAGGGTTACGCCAGGATGA
Organism: Heligmosomoides polygyrus bakeri; assembly: GCA_947359475.1. Classification (NCBI taxonomy): domain Eukaryota; kingdom Metazoa; phylum Nematoda; class Chromadorea; order Rhabditida; family Heligmosomidae; genus Heligmosomoides; species Heligmosomoides polygyrus. The sequence continues at coordinate 37,364,894 of OX375865.1, read as the reverse complement.
ATATCACATCTAGCATAGCAGCAGCCCTAGCAAGACTGCTTGAAGGTCCGTCCGGGCCACGTTTTTAACTATAGTTCACTGAACATTTGAGCACATCGACCAACGGCAACGACCTACCATCCAACAAAACTCTCCAGCCCGAATGTTTGGTGGCCTGCAAAAATGCCACAGCATTGCACCGCAGAGCAGCGCCGCAGACGAAACATGCACGGTGGTCTGCAATGACTGCACTCTGCAACTGCACACCGGTTCCAATGATCTTATTGCGAATCGAAAAAGTGCAGCCCAGCGCGAAGAGGGGTCGTTATGGGGACGGAGCTGTTGCACGAAATGTGCACTCTGCGGAGAGCGGTGCAAGGCGGTTCATTGAGAACTGCGTCTCTTCAAGAATGCGTCTATTAGCCTTGTCTTCTGCGTAAATGCTTAGCAACTGTGGTAATTCAGCGCTCATTTTATTGCATTCACTGCACTCATGATCAAAGCGATATGAAGTAAAAAAAAGTCGACTAGGGCTTCGGCAATGCGGTCCCTCTCGTTCTACCGCGCTTGAAGGGACCGGAGAAAATCCGCGTTATAACGGGAGCCGCGCCCTAACCGGAGCTGACCTTTTTACACCATTTTACGCCTCGATTTATCTAAAACCACATACAATGACTAAATACGGCAATATCATTCAAATATCTGTCCAGGACAGTGTGAAGGCCAGGAACAAATTCAGGTTACTAATAAAGCCCTGTCCATAGAGACATTCTGCTATGTATGTCAAATGTGTGTGAGGAATAACCGAGTACCAGAGGTAGTTGGACGTGATTAATAGCACAGCTGTGCAACCCAACGTTGCACGATCTTTTGTTGCGATCAAACTTATCGCGCCAGGCGGGACTCGAACCTGCCCTTCCTGCCTGCGGTCAGGATTCTAGTCCGCTACACTGTCAGCGCTGCTAAATCGCTCGCCACATCCGCGATATCCTATTGCAAATAGCTTATAAGCACTCTTCCATGATATAGTTACGTCGCGTGTGGTCAAACAGCGTTGTTGCTGTTACTCTGTCCAGTACAGAGGGTACAGTTTTAAATTGTGTGGTGCGAGAGTTCTCATCGCAAAGGAAAACATCCGTAACAGTACGTATCATCTATGCCAGCTGCTCTAGGCTTAAAACAGATGTGTAGGGATTGTTTTGAATCATCTGAGTTCGTCTCCACATCCTCTCTCATTTCCGATAGAGGAAACCTCCCAATCTACGGAAGCTTTGCGCACCTTTTTCTGCGCTCGACATATTGCTGACCATGAACACTTTTATGGGCTGCGCATATGCAAAAACATTGATATGCATTTAATGCACTGTCGCACGGGTGCTGGTCGTGACTATGAAGGAGTCAGCAGAACGGTACGTTTGATCACAGACGAGGTCAGCGTCATGCTCGCCTTGATTTTCTGTGAGGAACCGAAACTAAGCCCGGGTCGCGTTATAACGGAAATCATTTTGAACGCCAAATTCCTCTCAGAACCGCGCTATAACGGGAGTAGCGTTATATCCGCCGCGTCTTAGGCGCCTTTTATACTCCCGCCGCGCAGCGGCGCGTCAAATCGAGACGCGGCGCGGCCAGTCGCGCCGCGCCCGAATTTGACGCGCCGCTGCGCGATCGTAGTTAGAAAGGGAAGCGTCAGCAACGCGCGGCGACCAACTTCTACGTACTACGTTCCGTTCCGTGCGCCATAAAGGACGACGGAGGAGACGGTCCATGAGTTACTGAAGAACCAAAACAGAAAGGATTCGTCTGGCTGTTCAGGGGAATGCATCTGGCTAATGTTAATGGTGGGAATCCTGTGGGGAACGGCGAATCCTCTCTTAAAGCTGGGGTGGAAGTCTTCTGCTCAACCTACGGTTGAAATTGGTGAGTGTGGTATTGAGTCGGGTCCCCTGCAATGCAAGTGACACTAAACGACTCTTTATTTTGCAAACATGAGGGTTCAAAAGTAAAATTGCTGGAAGGTGCTCATTGTCAAGAATCGCTCAGAATTATCTCTCGTATTGCCATTCCGTGGTCATTGTTCGCTGAACATATGTTTAGCGTAGTAGGTAAAACTTCGTGAGTGTCTACAGATCTCCATTTTCTTCCTAGGTTACGAAAGGTACGGGTGACTAAGGTAATGGTCACCGAAAACGGATGTCAGATTCGTGATGAGCACCCTAAATAACCCCACCCCCGGGAGAAGTTTGGTCGAAAAAACCTTTTCGACCTCTGGAGTCCTGAAAGTGCAATAGTGCCATTATTTTGCAACACCTTCTTTGTTTTGTTAGTTGAGGAGCCAACACAAAGAGGACATAGCAAAATGATTCATCTCGGTGGTGAATCTCCCACTCCACATCGAGTCTGCAGCAGCTGATCGCGCCGCGCCGCGTCCTTCCCTTCAGCGGCGCGATTCGCCGAATACCGCAACCCGAAATTCCGTCAAATGTGGTGTTTTGAGGCGGCGGAGTATGAATGCGATGCGGCGCCGCCGGGCGGCGCGAAAAATCGATAGCTATGTCAGCCATCACGCCGCGCCGCGAGGCGGCGCGAGTATAAAAGGCGCCTTAGGCGGAGTTGGCTTGTATTAGCGTAAAGGTTGGCAGGCCGGTTCCCGAGAACATATACGTTATATCAAGAGTCGCGTCTTACCCGGAGGCGCTATAACGGGATTAGTTGATCGTTTTTTAAACTCGACCCTCCCTGCTCAAAAATCGGAGCTCCCTTTGCATCTTGATGAGAATGAGGACGACAATATTTGTTTTACCGCTTACACCAAATTCAGTCACCAAAACTGCCTTCATCGACAGAGTTTCTAGATCTCGACGCATATTCGTTTCTCGAACCGCTTGCTACAAAAACAAAAAGACAGGCAACAATTTTTCGGCCACAGAAAAGCAAAACGGTCATGATGGAGAATTTTTGGTTACTACCGCAAAACACCAATTTGCTTAATGAGAAATGCGGGCCGCATCCCTGAAATCACGTTGCTTCTGGTACCGTCTAGGTGATTTCCACATTTAAACGAGTACCTTTTCCAGACTTCTCGTCAAGGGACGACCTGCGAAACAGACCCGCTCTGGGGCTCGTTTAATGACCCTAAACCGCTCTGGGGCTCGTTTAATGACCAGACTAACCGAAGTTGCCATCCTTCCGAGGTAGCTGAAATAGTAGCATGCATGTCTAGGAAGGATTGGAAGAATTACTCACACTAAATTGCCCTCAGCTTGACCGCCTCCAGACATTGTGCAGGCGGAATAAAGGACAACGGTAAATGACGATACCAATTAATCTCTGCTTGGCATGCTCCAATTATTCGACATCTCGGTGATATCACCGAGGCGATTGAATGTGTACTTCGTCAATTCAACTTCGACTTGCGGTGGCCAGCAGAAGGACGCTTGAGTTTCTTACGCTTCCTAGAGAAGAAAAACTGGAATCAGTTCGGAGTAATGGAAACTTTGTTGGCCTGGGCAGAAAATCTGAACCAATAACTTTGTTTGAATCGGAATGCGCATGACACCTCCTCAGACTACCATGCGCCCTTTCTTATAAACAAGCTACAAAAACTGATGAGCTAAACTGATAAGAGTATTATGGTCGTTCAAGCAGTGATAGCATTTGCTTCTAACCATAAGCTTCACAGTTACTTTTTTCGGTAAGTAAAAAGACTGTTTTACGCTACAAATCAAATGAGTGAACGGAGTGATTTATATCAGCATATTCGCGATCATAACCTTAAGACCTAATATGGTTTACGTCTCAGTTAATTGATCGTTAATACAGTGTAGACAATTTTAGGGCAATTACGCTCTCGGCCACCGAGGCAGCCTACACCTTGGCGCTAACGCTCAACATTCCTTTGGGTAGTATCTTGAGCCCTGATCGTCACCCAAAAATAACCCAATTTAGTAGTCACACTGCTACCATATCAGGGCGGTCATCGACCACGCTTTGAAAAATCAACAAGGAAAACATCTGTTTTTCCTCTTCCTGCTGTTTAAGCTCAAAGGGTGAGTAGCCAGTGTATGAAGTAGTGCGCAATCGACGCTGATTCATGAGACATGAGTCAATTTTCTAATCCGGTCCAAAAAGGCACAGCACGGACATAGAATGAAACGTCTAGAAGTGCCCGGAATTCGGAACACGGAAACGGAACTTCCACACATCCTTGATGTTGAGCCGACCCATAACCTACCTCACTAGTAAGCTCAGTACACATTCATTAGCCGGATTCATGAACGCTGCCGGAGGTAAATCCTACCCCCATTTACCTCGACGGCCACTTACCCGCCACTTTCCCTGAACTTACCCCTGTTTCTGATTCATGACGGCCAAAGCAAGGGTTTTGCTTCACTGACAATTTCTGACCCAATGCATCCCTCCGCTGGCCCGCTACCAGCTTTGAGCTGGCAACGGGCCAGCTCAAAGCAAAACCCTCGCCTTGAAGGTAAATGTTTCCCTACGCGCTGACGAGGTAACATTCGCCTCGACACTTACCTCGGGTTTTTCCGGCCGCGCGTTGATGAATCGCGCGAAAGTGGGGGGGGGGGGGGAGTGGGGGTAAATCTTGCACTTACCCACAGGTAAGTCGTTCATGAATCCGTCCCCAGATCTCCTCCATGACACCCACTTGAGGTAGAGCGTGTGATTCATCACAACACCAAATGACTAACGCTGGTCTTTACTCCCTACATTATTGCACTGTTACTTTCCGCAATGTTCTGCCTTAAAAGGTCCTTACATACCTCCTTTGCAATCTTACCTTAAAATCGGTTGCTGCCAACGTACTTCAGCAGGTGGCTAATTTTTCGTCCTTCTTGTCAACTGCATTTTTTGTGAATCGCCAGCTTTTTCTGTTTTTGTTTGGGTGCACAAAAAGGTCAATCAAATGAATAAATAAACTTTAGGCAAGGGCAAGGCATCAATCTCAGAGATTCAAAAGTCAGCTCTCAGTTTAGACGTCATCTCGCCGCTCAAGATCCCATATCCATATTGACGGCCTCAATTTGTCAGAGGGGAGTGCGCTGGATCATCACACACTCAAATTACCTTTAGTGAGCGTACGGGGAGCATAATCCCTTGCTCAAACTTGAGCCTGACCTCGGCATTACGGTAGACTTGTATTCGGCGGCGGCAGCAGCCAGCAAACACGCGCATCATATGAGCCGCTTCCGGAGCCGCGAGATGACCGCTTGCGAGCGCGCGGAGAGATCCGGCGCATCCGATTATTGCCTACCACACTGAGCGCATTACAAAGCCCGCAAATATGGCATGATCAGCACAACAAACGCCGACAAGGCGCCCGCCTGCTATTGTGTTTCGAGAGCAGCACGGTATTATGTCCGGCGCGGCTTAATCCGGTGCCAGACACACAGGTCGAGCAGAGCATCGGCTGATCAAGGACCACCTATCGTCCCCAAACGGTCACTAAACGGAACTAAAGAATTGGGACCTGAACTAGGAAACAACCAATGGACCAATATGCTGAAACTAAGTGGGTGAGCTAACGTCCTCAAACTGAATCTGCATTATTTCTAGTGCCAGATAGCAGTAACACCGGCCATTACAGGTCGACTGGTACAAACAACCAGTCAACCTAACGCCCGGTGTTACTGTCAGCTGGTTGGTACTTCGCCACAGTAATTGATAATAACCCCTACTGCTTAGTTATTCCGACAACCTCAACCGGCAAAAGTACAAGAATCGATAAAATCTATCGTTAATGGTTAGCCAATCCATATTTTTACTTTTTGTGAAGCCTTTCCAGCCCACCAACGAACATGTCCATGCGACCATACCTCAAACGCTCTAGCTGTTAACCTTTTGTTAAGCCTGTCCATGGGACATTGTACACTTCATTCTCACCTTAACGGGAGTGAAAAATGTCAATTGAGATGCGAACCTCTTTCTTCATCGATTGAGACGGACAGATGGACAGATGGACTAAGGGACAGACGCACGGAGTAGCGCTCTTGCCTGCATACGGTAGATACTGAAGCACTCTCCAGACAAATTTAGGCGGCCACTGTTTCCGCCAACTCCCTCTGAGCGAAATGACCCACGACAAGCTGTGACCCATCTTCGTTTTCCAGTGAGTGTTTATTTTGCGCAGTCATAGGATCCGCTCTTATAATTGTCAACTGCAGGATTTTGTTTAAAATGAAGGCGATTTCTGCTGCCAATTACAGCGGGATCTCTATCGACGTTCTTCCTCATCCTTTTTGGAGCTCCTCGTGATCGTCTTTTGGGTGCTTTCAACTCCAGAGCTAACTCTACTGGGTGATCCGTCGATATCCTAGTAAGTATGCAAGCACCTCCTCAGGCGTAAATCCCATAGCATCAGCTGGATTGGCAGTGTCCCAATCACTGCCCTGACAACCTCATTTCACATCCTACCCCGTCGGTGCCATTTGCAAAATGCAGCAACCCTTTTTGCGTCTTACCCAAGGGCAGATATTCAATGCGTAAAAGACAAATGTGGTCCCTCCTACACAGCTACCCTTGAGGGACCTGCAGGACCTGCCATCGCTGACGACTCCAGTGCATTCCTTCCAATTGCGACAGGCAGCTTTTATTCGACCCTTGACAGGCTCTTCCACACTTTCTTACTTGGATGTCACTCCAGAAGTACAGAAATTCCTACGCCTTCCTGATGGCCCTTTTCTGGCAGTACAGAAAGGCTCCAGTGCACTATTCGCTACTGATCAACTTGGCCTTCCTCGCGTGCAATCGCAGTCCATTATCTGCCAGGGCTTACTGCCACAGGTGCAGCATCAGCCGTAAACCTTCCGAGAGAGTGTATAGATGGTTTGGAGAGAGCTTTGCTACACGCACTTGGTAACCCACATGTGGGCCGGAAATAATGGCAACTGTGGCAACAAGATCTTATCGAAATGCATTAGCAGCAGATTTGGTCGCAAGAACAGCATGCTTTATAAGTAGCTTACAAAGCGGATTATCATATCAAGAGAATTTGCCTTACAGAAGAAACATCCGATTTCCCCGGTTGGTCAACAGAAAGGCTCATTCTTGCACGAACCGGGCGCCTCACACAGCACTCTGTAAACAGTGAACAAAAAGCCCCGTCTAACTCGCAACTTTCGTCCGACGGTTCGCGTAGTGGGTATGAGCTCTTCAAACATCTACACAGCTGCACTGGGTATGCCACTGCCACAAGCGGAGAAATTTCCACAGTTGCTTGGTTACTTCCATATCAAATAAACAGGAATCTCAACTCTTGGTAACAAAATCGCCTCAGTGACAGCAACGAACGTACTAGGTCGGCTGCAAGATGTCAGCTTGCTGCCGCTCCTTCGTCGATTGTCCTAGTCGGGTTGAAAAGTCATTCTTGCCGGACTAAATAGATACTGCAGTGACAAGTAGAAGTGCACAATACCGCTCCTGTCTTTTGGTCTTCGGGCGGAATAAACGCAAAACACCGCCGTTTTTTGCCATTTTCCCATAACTCCCTTCAAAGTAGCCTGTTCAAAAAATAAATGTTGCCATCCGAATCCAATGTGGTTGATCTATCCAATAATGTAGGTATCATCCAGTGTTTTTAGATAGATATAGTTTTGGTGACCTGTAAAACCTGATGGCGGCGGCGAACATCCTCCTATCGCTCGAGATAATTGCACCGACAGGGTCCAGGTTTTACAGATCTCAAATCTATTTGTTTTCTAAAACCAATATATGGCACCTTCATCATTGGGTAGGCCGCCCACGTTCGATTTGGATGGTAGCTTTTGTTTCTTGCATAGGCACCTTTGAAGCGAGCTATCGGAAAACGGCTAAAGCTGCGATTTCTTGCGCCTATTCCGCCCAAAACCCAAAAGACAGGAGTGTAGTTCTGAATGCGCACAAGACACCGCAAACCCTCTAACGCCGTGACGCTCTACCTTTCAACCCTCTGCTCCGAGAAGGCTTTAAAATGGACGTTAGCGGTCTACTTTCCCCACTAGCTGGCCAGAAAGTCGAACGGACGAAACACGTTGGGGTAAACATTAGGTTGGAAACTAAATCCCACCGTTTTTTTTACATATTCTTCTAAATTTCGTTGAAAGTCTTTTGTGTTGTATACCATTCGAAAGAGAATTACTTTCTCCATCAGGAAATATGCGTACCTTTTTCCAATTTCGATAAGAATCAACCGATATAAAGCTGTCGTACCGGTCCTCCTCATTCTCCGCAGCCTTTTTGTCTATCACGTTCAAGTTGCTAATATAAATCGGTTATTTCGGCATCGGCCCACGGAGTAAATCGCGTTCAGTCAGAATTGGAACGCCCCATGCGTACATCTTCATAAAATGCACTCTTTTCAGAACTGTCGAAATTTGCAGCCGGATGAAGCGGAACGGAAGTCGGCCTAAATCTGCTTCCACTTGGTGCATTTTTAAGAAACCTTGTAGATCTGAGAATTCTTCAAATGCTTCCTGGTTGTTTCTGATGTAACGTAAGAAAAAGTTGTAGGTGAAGGGGAAGGAGAGACAGCGACCTTCTCAGACTAATCGGAAACATCGGTTGTCGCCGAAGAAGTGGCGTATTGAGCAGAAGATACCCATTCTTCAACTTGCCAACGCTCTATTACATGGACTATTGTTGATGTGGAGAACGGATGCTTCCTCTATAATCGCGTTCATTGTTTCGCTGCGAGCTTGTTGGCCTATCTCCATCTAGCTGCGCAGCACAGTCTGAGGAGGCGCGGGCTGACGCGTGTACTATACCTTTATCTTTGAGAAAAAATTTCGAATTTCGAATGATCGAATAATATTCGATTTTCAAAATTTCGAATTTCGAATGATCGATTAATATTCGATTTTCAAAATTTCGAATTTCGAATGATCGAATAATATTCGATTTTCAAAAAGTCGAATTTCGAATAATCGAATTTCGAATAGTCGAATATTCGAAGAATCAAATGAACACTATTATTTACTGTCGTCACCCAGTGGTTGACATTTAATTATTTTTTATTACCCGCTGCTCCATCCATTTCCTTTACGAGACCCAAAGGACAATAACAGCGGTATAATGGCAATGAAGCACGCTTTGCTTCCCTAAGAATTCGTGCACCGAGAAGAGAGAAACACCTTGGGTAGGCAGAGCTAGATTGTTATAGGTCTTTCTCTATAGGTTGCTCTTTTTCCTTATGTTATAGCGAAGCTTCCACGTGGTAAAAGAATGATTATCATGGGCGGAGAAATGACACAAAGGCGATCTGGTGCAGAAAGGGCGCAGTGGAGTCTCATGAATGGCATTCAGTTTGTGTTCTAGCTCCGTTGAAGAGAAACGGACCCGCGTTGGAATCTCATCTGACAAGACACTACGACTTGGACAGTGTTAGAGCGAAAATGGGGATGGCTCACTTTTATAGGAAACGGAGTATGACTGGCTCTTGTACTCCATAGCCATTGCTCTTCCTCTCTTCTTCAACGTCTTTACTGGCAGAAAGCAGGAGCTTTTTAGGCCCCTGAAAGTTCTACCTCCCTACCGCAGCCCCTTCGGCTCTAATCGTTCCCTTGTTGTAACTGGGGTAGAAATACAAAACGAAGATTTTCCCGTAGTATACTGAAGGTAAAAATATCTGTGTACAGGCATAACCCTAATCACTTGCGATTCACGTGAATGGCCACAGCACGCTCGACAGCCGTTTACAAGGAAGCAGGTGCGCAGCGGAGGGCCGCGCTTGCAGCGCTTACTTCGCGTCAACTCACAAGGGAGGTCAATGAACCTCCCGTGGGCATCTTATAAGTGACCTATTGAGCGCTGTGGGGGATTGTCCGAGAGGCACCCCAGTGGTTTAAAACTGATTGCAGCTAAGGGACATTTTATTTAACGAATTTACCGAATTTACCTTTTTAACGCGAAAATTTTTCGTTAAAAAGTGGTCGTTAAAAATTTACCGAAAAAATTTAACACACACCCCTGCTGCCCATCGCCTCCCCACCACTCTCTGCTAATCGAAGGTTTAGTGACTTGTACTCCCACAACTCCGGAGATCGAAAGCAGGTTTCGCCCAAACGTCGTCTAGAGGGCTAATTGAGGTGCTGATCGCAAATCTAGTAAACGTTTTCGCGTGATCGCGTGATTCCACATTTTCATGAGTGATCAAGTTTATCAGTTTGAGTACATAGAATCGCTTTCTTCACCTACATATGTGATCAGACTTGCTTTCCAGTCTTCGACTTTGAGATGGAAAGTAGTGCACGAAAATGGATAATTTAGAAAAAGAAATGACAGATTCGTGGCAGCAGCCTAAATAATTTCCTAAGGCGAGGAAAGGACGAAATCAGTGGTCATGACAACCCCATCCTTACTCACGAACACACACTATGAAATATCGTAAGCGGCCAAATTGTCGAAATTGGATACCATATTCGTGCTCAGCATTCAAAATAACAGTACAGGCGATGTTTGGGCGAAAAAATCGACCTCCACTCCACTTTTGGAGTCACAATAGTACAACGCGGCCGGTTATTCTGCACCTTTTCTCGCACATACTCACCGTCGCCTATTGTGGTCGACGGTAACACCGAACGCGTTTGCCAGCTTCGTGATCAGAACCTCAGTCAACCCTCAGGACAACATTTGTACGAAATTTTATTATCTACTTACGAAGTCATGGGGTTTAATACAAGTACCTACGTTTGCAAAGCTCCCCCCCCCCCCCCCCCTCCCCCCTGTCAGTGCGGGAGAGTGGCCGAGGAAGAATAGGCTGCAAGAAGACCAATAGAATAAGTTAATCATATATGTAAATTTTAATACTCAAACAGTTTTAAATTCAATGTCTAGACAACGAAGTAGAATTAGAAATAACCTGGGGTATACATGAACTCTAAATCACTCTGTACTATAACAAACACAAGTGGAAAACAAGCAACAACTAAAACAAGTAATAACTAAAACAATGGTAACAACAACACTAAACATGTTTTGTTTCGCCTCTGACTTCATACAAAACATGTTTATAATTAGTCACCCCGAGGCTCGTCAGTGAAGAAGGTGACTAATTAATTTAGTTGTTAGTACTGTATTTGGTGTTATATGCAAATGCTACGAATACTACGGAGTACAATACTACGGAGTGGTCAAAAATGATGCATTTTATAAGAGATGCTAAAATTAGTAAATTTTACAAGAGAAACGCTCTCTATATGAACCCGAATACTGATCAGCACATCCCAGAGATGGACTGAAGCAACACATTTCGATCATGTTCGTAAATATGGTTAAAATGAGAATATGTTCTACATTTACCAAAACGCACAGCAATCCGTAAACAACTCTCCTAGATTCGAACCTGGACCTCTCCCCGCTATCCACCCCCCGACTGCAGTGAATGATTCATTTGACCTAATAAATTGTCAGATTTCTAACATCTAACTATATTAAAGCTCTATAGCATCTGCATGTTAATTTCTGAGTATTTCAAGGCCATTCGAGGCGTCACTTTCGCCTTATCAGCCAGCACTGAAGTGCTACAGTTTTTTGTAATTTTTGACCTACCCAGATGCCCGCAGGACATTTGGAGACCACTACGGTGCTTCTTAGACACACCCTTATAACAAGCAATAGGTCATTTTGGAAATCTCCACGGGAAATTCATTGACTTCTCTTGTCAGACTACGTACACACAATTCGGCGCACTTTGAGCGACGCGCGAAACTCAAACATCGTTTTTTATTATAAGGTCAGACTCCCCTGGTTTTCGAAGAAGAGTGCCACTAACTTGTTAAGAGATTGATAAAGAATATTCGAATATTCGACTATTCGAATATTCGATATTCGAAGCCTTCGAATATTCGAATAAACGAATATTCGAATATTGGCCACTTTCGAATATTCGAATAAACGAATAATTCGAATATTGGACTTTCTCGAATATTCGAATAATCGAATAATTCGAATATTGGACTTTCTCGAATATTCGAATAATCGAATAATTCGAATATTGGACTTTTTTCGAATAGTCGAATATTCGAAATTCGAATTTATTCGAAATTCGACTATTCGAAATTCGAAAAGGACAAAGGTATAGCGTGTACCCCAAATCGAGGTTCTTGGTTCGAGTACTCCCGAGCCAACCAAACCTTGCTTTCTCCCAGAATTGATAACAAACCTCTCTCAAAACGGGAAAAATTTATTTTAATTTTATTTTATATTTATTTAAATTTTCTTCCTCCATCTCATGGCCACCGATAGTCATTGTGAAGGAGAAGTACGCACTCGAACCGCCCCAAAGATGTCCCGCGCAAAGCAATAATTCGTGGTACATGCCAAGCAGGCATTGATTAACTCACGCATTTATAGCTTCATTCTTCATTATAATTGTAAAAAGGCTCACGTGACTGTCGACACAGAGGACCCCTTACCCGTCGACTCCATTCATCAGATGCGATGAGATTTCTATTCTGTTTTAGAGCGATCGTTTCAGTTTCCTAGTTCGTTGATCAGCGAGAAAGTCGAATGATGAAGAGATGAGCTTACACATTGCTTCACCGTCTGAGTGTGACGATCATGCTACCATTCGATGGTAGCGAACCACTAGCGAATGAAGCAGTATATGCGACATTAACACCAATGACGAAATTCCAAGAAGAGAGATTGTTAGAGGATAGCGCTTTGCCTCTCAAACCCTTCCTCGATGTGCCGAAAGATTCCGCAACGAAGGGGTTGCGCCATACAGTCGTCCACTACGATTGTTGCGTTGTTTGTGTTGTGAGTAAAGTAAATGCCGAGCTTAGGCACTCACTAGAGTGCCCTCACCTGCAATTGTCTGTGTGGAAGATGCCACTGAAAGGAGAACTGATTTGCGAATGGGTGTTGTAATGCAAAACGTCTCCGAAATGACGGGACTATTCTGAGTGTTTTCAGATGAAGAGTTCCAGTCGCTGCATTGTTGCAAGATAATGTGTCTACATGATTTTTAGATACAAATAATTGTGTGAACTCTTAAAGCGTAACAGGTGATCCTAAGTAATCTACCTTAGAAACAAAAGTGTTTTTCGCGATTAGTCTTCCTAAAGCCCATTTTGAACACTAAAAGCTCACAATCAGTACCTTTGCTCTTTCCCAAGAGTGATCACTATTCTACAGAACGAGCACTCCGCTCTAGTCATCGGTAGGTTCACGCTCGACAGGGATGGTGCCTTTACTCTTTTTTGCAGGTCCAAAGACTCAAACCGCAGTCGCCGTCCAAGACCCCTATGAAACTTTGGCCTCTCCAGAAAGGTCCAAATTGTTTGAAAGTTGCCGTGCTCCGTAACTTTCACTGTGCAACATTCGTTGCTTCACAATGAAATGGAGGCAGCTCCAAATCTGGAGTGAGAACGCGCCAAAACCCATAAAGAAACCCATTCATTTCAACAATTCTGGTTCTGCTTTGCTACATTCAGCAAAGCCGCGCATGATCACTCGACAGATAACCTTTTACGATGTAGACGAAACACCGGCATGCGGTAATCACGCGAGGTGATCACGCAAAATTCATTACTGCAGCAAGACCTGTCTGCACTCGTTTCAAGAAAGTCATAATGTCCTTCAAATTGTGGGAAAGAGAAAGATCTAATTTTTCGGATCTCTCCATGTATAATTTTTATAAATAAATTTATAATTTAAGGCCTATTAAAGGAATAGAAGATTCTAGCTCCCAACGATCCGCAAATACAAAATTACATGAATCAGTGACCCAAAAAAGCCAGAAGCCTAGAAACCCACGGAACTGCCACCTGCGGAAAATGTCAAAAATTTGGCAGTTGCCCGTTGGGGTGATGATCACTCGACTTCAAACAACTCACGGGGATCCGTTCTTCTACCACTAATGAAGTTCATGACCAATTGACCTTTAATATCACAAAAGTTTGAAATTACAGACTTTTGACAGACTTTGAACCTACATATTGTCCATGAGTCCACGTACGGGTGACTCAAATGACTTTTTCGAACTTTGAAGTCTTACGTTCGTCTGATAGTGAAATTTGGAACATCTTAGCAGACATAATTTAGCTGGTGTCACGTGTCCGTTACGGGAGTGCAACCCAACGGCATTTGCCCTTGTTTCTAAATCTTTCGCACGCGTAGGAATGCAGATCTCAATGCTTAAGATCCCAGCTCTAAGATAGAAGCTTTATGAGTGCACCACTAATGAAGATCTCAGATATTACATTATAGGTGCTAAACCCCAGGCATGGTCCAATTTCTTGACGTGTAGGAATCTATCCATGGAGCGCAGTCGGAGGGGCGCTGCCTGTCGTATACACCAGCCACTAGATTCTTGGCTCGGTTTTTCCGCCCATCCTGGTCGGTGAATTGGTACCAGACACGTCTGGGAAGGGCAAAACACCTTTTCGTACATCAAGTGGCCACCACAGATCATTATTAACGTCGTCCTTCACGCATTACAGAAACCTACGGGAGTTCAACAAACTATCGAGTGAAAACGAAGACAAACTAGGATTATTTGGTCGAACTTTTGAAAATCTTTTTGTTCACAATGTATTTTTCTCAATTTGATAGATGTTGTGCTGTTTATAGTTCTCTTTCAATAGGTCCTGTTGCGTACTTCGTCCTTCTAATAAGAAAAGACTACCAGGTTGCCGAGGCACTCTGAGATGAGACGTACAGTATCGGTCAGTGAAGTATGCGTTTTCACTTTTCTGAGCGTAACTCCCGTAGCTGTAAACTCAAGCTTTTGGAAGGTTTTTAACACTAAGTGCTTACCATCAAATATGACAAAAATGTGAATTTCCAGTTGCCTAGATGAACTGCGAAATGATTTTAGATATTTTTCAATATTTTTAACACGATGTCCCTTATAACGCGATCTTAGTTGCTGAAACTTCAATTAAATCAATTTTTCTACAACAATAACAACTTGAATAACAGCAAATATTGTCGCTACTATATCATAACTTTGTCCCAAAACCTTTGTTTACACTATTCGAAATTTCCATGAAGGCCAACATCTCAACAGGTTAAGATGTGCCAATTCTATGAGTTCAGTTGATTTAGAAAAAATTCAAGAGCATCGGATCGTGAGATCAAAAGCCACCCAGGATCAGCAGGAATAACCTTCGACTTACAGCAGCCACCATTCCCCTTGAAATCTCGACGCTCGAGGGTGCAAACCCGTCTGTAGAAACTGTGTTATGTCACGTGACAGAAGCAGGTCTGTCTGTACGTTGCTAGTGAAGAAGGTTCTGATTTCCATCAAAGAATCCCAAAGCGCGTCTCGATTGGGCCCATGCTCACAAGAACTGGTATATCCAACAGTGGCGGAGGGTCATCTGGAGTGACGAATCGAAGTTCTTACTGTTCGGGCGCGACTGACGGAAACAGATTGTGTGACGTCCCCTTGAGGTGAGACAGCATCAGAGGTAGCAGCTGCAGACTGTGAAACATGGCGGTGGTTCGGAGCTAGTGCACGGCAGTTTCTCTGTCGAAGAAGTTGGTCCTCTTTATTCAATTGAGGTTAAAGGGGGTCCAAAATCTACTTTAGCATTATGGAGATTGCTGTCTTGCCATATGCTCACAGCACTGGTCCCATCGGTTCATATTCCAACGGGATAATGACCTGAAACACAAACTGAAGCTGCTGGCCAGCTGGTTCCATGAGAACAGCGTCCCTCTTCTGGTGGCCGTCGCAGTCTCCCGACTCGAATTCGACGAAAATCTGTGGGATAATCTTGAGCCTCAAGTTGAAGGCCTCGAGCGGGGCTCACAATGAGGGCGAAAAGTTCATCCAACTGAGGACCGCACGGGAGAAGACCCCACAGGAGAACATCAACAAATCATCGAGTCCATGCCAGGCCGATGCGAAACCGTCAGCTGCCGAAGGCTTTGCGACAAAATACTGACAAAAACAACAATTTATATTTATAACAAAAAGTTTAAACAACTAATATAGTATTTGCCGAATTTCTTTAAAACCATTTCACTATTTACCTAGGCACTTGAAAATTTGCATTTTTATCGCATTTGGTGACAGGCATTCACTACAAAAAATCAGCCCAATAGCTTGACACATAAGGGGAGTTACGTTCAAAAAGTTAAAACGCATACTTCGCTGACCGGTAGTGTATCACGGCTTCGAACGCCTATTTCAAATATGTGCTCCATATCTGCGAACCGGATCTGGTTACAGAGTTATGGATCATGTTCAATTTTCATTCTTAGCATTTTTCGCGCAGAGTCCTACAATCACAAAAGGGCAGGCTTAAGTGCAGTACCGTCGGTAAACGTTCGCCAAAACGCGGCCGGCGGCGGATTAGTCCGCCGTTTAACTCTCTTCAAAGTCGCTTATATTCAATAAAAAAGGCACATTGTTGGAATCAGAACAACATGATCTACCTAGCGACGTAAAAATCTTAACAAGATTTCAAAATTTTTAGACTTTGACCTTGACATTTGTAGACTGGAAATAGGGAAACTGGAACTGGAAAGAGACTGGAAAAAGGAGTGGCGGCCGAGCTGTGGTGACGCAGTGGATAGGAGAGCTTCGTGGTGAGATGGATGGGAGGGAGGGTTGTAGTTCGTCTTCATGTGGTGCAGCCCTTTTGCACTTCCTAAGAAAGAGCAACTACAGCCAATCAAAGCACTGTACATAAAATCGCAACGAGAAAGATCGTGGGCGAGGAAACCTCATCTGTTGACACCTGTTGTACTGCACTTTCATGACTCGAGAGGTAGAGAAGTTCTTCGCCTAAACCTAGCGCAGAGAGGTTATTTAAGGAGCTGATCACCTATGTATGAACATTTTAAAATTTCGGTTGATTACGGCAGGATGATGGCAGGCAGGTATGTATTAGTAAGCATGGATGAGTAGCGCTTACCTTAGTTGACTATTACGTCAATCAACGCGGTGCCGTTGCATACTGCCCACCTTTGCGGGCTAAGCTGCTTCACTTCGCTGTTTAATTCAAGCAGCACTTACACTATCAATCAACTAAAAACCGCAGCGAACTCGATGAATACACGGCACGATCTCGTCTTTTAACCAGCTGAAGAATTCTTTTGCACTTTAGAATAAATTCTAAAGCGCAACTTTCTATCGAAATTTTTTTTTGCAAAATTTCAAAAAGTACATTCACTTATTGCGCCAGCTGGAACAAAAAATTTGAAAAAAAAACATTAAATTTTCCTTCGACAGAAAAGTGTTCAAACTTTCGTAGTCCTCAGTTCAGCTTAATGTCAAAGAAGCTCGTTTAAATTTGGAAAATGTTTAGCTTGATTTCCAAAGCGTCAAGCTTGTATAGAGGAGTGTCCAATTTGGTTTGAAAATGCCCATTCATCTCTCTAAGGTTGGTAAATTAGTACTAGGCCCCTTTTCTTCCCCGGGAAATGCGTAAGATCAGGGTGCTCCATCGGCTGGCCGCCGGAAGCCGTTTCATAACCCAAACACGCATAAGCCAAAATCTCATGTTGGCTCAGGGATAACCCTTAAATGGAGGATGCATGGAGCATTCCGCAGAGAGATTTACTAACACCAACCCCTATCCTTTTTTCCATATAGTGCTGGGGATCAGCGACGTTTGCTAATGGCTATACACAGAGCGCAGAGCTATCAGAGCTATATCCTCTGAAGTACAGCCAACGAATTCGACATCAAGCAGGATCTCGCAATGTCGACCTGAGAGGAATTCCTCCTAATCGCGGAAGGCTAAATGTCGATTGGCCGGCCACATGAAGAAATACGGCGACCAACTGACGAAGAGAATTGTGGGTGGATCCCGAGCAGCGCTGAATGCGCGGTTTAGAGAAGGGAGGCATCCCAGGCGTGAATTTCTTCAACGATAAATCATAGTAGGAAGCATGTAGCGCTTTACTCGGCGTAGTCCACCACACTTCTAACATCAGGACTATGAAGCCGAAGCAAGGAAAACGAAGAAGAAAAGTCATCACTACGAGAGTGCATACCCCTAACACACACGCTTTGCGCTGCCGAGCGTTCCCGAGGGAGACGAACAAGGTGGGCCGACGCGTAGCTCGTACGGATGAAGTGAAGGAAAAGTTGAGGAAATAGACACAGCACAGTGCTTTTTGCACCCACTGCTAGTCATTTAATCTCTACTGCCTTATCTCCTAGAGGAAATGTGCTAAACAAAGCCTTCGACAACATTCTGGAATTGGGTAAGATGAAGAAACAATTCTCGAATCAATAGGAGTCCACTCTGAAATAAACAGAGGCCACGACTGGATAAGCGAGATTACCTGTCTATAGTCCGTCCTCTCAATGTAAACGACACGGTCGAAAGCAACTTGGTGGTTTGACGTGCACTGGGGATCGGAGGGGAAGTCAGGAACCGTAACCGAAGACGGAAGCTTCATTTCGTCAAAGTTTTCGATAGTCAGCTTCAGTCCTTCGAGCACCGCCATGGTTCTGCAATCCGACGAGATGACAACGGCTGGACTCATCTTTAGTGCAAATCAGGAACTGCAGCAGAGTCGTTCTAAGCGCATTTATTGCCGATAGTGCTCGCAAGTACTGTAGGAAATAACCCCGACAGCTATTCTATTCATCTACGGAATTGCGGACGCTCAATGGCTAATTTTTGAGAACGCTAGAAAGTGATGCTCTGCAAATGGTGGCTGACCCGAGGAAAACGAATTCATTACACGTTTGAAGTTGCCCTGACGGCGAACGATATGAGCAACCCAAGAATATGACAAGACATCTATAGAAAGAAATACCTTGGCGCATGGACGTTTAGGTAATCCCTGACAGTCGCATCTAGAGCATGGGGGTCGATAACCATTTGGGTCATTGTCAAACCCAGTTTAGCCACGAATGCGTTGATGGCCTCAGCTGGAATACCACGACGTCGTAGCGCCGCCAGAGTGAACAGTCGCGGATCATCCCAATCCCTAAAAGCCAAAACGTCTTCACTTTAAGAAAAAGTGCATAACAAAACACTCCCACACATATGCAGGGTGCGTAAAAAGTATTGACGCAGTAAATGACGGTTGTGGAAATAGTATTGCGCAGTAAGTTTTAAAATGTTCACTTGAGAGATATGGAAAATGATCTTGCGAACACGATAGAGTAACTCGTAATTGACATTGGCTCCTTTACTGTGAATACAGGAGCGAAAAAGACGGAAAAATTCATGAGCACGCGCCGCAACTACTCGCTCGGATTTCGTCCCGTGCTTTTAACAGGGTAGCCTTCTGCGACTGGTCACTTCTGTTGAAAGTAGCCCAGACCTCATTCTCCAAAATCGCCTAAAAAGAGTAATCCAGCGGATTCATGTTTAAGCTGTGTTCGTCTGAGAGGCTGTCCACACCTGTGCGCGTTACCTGTTTGCCGTTATCGGACAGAGATTGATAATTTTGGATTTGAACGTTATCGTGCTTGAACATATTGTAATCATTATCTGTTATAACAGAGCCGTGGCTGATGTTTAGGTTGCTGACCTCTTTCCTCACCAACCGTTTCGAACAGCGCCTAATTCTCTTGTTAAGGAAGTATTCAGCTCTTTGGGTAACAGACAAAAAAGGGCCACCGTAGCGACGATGGTCATGTTTCATCAGTTTTTTTCGTTAGTGTTTTTTGAGCACAATACAGACAACAAAAATAACACATAAAAACCTAGAGGGGTAGAAAAAGAAAGCTGGAGCTGAAACAAAATGTAGGTGCGTCAATACTTTTTACGCACCCTGTAAACATGGTGATAGCGACGAGCGAAAAACAGCGATCTCCGAGTTTGAAACACTTCAGAGAAAACGTACTTGACGATTCCGGAGTCGATGAGTTTCAAGATCTTCCTCTTTGATACCACAGTGTAGTTCATATTCAGTCTACCGTACTCCCACTGCACAGGGCAGTAAATGTCCAGCATGTTACACAGAGCGTAGTAGGAGCTACGTCTGAAGTGCAGAAATAGGTAAAACAATATTTTCACAATATAGCCCAGTACAGAAGAATTCGGCAAGCTGGACTTTCAACCTCAAGAACAATCTAAATAGATAACGTTTCTGCTGCATGTAAGCATAGAACTATCAACACCTATAACCATGCAATCGTAGGGGGAACAGGCCGTCGAGTGCACTCCGACTCAAGGTTCCTGGTTCGGATTTCCCATCCATGCAACCAAGCCTTCCATCACCTCGGGATCGGTGGATTGGTGCCAGACTTACCTGGGAAGAATAGGACTCTGACTTGTTCCTCGGCTGGCCACCGCAAGTCATAGTATAGGCCAAATACGCATTCAATTCTGCGATATCCCATAAAGCGGAATGCGAGGCGAACCCCACAAGGGATTGACTAACGCCTAGCTTAATCTTTATCCTAGTACCTATAAACATAGAAACGTAGTAAGATAAAGAAACTGCCACAGGTGTCTAACCACAATACCAAGCATAATTATACTTTCCGAAACACCTCAAACTACAGGCAATTAATCTTCCAAAGCTATATACTTTCGCGTTACTACAATGCACTGAAATCGGTGAGGTACTCTATTCCAATTCAGCTGAAATAACCAAATGGTTCTCTGAGACGAACATGAGTCGCGGCACTTTGCGTCTCTCAGGATTCATTTAAGTGATCGACGTTTTCCCCCTCACCGACAAGCACAACGGGATTTGGCTCGTAAGAAAAAAGGGGGACGTTCCTCTCAAAACTGAAGTGGGAAGCCAGCACCATATCCGCTCACAAATTCGTGGATTGTGCCTCTGAAGGGCGCGGCTCTAAGGCCGGGGCATACTTCCATCGCCGCGATGCCATCGCGGCGCTCAGTTCATGGCCATTCCGCCGCACGCGGTGGAATAGTCAAAGGAAACTTCGCCGCGGCCGCCGCAACAGTGGCGGTCGGCATGCGCGATAGCTTCCCCTGCCCACCGCGGGCATGGCATACTTTTTCGTGTCGTGCGCGGTGTTTAGCGTTGGTCCTCGGATCGCCGTCGCTTCTTTGCAGAGCGGTGAGCGATGCGACGAGCACTGAGATGTTCAATTTCTTTCGTGTCGCTTTGCAAAACTCATCGCCGCGATGGAATCGAGGGAAGCCATCGCGCATGCCGACCGCCACTGTTGCGGCGGCCGCGGCGAATTCGACCGCATGTGGCGGAATGGCCATGAACTGACTGAGCGCAGCGATGGCATTACGGCGATGGAAGTATGCCAGCGGCCTAATGCTTGGTGCGAGACGATGAACGTCTGTGATACTGCAGCGATGTCGCCGCTGTGCAGTAAAATGCTATGAGGATTTTAGTATGCTAAGTATGATCTCTAGCATGTATAATTCGGAATCGTAACTTCGCAGAAGCTCTGAAGGCAGCCTATTAGGTTACTTTTCAACCCGTCCATTTTTTTGAGTCCTCTTTGCCTTTGGAAAAGGTTGAAGTGCAGAATGAGTTCTTTAAATAAAAATCTAAGCGGTAAAAGCGTGTTCCTACTACTCCAAACAGACTCTTCTAAGTCGCTGACAACTTATACGAGGAAAGCTCGATGGACTGCGCATAGTTACAAGAGTGGCTCTACAACCAAAATGTTGTAATTCTGACTCCAGTCGAAAATTTTCAAGAGATCACTTCTAAACTTAAAGACTAACCAAAAGGCATATTTCACTCGAGCAATATGGTTTCTCAGCAGCTTTTCAAGTATTCTTTTCGGAATACTTTTTACCGCTGAATGACCACATCCCTTTTTGGTATAGAATGGACAGCAAAGACCATACTACATTCAGTAGCCTTTGTGATTAACACTTAAGAGTCATACTTTGTGCCCACGAACCAACCCCTTTTGGTTTGTGAGCAATGATATCTACACTATAAAAGTCTGCTTTTCCCTTGCATCTCTCGAGATCTCAGACATCAAAGGATGTCACAGGTTTCCTTCACCGCGGTTTCTAATAGGAGAGTTCCACATTGGATAATGACTTCTCTGACACAATACATCTTCACCTAATATTCTGGTGCAACGTACGCAACAGTAAGAGATAGAAGTCGCACACAAACTAAACCTTGACAGACTGCTCTTGGAATTCATAAAGCCAACAGGATCTGCCCCAAGGGCCACTCAAATCAGTAATGCTTCCTTTCCAGCCAGTAAATTGGCAATTCCATAGATAATGCCTTTTCTATATGCCAGAACACAAACCTAACCGTGGGATCTCGATAACAGACAAAGGTACACGATAAAGGATAGGATAGATTTAATCAATCCTTTTTAAGACGCGGCGCGTATTCTACTTCTACAGGATGTCATGTAAATAAGCTGAATGCGTGTTTGGCCTAGAAAATGAATAGCGGATGTAATCCGTTGGACAATTCAGAGTTTTATCCTTCCCCAGACAATTTGATACCAATCCACCGAGCCCGTCGGAATGGAAGGCTCGGCTGGCCTGATCGAGACTCGAACCAAGAACCTCGATTCAGGATGCGCACCACAGCCTCTCCTCCGATTGCACTACTAAGATCTCAACACTTGCAGAAAACGAATAATCACAATTTAGTTTACTAAACAAGGACCAGCGTCGGGAAAACCTTCACCTGAACCCTTACTCTTCAACACCATCCCCAGTACTATAACGATGGACTGTACGGTATGGGATACTTTGCAGGAGAACAGTGGTAAAGGAGAATGAATACAAAAATATTTAAAGAAATGTAAATTAAATAACAAAACGTTTGACATGGGTTTAAAACATACCTGGACTGAAATTCTTTCGTGCACAGGGAATGCGTAATGTTCTCAATAGAGTCGCATAAACAATGAGTGTAATCGTAGGTCGGATAGATACACCTACAAAAAAAGCTTGACGTGTTGATCTATTCACCAAACAAACCTGAGATAATTTCTACTGAAGGAACGTCTACCATTGATTACCGGTCCTGTGATGTGGCACGTATTTGATGCGATAGGCAACTGGATCTACCTTGCCTTCCTCGAGTACAAGCTTCAGCCGTAGAGTAGCTTCTCCCTCGTCGAACTTTCCATGTTTCATGTCCTGGGAAATCATCAAACTGCTTCCAAATTTAGTAGATTTTCAAGGAAAGTCTAGTGTTTGATTCAAGCTCCAGCGCAAATCTGCCCAGCATTTACAGTTCAACATATCTGGGTCCGTCATAAAGAAAGATGAAAACAATTCCAACCTCGAACAGCTGTAAGGACTCCTCAATCGGCCTTGTTCTCCACGGCGACAGCTGCACGTCGAAACCACGGATATCCTCAACTCGCTGATGACACACGTATGCGTGACCTTTCCGTATCAGCTCGACCGCCCACTGAAGCATTATCACCGGGTTTCATACAAAAAGATGTTTGAAGGTCAAACAACACGACAGCTTTGAAATAAGTGGCGTTTAACAATCCCATAAGTATGCGCACATACATACCATATACGAAGAAATAGACCGTAGGCAAGAGGTTTATTCAGTGACTCAAGCTCAGAAAACTGCTCCCTAGGAAAAGCTTGATAGTGAGAACTCTTAGGAAGATGGATCACAGTGTAGAACGACGGTAATACTGAATTACTCTGACGCGTACAAGCAAACCTTCTGCTTTCTGGACTCAAACTGCAGCAACTACAAGCAACTTCCCTAAAATAAGCCAGAAAGCTTGCACAATTTCAAACCGTCGGCACATGCCGATGGGAGTGAGTAGGTAACGTCGGTATCTTCGGGAACTTCGCTTTCAGTGGTTCACTCATCCGCTCCAGCACGGTCTTTTTGACGGTACACATTTGTAATTCAAAACAAGTCCCATGTTCCAAGATTGCCCTTAGGGTTTATTGCAAATTCCGATTTCTCTGATTCCGCTTAAAGATAGTCCACTACTTCCACCAGGCCCTTCGACGACCTGCAACTCATCCGCCATCTTCAATAGTCTCCTCCCTAAACTGAGAATTTCCAAAAAAAAAAAACCCTTCCACTGAAACAAATAGCTTCACCACGACTAATTGAAAGGATCGAGGATGCATTAAGAGACCTATTTCTCCCTTGTAGACGACTATCTATCCAGATCAAGGACTTCGCCACACACCACTGCAGAAAACTAGTTAAAAGAATGATACTAGACTAGAGAAAATGGCACACCTACCTCATATAGCTGTTGGAAATAGTCTGAAGAGTGCGTGATGCGAGCGGGCTTGTATCCTGAAGCATTATTTCTAATCAACAATAACAAATGATAACCCCAATGAAGGAGTATATACAGTACACAGATAACATCTAAATATGGTAGAGCAAAGACTATGTGAAGTTCGCTTATTTCAATAACAATAACTGATTCTTTGCTAGGAAAAACCAATAATACGATTCAAAAAAGTTTCTCGCAAATTGTGTTCACAAAAACTATTCTGGCAAGAGGTAAGGTACCTAGCCAGCCGACTATATCCTCAATTGCGGTGAAAAACTTCTCTTCTTCTTTTTCAGGATTTGTGTCGTCAAACCTCAAGTTGCATTCTCCTCCGTGGGCCTAGAATCAAACAGACGCACAGCATCGAAACTAAAAGCTAAGAGTCTCTCGACTAGCAGATACCTTAGCATAGCCAAAGTTGATGTTAATGGCTTTAGCATGTCCAATGTGAAGAACGCCATTTGGCTCTGGTGGGAACCTCGTGACTACCTGAAAACAATGCAATTCAATGAGAGGTCATCAGTATCATAAAAGGCTATCTAAACCTACAAACTCTGCTTAGTTCGGGCAAGATGTCCATATAAATAGTCTATAAAATTGATACCGGATTAATTCTATTCTACCATCATTCTTGATGGCGAAAATACAGTGATGTCCGGGTATACTAATAAGAGACAACTCTTATCAACGCCCTCAGACACATTTGAAAGTCGTCCTTAAAAGAGCGCACTACTAGAAAATCGTAAACTCAAATGCCATTTAAAAGAAAACCAAGACGCTAACAACTACTGAAAAGGGCAGCAATGAAGATAATAGAAAGGAATGAAGAACAGTGCTGATAGTAGGCACACCATCTTCAGTGCTAACTTTAGTTATGAAGATGTAGTGGGTCTACAAGCTCAGCTGTGTATTGGGCAAACAGCGCAAGTTCAGAGCAGTTCGGGTCATTCGACTTAGCAACAAACTTGAACTTGCCTTCCCTCCTGTGGCTTCAACGTGTCTGCGAAGCAGCTCCTTTGTTTTCGGAGTCGTGATGTAGCCATCGGTGGTGTAGTTTTCGCCTACCTTAACAAGATAGCTGTGTGCTACAGGCAATCAGTGGAACTTTGGTAGCTAAAGTCTCGATTACCTTGTGGAAGTGAGCTCGCGTTCGCATCAACTCTTCAATCGTCGCTGCTCCGTCGTTTTCTGAATCTGTTTTGCGTAAAAATGCAATGAGCTGTGGCTCACAATTTGACGAACCTTCAGGAACTCCATCCTGTTCTGGTGCTGCTTTGCCATTTACTGACGGATCGTGGACTTTTTTACTTTTCACGCTCTTGTCTTTGGCATCATCCTCCTTCTTCATCTAAATAGGATAAAGCTAACCTTTCCTGCAATAAAAGAAAACTATCTGAACTGTACTTTATGTAAGTTTCTAAATAGTTTTGGTTCCTGCAACAATGAATTTTTAAAATGGGAATGAGCAAGACAAAACCATACGCGGCGGAACTCCAACCAATTTTCTTTGCTTTTCGAGATGAAATGCGTTGAGTTGAACAGACCACAGGTGATTTACAAATGCCTTCAGTCCACTGCACACAACGCCCAATCTATTACCTACTCATGCCCTGACAGCGACGGAGCAGTAGTAGACTCTAGTGCGCGAGTGCAGAACGTCTTGTACTGGCGAACAAGAGAGTGGGAGAGCTGGAGTCTTGCACTGCACATACTTAGGGTCCTGAGGCAGCATAGTCTGACGAAGCCCCATGTGCATGTTCCCATGAGGTAAATAAATATGAAAATAAGATAAAACACAGAAAACTAGCGATAATCCACATACATGCTTCCGCCCTCGTTTAAGCTTTTTACTCCAAAACTTGAAAGTTTTTGGATAGTTATGTAGGAGACTGAAAGTCTGATTCCAATGTCATAGAACTGTATGGCTTGAAATTCTAAGAGAGAATTTAAACAACATTTAAGTACATTGGGAAGAAATCGTCTAAAAGCCTAGCGGCGAAGTGTCGAACTGAATTATTTACAACTAGAGTTAGAGAACCTGAAAATTGTGGAAAATCTCGCTACAGTTAATTACAGGCGTAATAAGAAGCAAAACCAAAACGGTTTTTTCATTACTTACACCTGAGTCGGAGGTATCAAAAACCATATTGCTGCGTTGCCTCCTTCTATAAGGAAAAGAATGAAGTTCGTTAGCTGGTATTCTACGATCTAGCTCTCGATAAATGGAGTGCCAATGGTAACGTTGGGCTTCTTTCGTCAGCGAAAAAATGATTTTTTCAGAGTAGCTTTGCATTAGAAGGACGTGATATTCACTAAAAAAATGAAATGCGAAAATCTGAGAACAACTAGTCTGTTCGTATCACCCCGAACTTTTTGGCCACTTTCGAAGGATCAGTTTTGGTACTTTATGATTCACATTGCAGGCGTAATTAATAAAGAAAAGGTTAGTAGAATACAGCTGAAAATGCAAATAGGAATCTATGAACAGTTTAAAAACCTGCTGAAAATGTACCACCCTCTGGCGAACAAAGAGCCACTAGCCATTCGAGCAGCACTTCCAATAACATGTCGATATCTGGCTGTATGCAAGAGGATGTCAATACTGATGATGGATATTTAGTTGCGATCAAAATTCTTGCGCATGGCGGGACTCGAACCAGCACCTTCCGCTTTTCGGACAGGGGCTAACGCCTTACACTACTGGCGCTGTTTGATCGCACACATCCACACATCTTCGTGGCAACGACTAGTCACCACTCACCCGTGATATCGGGATAAGCAAAACACATTCCGTCAGTTTATGAGCTCCAACTGCCCAAATGCTCACAACCAGAAAACTTAAGAATAAAACACTGAGGCTTACCTACTAACAATAGGGAGGAGAAGAGGTACGAAATGAGTGCTATCACTCCACAAGGACTAACGATATGACCCGTAAAGACCATGTGACGTATTACTAGCCACGATCCGACCATCCTATATGTACATATACGAAGTCGCATTTCATTTCCAATCGACGACCGCTCTGATGATTTTTGCACTCCCCGCTGGCCACCTCTGGATTAGTATTATGGCTTGTCGAACGCGTTAAGGGTGGATTAAGCACTTAAAGGCAAATAGGAAAGGATTTATGGCAGCACCTTCTCTATCCACACTGCGTCGGGTTTTCCGTCACAACTCTTAGCTGCTGTGATGAATAGGAGATGCAAAGAACATCAACAGGCAGTCTACCTTTTTCTTCGGTGCGACGTCATCTATTGTTTTAGGTCCGAGCAGCTCGAGAACACGAAGATCTACTTCCTTCTTGACATATGCTCCGTCAGCCCACGGCAGCAGAGATCGAGCTTCACCTGATATCGTAACTGTTGACTGGAAATAACGAAATGGTAAAGATTGTAAACCGCACCTAACAGCTTTCCGAGATTAAAGGTGTACCGCTCAGCCAATAGCTGCTCTTTGTGCTTTTCCATGATAACAGAAACCTGGAATTGCACAGCAGTACATGAAACTCATTTTTTCGCCACACAGACTACTTATGCCGCCATAGCTGCTGTAGAAAAAAAAAATCATGTCGATATTCAACGCAGCATAGCGGACACTAGTACCTCTCATGCTCGCAACGTCTAAGCATAGACATCTATAAAACAAAGAAAAGGGACCATAAACGAAAGGCTTACTGTGTCTTCTATTTCGTCCGCAGTGACTACCACTCCCACACCGCAAGCTTTTTCGAGCGCACAAATCTCCACCTCATGAACGGCGTTCACAAGAAGATAATCCAGGGCTGCGGACAGCTGAAAACTCGCGAAACATGCGGACATAACGTGCAAGCAATTGCATGCAGCAGAGCAGGGGTCCAAAATACGGCAAGGATAACAAACCTGAGCCTCACTTTTGATTCCATTAGATATGACATATCCGACTATAAGAGGAATATGCTTCACACACTGAGGTTTCACTTTAGTTCCCAACTGGTACAACAATGTTCCCTGAAAAGGGCCGCTTTTACAAAACAAAAAACTTATGGTTAGTTCCCCGAAACACTTTATATTTTGACAAAACCTTTTTCTTGGACGTGAAACATTACTTGTGCTAATATTTTGACCTAAACTGAATTAAATAAAAATTAAAAAATAAACATAACATATTTTGTTTTTAGCATAATTTGTATTTTGTAGTGTTTCTTATTTAAAGAGCCAAATCTGTGCATAAGAATGACATGAGGGAGCCAAACGCAGCCTGAAAGGTAGCGATATCGAAGAACTGGATGAAGATGAAGAAAATCGTGACATTGAGTATCTGAAGGAGGTGACGATTACATCGGTGATGCGTTGGAAAACACAACGTTTAGGTGGTCGCCTCTCTATGAATGAACCAGACCATGCTTCCTTTACGTGAAGCACTGATCTCAAAGCTGATGCAGGGAATTTTTTATGTCACACACTATCATCCAGAACCTATGTTATAATTCACCATATGCGACAAAATTTTCAGGCAAAACGATGGCTCGCATGCTGCGATTGGAATCACGAGCCGAGATGCCTGAAGATTGTTTCTGGCGTGGAGATCCCATTGCCGCCAAATGATATTTCTCCGTTCACTTTCGCCTATCCCGTAGAAGCCGAACGACTAAAGCACGACCAGCAGGGACTGACTAAAGCTCCCTTTCTGCTCTACCTTTTTCCAGAACGTAGCGGGCTGGTGCCCACTCAGAGATTGCAGATGGTCGTGGAACACTTATATAAGCACGGTTTCTGTGCTCTCCTTCGCGCGCGTAGCGCAGTCGGAGGAGGTGGCGGCTGTCGCGTGCACCCGATATCACATTCCTGGTTAGGATTTCCCGCCCAGGCCAACCAATTCTTTCATCCCTCAGTGAATTGCACCAGATATGTCTGAGAAGGATAGAGCGTTGACTTGTTCATCGGCTGGCAAGTCATTGCACGGCCAAATACGCATTCAAATCGCCTCCACGACCCCCCGTAGAGATAGAGTGCGTGGCGCATCCCAAAAGAGATTGAGTAATTGAGTAATGCCGTCTTTTATCCTTGTTCTTTATCCACCGCTGACGTGAAGAAGAGCGCAAAACTAGGCAAGGGAGGGAGCTCCGGAGTTTGGCCGATCCAACTTACCCCTTTTAAAATAAAGTACGGTTGCTCAATACGCAATACTCAGTGCGTCATAGGAATACCCTGTCTTCCTTTTTTCTAAAACCCTGGTGCAATCCTAATGAAGGGCGAGGGGTCCACTTCATGACGGGACGTGCGTTCTGCCCCTCGTCCCCTTGACATGTCCACCCCAATCTCCTGGGCTTCCTTGAGAGTCCAGTGGTTATCTTACGCTGTATATCAAGTTGCATGTGTTTCCATTTCAACTATTATTTAAACATGAGTATAAGGTGGACCATCCCCTCCCTACTGAGACTGCACCAAAAACCTTTCGCTTCGTTATTTATGTGGGTCTTGTCCACGCGTTGAATAAATGATTCCATGGAAGAAATAAAGCGCCCCATCTCCCTGCTTGTTGTACCTGCACCTTTTGCCATACTCACATGTGCCAAGCAGCGGAGTTTATGATGAAGAGCATCGTCGCTACGATTTGATGGCCGCGTTCTGACTAGGAAAAGTAGCCAAAAAAGGCCGGTTACACACGTTACAACGAGCTCATGGCACACAAATAAGCACTGCTGCTCACCTGCTGTTTCGTTAGATTCGGACTATCCGACTTTTTCAACGCCTCCTCAGCAATCGCTATAATCGAGCTCAACTGCTTGGACAAGGCCGTGTTCTTCACTGTTTCCTTCACCTTGTGCTCCGACAGCCCCAGCCATTCCAGGCCCGGCATTTTACCTGTAATCACAGGGGATCACTTCGAAAGAGCCCCAACAAGAGTGTCAACTAGAACACCGATGAGGGAATCGAACTGAGATGCAACTGTGTGGCACTGCGTCAGATCCTGCGGCTTCTGTGTAATTACGGACGAGGCAAAGCATTGCCGTCAGTTCAACGTCTACCGTACCTGTTTCGGGCCGACGCATTGTCAGTCGGACAAATTTATTGGACAGCTGGCAAACTACAGCGCTTCAAAACTCCAAGGCGCAGTACACGATATTCTCCATCGATCCGAAGTCAAACGTGCCATAACTCAGCTCTCCAGCAGCTTGCCGATGGTAGGACGCGCAATGTAGCTCATCACAGTGCGGTTTCTCTAATTGCATGAGCCGCATACAGAATATAGAGCAATTTGAGAAACGCTAGGGTATCCAGCGCGAGATTTGCTAACGGTTATGGAAGGGTTTTTATGGGCAGGCGCGGATAATTCGCCGCCGTGAGAGAAGTATAGTGTTGGTAACTCTTTCCGGTTTCTTTGTGAGCTATTGTGGACCGGCTTTACGAGTTGCCTAAACTTTTTCATCTAGGAGGTGTATGGAGCTGTTTCATCTAGGACGATGTTTTTGAGCTTATGTTGTTGAGAATTGAGCCGGCGTTGTTCATCTGTCGGCAAACAACTAAATGTTTTTACATAAAATTTAGCAACATCTTGTATAAGCATTGCTCAGGTCGGAGATCGCTAATCGCAAGAAGATTGATAAGAGATTCCTCGTGAGATTCATGGTACAAATGAAAGTCTGAGAAATCGCTTTGCTGCTGCTCATAAATTCCTAGTAAACAACTCCTTCTTCCTCTTAGGACAGATGAGCCAACATGATGTGTTAAAACTCAAGGAATGTCCTCGGCGGTATGGTAGAAAGCCTTTGTACATTTATATAATATTACGTCGACCAGATATCTCAAGCAGCATCCGGGCCTGCCACGATGGTGCGAAGGGTCAACAATGAATTTTAGGGACCTCGAATCCATCAAGAGTGTACCGCAGCTGTCTCTACACGACCATTTAATGATAAAAGCGAAGCATCTGAACAAATTTGGAAAAGTTCATCGGTCTCCGGTTCGAGGTCAAAAAAGGAAGCCGTGTGAGGGACGTGACCAGGATATCCGATATGGGCCGTTAAGATGATGGAGAAATATGATTCTTGAGCAGGAAGATTGGAGAAGGCACTTGTGGTGTCATTCGAAAAGATGCTTAACAAGATCCTTGACAACTCAACAATGTCGCTTAAAAAATGGCCTGTAACCTATAAAACCTATAGCCTATAAAATGGTATAACTCCATCACTTGTTTCACCTGTATCACTGTCGCCCCGTTGATCATCGACTTGCTCGAGCGCGCGCCAATAGCGTTTCCATTCGTCCCTGTCGCCATCGTTTTGCCGGAAAATTTTGCCACATATGGCGAAGCTCGGACGTCCAAAGGCCTTCTCTCACTTGTGTGAGTCGTGTCATTCCGAGCATCGTCCTCTTGATTCCACGCTGCGCGATGCTGATCGCGCGTTCATCCTGCTTTCGTATAGCCCAGGTGTCTGAGGCGTGCGTTAGTGCAGGAAGAGACGAATAGGTGGGCACGAAGTCGGACGTTCTTCGTCTTCTTCGCCTCCTCTTCGACGCTCTTGAAAGCTCCCCAAGCCGCCGTTTCCTTCTGCTCAGCTCTGGCGCTAGGTGGTTGGCCATGTTGACTTCGCGACCCAGATACACATTGCTGGAGCATTCAGAGATGTTCGTTCCGTTGAGCGAGAATGGGGCATCAGAAACATGTCCGTTCCTCATGAACATCGTCTTCGTAAGATCCAGCTGCAGTCCAACGTTCCCACATACACGATCGAAGTCGACCAGCATTCGCTCTGTCTGACTGACGCTCGGTGTTATGAGCACGATGTCGTCAGCGAAGCGAAGATGGTGTAGTTGCCGGCCGTCGACCTTCACACCCATGCCTTCCCGTTCTAGTTCGCGCATGACGCTTTCGAGGGTGGCGCTGAGGAGCTTCGGGGATATGGTATACTCCTGCCTAACCCCTCTCTTCACGTCGATGACGACGTCGTTGTAGAATGGTGAGATCTTGACCATGAATCCACTGTACACCTCGTGAAGGACTACGATGTACTGAGTAGGAACGCCCTGAGTGAGCAGGGCTTCAAAGACTGATTCAGTTTCGACGGAGTCGAATGCCTTCTTCAGGTCATTGAACGTAAAGCACAGCAGCAGCTTGTACTCTCGCGACACTTCGATGAGCTTCGTAATGGTGTGTATGTGGTCGATCGTGCTCAATCCTCTCCGAAATCCTGCTTGCTCGCATGGCTGTCCTTCGTCCAGCGTTCTGCTGATCCTATTCAGGATCACTCGAGTGAACAGCTTGTAGACTACGGACAGCAGACAAATAGTTGCCAGTGCCGTGTACATCTCCCTTTTTGTACAGCAAGACCGTTCCTGCTGGTCTTCCACTGATATGGAACCTTGCACTCCGACAGGTAGCGCGAGAAGAGCCGCGCCAGGGTGTTGATAAGCGTTGGCGAGAGGTTCTTCAGGTGTTCGGATCTGATCCTGTCGGGACCGGGTTCTGTACGTTTCTTCACCGACGAGATGGCGTGTCGGATCTCGGAAGGGAGAACAGAGGGGATGACGTATCCATCCTGCGGAAGATGGCGTAGGGGCAGGTGGACGTGGCTATCGAAGAGATCGGAGTAGAAGTCGTGGATGACCTTCCTTCTCCATGGCCCTTCTGGGGAAGGTAATGGTTCCGTCAGGACGTCGCAGAACGGTCATCTTAATCTTGAAGTTGGCGAAGTTTCGGCGGGCATTGCGGATGCTCAAACCTGTCTCTGCAGCTTCAGCCAACATCTCCGCCCTTCTCTCCTTAAGATCTTCCTTTATCGCCGCTCTGCATAGCTTCGCAAGCTCGGACGTCGGTTGGTAGTTGCTTGACGTTCGTGCTGCTCCACGCTGGCGTATCAGCTCGAGAGTTTCCGGAGACAGGCGTCTCTTGGTGGTCTTCAAGCTCTCGGCTCCCTTAGCACTATCGTGGAGATGGTGCACGAAGCGGTCGCATTCTTCGTCAATGTTGTCCATGACGATATCTCCCCAAAGGGCGGTAAGATAGGTGTAGGGGTTCCAGTTGATGGCCGTTCTGGAACTCCTCTTCCTGAACTTTGCGGCTTTCTCTCCTTGACGTGAAAAGCGGAACCTTGCGCGAAGGAGGGGGTGGTCCGATCCCGTGTAGAACTTGGGGACAACGGAGACGTCGGTCAGGCAATACTTGCGGTTGAAGATGATGTGGTCGATCTCGTTGTGGAACTGGCCACCGGGAGATTCCCAGGTCCATCGGAGGGAGGGAGGCTTCTGGAACTGCGAGTTTCCATGGATGGTGTTGGTCGACATGATAAACTCAGACAGCCTTTCACCTTGCTTGTTCCACTCCAAACTGTGTGTTCTGATGGGAGTTCTTCCGATGTCCTTTGCTGCGCGATCTTGGCGTTGAAGTCGCTGACTATCACCTTGTAGAAGGTGTGATCTTCCTTTTAGAACTTCTTCAACTCTTTCAATGCGAATGTGCAGGCGTTGTAAGTACAGATCGTCATCCTAGTCCTTCTTAATTTGTGCAGTACTCGTCCTTCCCATCGCTGCAGAAATGGGGGCTCTTTCGGGGTCAGGGGAATGAGGCCCTTTGGTGCTGCTGTGTTTGCGTGTTTGTTGGAGTACACACGGTAGCTAGTCTGTCGTGCGGGCGAAGAACTCCGGGCAGCCAGCCAGACTGCCCGAAGGAACGGGGCGAGAATTTTGAGGCGGCCTCGAATCGCCTTACGATATACTCCCAGTTTACCGAGTGCAAGCTTTTGGCCGGGTCGACACAGTTACAATCCGCGAAGGCACGAACACATCCACGCATTCTGTGCACGAACATGCCGCTCTCACGCACAAGGAACGCGTCGTCCCGCCACAGCAGGAGCGAGAATTCCATCCCCTGCATCCCACCTGCATCTCTGGGCAGTACACGGTCGGGTTTTCTTCGCGTTTCATTCCCCTATCCACCACCCGAGGACGCGCCACGTATCCCTGCGACAAGCGATCCCTCTTAACAAGAGAGCCCGAAGGCTCCCTATCGAGGGAGATCCGTGGACATAACTCCATCTGAATGAATATCATATTACACATCAAATAAATACTGATATGACCAGCGGGACGAAGCGAGTGCATGGGCGTAATCCGACACCATAGATTTTGATGTTGATTTGTTGTGATTGATTGAATGGAACTTTTATAGCCATTTTAGCTCTAAGGGCGAGCATCTACCGACAATTAAACGAAGATTCCCTTCTTTAGCACGATATGCATACCCAATAATCTGGCCTAAGATTAGATTAGTAGTGCTTGACTTTTAAACAATATTTCTTTCACGGGATCTTGGTAGCGCAGTCGGAGAGTAACCAGCTGCTGCGTGCATCCGATTTCTGGTTCCTTGTACGGATTCCCCTCAGGCCCGTTAAGCTTTCCATTCATCCATGGTTGGGGGAGTTGGTACTATGTTCGTCTAGACAGCAAGTTATTGTAGAGGCCAGATACGCATTCAAAGTTGGATACATGTCGCGAATACGCACTGCTAGTGGGCGGGAATTGGACCGGGTGCAAGCACGCGCCGTTGCTCCTACCGTAGCCGCGGCAGCCAATCAGGCACAGGCGTGGCCAGACAGGCAGAGCACATGATCGGCTACCGCGATTACAGTAGGAGCAACGGCGCGTTCCCGCACCCCGCGATGCGTCTTTGCGGCATGTATCTAAACCTGTCTCCACGATGTGTGAATAAGTAGAGTTCGTGACGTATTCCGGAAAGCGAGTGAATCACACCATCCTTTACATTTCTTATTTCTGTCATAACCGCTTGAAGGACTGTTTTTAGTCCATTGGAAACTTGGCTTCCTCAACATCACCAGTGTTGAATGATGGTTATTTACGTTCTGTTTGCCAGCCTAAGGAAGTGGAACTTAAAGATTGAACGGAAAAGCTAAAAACGGCCGGGAACCGCTATTAGGAACGTGGAAAGGGAAATTTTGCACATTGCTGCTCCTCCACATACACAACGGATCAGTGTGGATTTGTTCAAAGTATTTCGACGATATTGCGCATAGGTGTCGCATCGAAAGCTCCAGTAGGATTCTTTTGCCATTACGAGCTCCAGACATGCGTCTAGTGATTGTGCATCTTTGTTCCTCTCAGAACTATATGTATTTGCTCTGAAATTGGCAGCCTGAACTCAAATTCAGGAACTGACTGTTCATTGAAACTCACCCACTCAGAATACGAACTTATCATTAAGGAAAATTAGAACAAAAACATTCTGACTTAAAACGTTCGATATCCACAATAAATAAACAAGTCATATTTACACATCTTTGGTTTAGGGCTGACTAATAAATCGTTGAAAGCGATGGCAGCAAACGACTAGAGAACTT
Source organism: Heligmosomoides polygyrus bakeri (assembly GCA_947359475.1). NCBI lineage: Eukaryota > Metazoa > Nematoda > Chromadorea > Rhabditida > Heligmosomidae > Heligmosomoides > Heligmosomoides polygyrus. The sequence continues at coordinate 37,329,471 of OX375865.1, read as the reverse complement.
GAGAGGGAAATGCGTCAGCGAGGGACGAGAGACCGTGCAGTCATGAAAGCAAATCGGTGACAGGTCGACATTAAATAAATAACCCGTTATTTTCAATAAAAATGAGACTAATTCGCAAATCACTACACACATAAAAAGCCGTCGGAGCAACAGAATAGATAATAGACTCCATTTCTCTTGATTCATGGTCGCCTCAGGAGCCTTCGAACTAAGGCCGCTAAACCGAAAGATAGCTTAAGCCACCCTTCAAAGGCTAGCCGAGAGCGATAACGATGATCTAGATGCAGAAATGCATCGCATCGGAACGTGAGATCAAAACAGTTAGCCTAGTAATGTAGGTGAGAAAGGAAGTGCAGATATGGCATAGTGGATGAGCTCGCCAGGATGTGTAGCTCGGATGGATAGCGAGGAGGTTCACTGAGTTATTGGTCGTCTTCCACACCCATGGTGCATCGCTGTATGCGAAAGGTGTAGATCGTGGAGGGCGGCAGACGATTCTTCGTCAGCGAGCGGCGGGCACGGTGTCGCCGCCTTTCCATCTGACCGAGGCGAAGCATGAGCGTCCGAGGGAGCGGCAGGTGGATGTACGAGGAGCCGGACAAGGAGTGCACCTGAACAGAGACACTTGCTTGCGAGTCCACTCCATAAGAAGGTCGCAACAAGGTCTCGAAGAAGGTTAGCCTCTTTCTCTTGCTTAGTTTTGCCTTCAGTGGTAAGAGTTTACTTCTTAAAAAGAATTCAAGGGAGGACTGACCTTCACAAGAGCGGAATCTGTCAGCGAATGTGCTACGTAGAGGCATGACTGGTTCTCGATGACGAATCGGGACTGCTGTGCGGTACTGAAAGAATTCTACCATAAGTCTTCATAACGTGATGTTCTAACCACTCCGTTCTGCTCTGAACTAAAGGCTGCCTTTTGTTGTAGCTAGTTTTGACGCTTTAAAGCCCATGATAATAGCATAGGTTCCAAAAAGACTGTAAAGTCTTTCTTTAACTAAATCTATAGGTAACAGTTAATCGAAATTCCTGCATAGAGGATAAATGATTTAAATATGCCGTTGATCAATCTCCTTGGGATACGCAGCGCATGATAGTTTTAGGGATGTCGCGGAGGCAATTAGAATGAGCATCGGACCTGTAGGGCGGTGGAGCGCAGTCTGAGGAGGCGCCGGCTGTCGCGTGCACCCGATACCAGGTTCCTGGTTCGGATTTCCCGCCCAGGCCAACCAAGCCTTCCATCCATCCGGGGTCGGTGAATTGGTACCAGACTTGTCTGGGAAGGATAAAGCGCTGACTTGTTCATCGACTGGCCACCGCAAGTCATTGTATGACCAAATACGCATTGAACAAGTCCTCCACGACATCCCGTAGAAGTAGAATGCGTGGAGCATCTCAAAGGGATTGAGTAACGCCGTCCTTTATCCTTTTTTATCCTTTATCGGACCTGTACGATGAATTGCAGTAGCCGGCAGATTAACAAATAGTGTTTTATGCTTAGCAGGCAAGTCTGGCACCAATTCGCCGACCCTGAAGGAATTGAAGCTTGGTTGGCCTGGGCAGGAAATTCGAAGCATAAGCCTGGAATCGGGTGGACGGGGCAGCCGGCACCTCCTTCGACTGCGCCATCACGCGCCATAATTTCACGACATGATATCTGCATAAAAAGGATGAATGATATACAGTACCGGACATGTCTTTTGGTCATTGGCCGAAAAAGCCGCGCCGGCCAACATAGGCCGCTTTGGAGCGTTCCAAAGCGGCCTTTTTGATAACTTCTTTAGAAATCAAATACCTGTGAAAATAAACATATATTTGAACTCAGCAGCTCAAGCTCTATCTTTTGGTATATAAATCTCAGTAGAGTTGAACAATGCATATAGGCCCGACAGAATCAATCGAGTGGGCGCAGCAGCTTGTAGAGCGAGCGTTTGGGGAGTTTTATCGGAAATTTCCAGCCGTCCTTATCAGAAATTGCTACAAGACTGTCCAGATTGCATTTGGAGTGCGCCGTGAACAACGGATGCAGAATCGGACCTACCAATCGAGTGGGCTCGACAGCTCGCAAATTGCATGCGCGGGCGTGTTCGGAGCGCAATAACTTTGTGGAGATCGAATCGTTCCTGCTGCGGCTAGCAGATTTTGTAGGCAGTAGAATGGTTTTGTAGTCCCCGAAAGTACACCATGGTAGCTTCTAAACGGGCGAAATTATTGCGGTGCGAAAATGGGGTTAGCCTTGTGTGACACGATTTTTTCCAAATTCAGTCGACCACTGTGGGAGGACGTGACGAGCTAACGGTCTAGAAATGCGTATGCGAGCAAACCAGCTAAGGTTCTTTGCGAGGAAGTGTCCAGAGCTCCCCAGCTTCCTAACCCGCCTCGCTCCCGGCAGCGATTTTAGAGCGGCGGAGGACAGCGGTGAAGTTTCTTCCGCCCTTACTAGCCCACATTTGAGTTTTCGACACTTTTAATGGCGCAGTTCTGTTCATCTCAGAAAGCGCTATCGAACGGTGTCACTCTCAATCAATTCCGAAAACATCGATTTTTTGACAATTTCGCATCAAAGGTGAGACGGCCCAAGGCCGCGGCAGAAGGACAATGACGTCATCGAGAACGCTACTTTTGAACCGGGTCAAGTTTGATACCGTTCGATAGAGCCTTTCGTAGTGAATTGCATGATGCTACTGCGAACAACAATAACTGTGATAGGGGCGAGTAAGAGCGCGGAGAAGATCGACCGATGTTGTGCTAAATTGCACGCGCGGGCGTGTTCGGAGCGCAATAAATCTGTCAGCTTCCAATCTTTCTGGCTGGAGCGTGTGGATTCCGTAAGCAGTAATATGCTCTAGTAAAGCATTAAAGCACATTAAACCATCTTACGAATTGGCAAGGTTACGGCGGTGTGAAAATGCAGGTTGGGCATGTGTGACACGATTTTTTCAGATTTCGATCGACCACTGCGGGTACATGAGGCGAGTTAACGGCATGCAAACTCGCGGACAAGCAAAACGCCGAAGGCACTTTAGGATGATCTGCTTCAAACTCTCCAGCTGCCTATACTGCCTTAGCCCCATCTGCCATTTTAGAGCTGCGGATGGTAGCGGTGAAGATTCTTCCGCCTTTACTTGCCCACATTCGAGCTTTCGAGCTCCAGCCAGGATACCATTCTGTTCAGCTCGAAAAGCCCTATCGAATGGTGTTAATCTCGACCAATTCTGGGAATATCTGTTTTTTGACAATTTCGCATCAAAGGCGAGGCTCTAGGTCGCGGCAGAAGGACAATGACGTCATCGAAAATCGATATTTTGGAGCCGGGCCAAATTTTCTCGTCCAAAATCATCTAGAGATTATTTGGAGCGCTGATTACAAATCCGACGTCCGTTTTTAAAAATTCCACCGATTTCGATAGGTTTTGGATTTTCTTCTGGATAACTGAGGGTGGTCGGGTCAGGAACACCGATTTGCTCAAATTTAGTCAAAGTGCAGGATTTATTTAGGGTGCCGAATATGATGCCGAAGTCCACTTGGCCGATTATGGCAGGAGACCCATACCGATAACTGAGGGTGGTCAGTGAACCTGACCCTACCAACCTCAAATGGCTGTAACATGCCAAAATCGGTGGAATTCTTAAAAACGGACGTCGGATTCGTAATCAGCGCCTCAAATAACCTCTAGATGATTTTGGACAAGAACATTTGGCAATTTTCGAATTCGCCGACTTTCGATGACGTCATTGTGCGGGCAGGCTCGGCGGAGAGCCATCGTCCTCGAAGGAAATTGTCAAGAAAACCAATTTTCCCGGAATTGACCGTGATTAATACTGTTCGATAGAGCTTTTCGAGCTGAACAGAACGATACCATCTCGTGGGTCAAAAACTCAAACTTGGGCGAGTAAGGGCGGAAGAATCTTCACCGCTGCCCTCCGCAGCTCTAAAATGGCAGCTGGGACTAAGGCAGTTTATGCAGCTGGAGAGTTTGAAGCAGATCATCCTAAAGTGCCTTCGGCGTTTTGCTTGTCCGCGAGTTTGCATGCCGTAACTCGCCTCAT
>OX375865.1:37282383-37325225 GCA_947359475.1 Heligmosomoides polygyrus bakeri | reverse complement strand
CAATCTTTCTGGCTGGAGCGTGTGGATTCCGTAAGCAGTAATATGCTCTAGTAAAGCATTAAAGCACATTAAACCATCTTACGAATTGGCAAGGTTACGGCGGTGTGAAAATGCAGGTTGGGCATGTGTGACACGATTTTTTCAGATTTCGATCGACCACTGCGGGTACATGAGACGAGTTAACGGCATGCAAACTCGCGGACAAGCAAAACGCCGAAGGCACTTTAGGATGATCTGCTTCAAACTCTCCAGCTGCCTATACTGCCTTAGCCCCATCTGCCATTTTAGAGCTGCGGATGGTAGCGGTGAAGATTCTTCCGCCTTTACTTGCCCACATTCGAGCTTTCGAGCTCCAGCCAGGATACCATTCTGTTCAGCTCGAAAAGCCCTATCGAATGGTGTTAATCTCGACCAATTCTGGGAATATCTGTTTTTTGACAATTTCGCATCAAAGGCGAGGCTCTAGGTCGCGGCAGAAGGACAATGACGTCATCGAAAATCGATATTTTGGAGCCGGGCCAAATTTTCTCGTCCAAAATCATCTAGAGATTATTTGGAGCGCTGATTACAAATCCGACGTCCGTTTTTAAAAATTCCACCGATTTCGATAGGTTTTGGATTTTCTTCTGGATAACTGAGGGTGGTCGGGTCAGGAACACCGATTTGCTCAAATTTAGTCAAAGTGCAGGATTTATTTAGGGTGCCGAATATGATGCCGAAGTCCACTTGGCCGATTATGGCAGGAGACCCATACCGATAACTGAGGGTGGTCAGTGAACCTGACCCTACCAACCTCAAATGGCTGTAACATGCCAAAATCGGTGGAATTCTTAAAAACGGACGTCGGATTCGTAATCAGCGCCTCAAATAACCTCTAGATGATTTTGGACAAGAACATTTGGCAATTTTCGAATTCGCCGACTTTCGATGACGTCATTGTGCGGGCAGGCTCGGCGGAGAGCCATCGTCCTCGAAGGAAATTGTCAAGAAAACCAATTTTCCCGGAATTGACCGTGATTAATACTGTTCGATAGAGCTTTTCGAGCTGAACAGAACGATACCATCTCGTGGGTCAAAAACTCAAACTTGGGCGAGTAAGGGCGGAAGAATCTTCACCGCTGCCCTCCGCAGCTCTAAAATGGCAGCTGGGACTAAGGCAGTTTATGCAGCTGGAGAGTTTGAAGCAGATCATCCTAAAGTGCCTTCGGCGTTTTGCTTGTCCGCGAGTTTGCATGCCGTTAACTCGCCTCATGTACCCGCAGCGGTCGACCGAAATCTGAAAAAATCGTGTCACACATGCCCAACCTGCATTTTCACACCGCCGTAACCTTGCCAATTCGTAAGATGGTTTAATGTGCTTTAATGCTTTACTAGAGCATATTACTGCTTACGGAATCCACACGCTCCAGCCAGAAAGATTGGAAGCTGACAGATTTATTGCGCTCCGAACACGCCCGCGCGTGCAATTTAGCACAACATCGGTCGATCTTCTCCGCGCTCTTACTCGCCTCTATCACAGTTATTGTTGTTCGCAGTAGCATCATGCAATTCACTACGAAAGGCTCTATCGAACGGTATCAAACTTGACCCGGTTCAAAAGTAGCGTTCTCGATGACGTCATTGTCCTTCTGCCGCGGCCTTGGGCCGTCTCACCTTTGATGCGAAATTGTCAAAAAATCGATGTTTTCGGAATTGATTGAGAGTGACACCGTTCGATAGAGCTTTCCGAGATAAACAGAACGGCGCCATTAGAAGTGTCGAAAACTCAAATGTGGACTAGTAAGGGCGGAAGAAACTTCCCCGCTGTCCTCCGCCGCTCTAAAATCGCTGCCGGGAGCGAGGCGGGTTAGGAAGCTGGGGAGCTCTGGACACTTCCTCGCAAAGAACCTTAGCTGGTTTGCTCGCATACGCATTTCTAGACCGTTAGCTCGTCACGTCCTCCCACAGTGGTCGACTGAATTTGGAAAAAATCGTGTCACACAAGGCTAACCCCATTTTCGCACCGCAATAATTTCGCCCGTTTAGAAGCTACCATGGTGTACTTTCGGGGACTACAAAACCATTCTACTGCCTACAAAATCTGCTAGCCGCAGCAGGAACGATTCGATCTCCACAAAGTTATTGCGCTCCGAACACGCCCGCGCATGCAATTTGCGAGCTGTCGCGCCCACTCGATTGGTAGGTCCGATTCTGCATCCGTTGTTCACGGCGCACTCCAAATGCAATCTGGACAGTCTTGGAGCAATTTCTGATAAGGACGGCCGGAAATTTCCGATAAAACTCCCCAAACGCTCGCTCTACAAGCTGCTGCGCCCACTCGATTGATTCTGTCGGGCCTATATGCATTGTTCAACTCTACTGAGATTTATATACCAAAAGATAGAGCTTGAGCTGCTGAGTTCAAATATATGTTTATTTTCACAAGTATTTGATTTCTAAAGAAGTTATTCAAAAAGGCCGCTTTGGAACGCTCCAAAGCGGCCTATGTTGGCCGGCGCGGCTTTTTCGGCCAATGACCAAAAGACATGTCCGGTACTGTAGGAGGCATTGGTCAGTTCCTCTCAGGATCCGCTATGCAAACTTGCTACTGATTTGTAGAGTCTTTATACTATGAGTTGCCAGCCGTTTTAGAAGCCAGTGCATAGTGAACTCACGATCAATCAGACTAGTCGGGTACCAGTCCATCAACTCTGGAGCGATGGAAAGCTGGGTTGACCTAAGCGGGATGCGAACCAAGAAACTGATTCTGATGAACGCGAACCGGCGCCTCCTCCGACTGCGCTAAGGCCTATGTTATACTTTGATTGGCGACACTGTGTTGCGCGGGTTGCTACGCAGTGCGTAGCAGCCCGCGCAACACAGTGTCGCCGACTCGTCGCCGAAGTATAACATAGGCCTAACGCTCACTACTTATATTAGGTTGTCACATAAGTTCTGTCCGATTTTCGACGGCAACTTTGCGGTGTAATATCTCAGCAGAAAATAAAGTTTATTAATCAAAGTAAGAACCGTTACAATCAATGTACCTCTGCCAACGATATACAAGAGCATTAATTCCATTTCGGAAGAAATCTGAAAAAAATCTAGAAGCAATGAAACACTCGAAGGCAATTTCGATATCTGCTACATTAGTAAAGTTTTTATCCTTGAGGAAACCATCAAGATGCTTGAAAAGATGAAAGTCCGTAGGGGCTAGGTCCGTTGAATAAGCGGGATGCGGGAGAACTTCATATCTCAACTGATTTAATTTTTGGATGGTCAGATGCGAGACATGTGGACGGATGTTGTCGTGAAGAAGGATCGGTCCTCTTCGATTCACCAGTGCAGGACGCATTTCAAGCAACTTTTGGTGAACCACGTCTAATTCACGACAGTACTCTCTGTCGTGATGGTTTCACCTGGCTTCAAGAAGTCGTAGTGGATAATACCAGTTGCAGCCTACCAGACAGTGAGCATGACCTTCCTCGGATGGAGGCTAGGTTTGGGGAAGTGTTTCGGCTATTCTTCCTTACCCAGCCGTTGCGCTGATCTTCTTCGATTGTCGTACACGATCCATTTTTCGTCACAGGTAATTATCCGGTGAAGAAACGGATCGTTTTCGCTCCTTATAGTAAGGGAAGGACAGATCTCCAGGCGACACCTCTGCTGCTCCTCAGTGAGTTCGTGGGCACCCACTTATCCAGCTTTTTCACCTTTCCTATCGCCTCTAGGTGCCTCGAAATGGTTGTACGACTGACCTGAAGGTCTCTCCCCATCTCACGCACAGTTCCTCTGAATCGGCTTCCACTCGTTCTTTCAAACGTTCGTTATTACACTTCGGTGGTCATCCTTAACGGTCCTCGTCTTCAATATCCACGTCTCCAACACGGAACTTCTGGTACCATCTGCACACGGTGCGTTCGTTAGCGGAATCCTCCCCCCATGCCATCTTGATGTTTTGAGTTGCCTCGCTAACACTGTGGCGAAGCTTGAACTCATGAAGCATTATTACCAAGTGCGTTTTTTCCATGGTTGCGTCCAGCACCTAAAACGAAGCAATGCTCACGACTTTTTAAAAGCAACACACCAAGTTTTATAGAGCGAAACGAGCGCTACAAAATAGTATACAAAATATATTCAATTACTTTCCCTATACATAAAAAAACAATCACAAAGTACAACCGCGACAACCTAATATTATTCGCTGGAGGTTAGGCAGTAATTCAGAAAACGTGACACCAACACCATACCTACTGGATAAGCAAATTGGTACCAGACTTGAAAAACATTCACCTATTGGTTGGCTTACGTCCATAATTCATCATATAAGCTCAATGTTATATAGCTACAATACCGGCCGCGCCAAAGAGCACAAGCGAGGCTTTTCACATCGCAAAGCGTCTTCTTTTGAAATATCTTCGTTAGAAATTCACATTTAGAAATACGAAACACTTATTTAAGAAGCAAAATTGTTTGTACACTTTTCGCGTGTCACTTGCAATGCTCCCACGTGCTGTAGGAATGCAGCACTGCGTTCTTCTAAGCACTTACGGCATGGATTATCTTTTATGTAGCTGATTTTAGCTTCTGGTTGCAGAGCCATCTTTTCATTATATAACCTTTTCTTCTCCGAGACGGTATTATCAGCAAAGTAGTTTAAATTTTATAGATGATTAGTAGGTTCGCGGAAGTCTAACATATGTGCTCTATAACCAAATCTAGGAAACCATGTGCGGCGCCAAATGGTTAGAAAAATGTCTTATCTCTCCAAAACCACATATGGGCTACTTTTGGATAAGCACATAATTGTTTTCCGAATTCCACTTGTCCTAGCAACGAAATTTTTCGGGTATGGGGCTAGCTTCTGATTAATGAGATGGGAGTGATTTTGTAAAGCTATTCACTGACGCCGTAGTCAGGGCAGTCCATGTTTTCTGGCACGGTAGGTCTCACCAGAGTTTTCCAGGGGTGGTTTCTGCAGATGTTCCCTCTCAGTTTAGGTTACGCTTATTCAAATAGAATGTCCAGAATGTCAAAGGTACGCCCAGGTAAACTTACAAGGTAAGCCCATGAAGTTCCCCCAAAGGTCCTCAACGAGACCTATGTGGTCTTCTAGGGCATCGGACAAGGATCACACAACTGAGCTTCGTTTTGCTACTGGCCACTGGGTGGTCCGGAAATGGCAAAAATGGTATCACTTCAGAGCGGGTTGATAAGGCATATGTGACACCTGGAGTGGCCCTGTCAAGAACTATTTAAGATGCTGACCACGAATCTGTCACTCTTTTTCTAAATTATCGTTTTGCTTGTATTACGTTTCATCAAAGTTAAAGTCGAAGGTTGAAAAATATGTCTGAAAACATTGGAGAAGGAAGCGATCCCACTAACGTGCACAGCTTTAGTCACCCATGTCTATCGTAACCTACCGGGATCCACCGAAATTTTAAAAATAGATGTCATATCCGTGATCAACACCCCAAGTAACCCCCTTTGCGATGTTCTCAATAACTTTTGGAAGTGTTTCTCACTGTCACCTCATACATGAACAACATCGACAAGCATTGATTTGACCCATCATCAAGACAAGCTCATTGCTCCTTGGATTTCCTCAGAGACTGCTTTTTATTCTTCTCGCAACTTCCCGCTAATTATTCCCAAGTACTGCATATTTTATCCAACTCGTGTGATTGGTCGGCTGGCTGTGTGTTTCTTCCTCACCATTCCTTATACACGTACGGGAGACGGGTCAGGGGCATAGCAGATTAGGAGCACTTGCACTCACCCCCTCTACTCTAAAGGTCGAGAAAGTTTTTCGTCCAAAATTCATCTGTAGGGTTATTTGGGATGCAGAGTACCAATTTGGCAACCAATTTCGGTGAAACGATAAAATACAGAAGGTTACGATGGATATGTGTAAGTTCAAGGAGTGTACGCAGAATAACCGGCACTGCTGCCTTTCACGATTCCAAAGGTCGAGGAGAGGTTGAAAGAAAATTTTTCGCTCAAACATCGCAAAGGTGGGGATAGCATTTAACGGAACCCTCCTAAGCGAAACAAGCATTGTTTAATGGATGCGAGATATCGCTCCACGCAACAACACCAGCTTCTTCCACATCTGACAACAGGTTGAAAGCGGGGTTAGGGCGCGGAGAAGATACCCTACCGGAGCCAAAATGTACTCGTCAATTGCAAAAACACTAACAGTCCAAGTAAGGACGCAGAAACCCTACCCCCGGAATCGAACCCTCGACCCCCGCAAGTCCGGCTGCCTATCCATTCGGCAATCCAGTCGCCGCCACAGGCGGCGGCGAATCAATCACTTGAATGTACACTGCAGCTTCGTCTAGGAAACGTAGAAAAGTACTATAATCAAACTTTAATTTGAGCTCCGAACCTTTTGTAAGTTAAGCTCAGTGCACGAAAGGGCCATTCATGGTGTCACTTTTGCCATATCAGCCCGCCCTGAAGCGGTACCATTTTTTGTCATTTTCGGACAGTAGCCCGTAGCAAAAACGAAGCACAGTTCTGTAATCCTCGTCCGATGCTCTACAAGACCACATAGCTCACGTTGAGAATCTTTGGGGAAAGTTCATGGGCCTCCCTTGTTAGAAGTAAGGATAGAGGATCAAGGGCGGTGTTGACCAATTCTTTTGTGGGATGCGCAGGACATTCTACATATTACTACTTGATGTTGAAGAACCAGTTTGAATGCGTATTTGATTTGAACAATAAGTAGCAATAACCAGCCAACGAAGGCGTCAGTGTTCTACCACCCTAGCAAAGTGCGTCAACAATTATTCACATTTTCGGGGTGACGGACGGCCTGTTTGGCCTCTGCGAGGCCCGAGCTTTAAACCCTGATACGATGTGCACGCGAGCGTTCGCCTCCTTTTACGGCGCTAATCGAGTCTACCCCCAGTTACATGTATGGCAATAGAATTATTTTGTAAACCGAGGGAAAACAGTGACACACCTTGACACCATTGGATAAAGCGGCTCGGAAACGTCAATTTCAGTGAAAGGTGTGCACAGATACTCCCCATTGCGGTAGAAGCTGATTTTTCTTCCCGGTCCGTCGAAGAGGATGCCGACCACACAGCTGAAATGCAGACGTGAGAGCTTATGACAACTTAAACGTATTCAACATGTTCAACACCTGAGCTTGTCTAACTCACTCTCTATACGGTAGAGGGTCGCAGACGGCGACTTCGATGGCGCAGTGTCTCACGAGTCCCTTCTGGTTGAGGCCGTACGAGTGCTCGTCCTCACCGAGCAGGTCGACGAACTGCGACCGGGCTCTTGTCTGCAATTTTCACCCTCAAGACGTACATATAGGCGGCATCGATTCGTAGGTTCGTCTGAGAACTTTTGCCGGCCAGCCAGTCCCGGTCCCCTCTCTATTTGCCCACGCGATTGTCCGCGGTGCTCGTTAGGAGCTCTGGTAAGCCATATTTCCGCCGTCGGTCGGCAACCAAAGACACGGGTCAACCATTGACCGCCTATCTCTAGTCCCCTTAGCAAACAAATGATAAGCGTCCAATGGGAAATGAGCAATTACTTGAGTTGCCAAGAAAATTCATATTTGAACCACGCTGGTAGCCACAGAAGCTTGAAAATTGCAAGGTAAGAGGTGAATTAGCAGAAATAGCGAAAAACCATAGCAAAGACGGGGTTGTGCTGGGAGGTGACGGACACCATTATAAAAGTCGCTTACGAAAAGTGTGCCGCTTACCCAATCTTCACTATAAATTAAAAATTTCCTTGTCAGCACTTCATGCTGCTTAAGCGAAGTGCTCCTTCCCCACATACAATAGGATGGATTAGCATTGAAAGTATCTCAAAAAGCTTCGACATCAGCTAAACAAATTCAGAAGCAATGGGTTGCAGGAAACTTGTTCAGAAATAGAAGATTAATCTCACATGCAGAACCGTGTGCAAGTTCAATGCAGCACCACGATCGGTTTATTTGCGTTTAGACTACGTGGAGTGCAGCTATGAGTGATGCTGAATCGCAGTAGCTTAGATATGGCAGGCTCCATCTAATTAGTGGTCATATGAAGCCGAGTTTTCAGGAGAATCAAGGTAGAACTTCTTCGTCATCAGCGTTTCAGAAGAGATCTCATGGAACACTAGTAACTTTCTGGGTGCTTTCTACTGAAGAATGAGCGGAAAAGGCGGCGTTAACTTCTCGTTTGAATGCGCCGCACATTCTACTTTTACTACCGTTTATCGTGGAAGCATTTCGAATAGTATTTCACCTGGACACCTCGTGATTCCCATTCCACATTCTACTTTTACTACCGTTTATCGTGGAAGCATTTCGAATAGTATTTCACCTGGACACCTCGTGATTCCCATTCATAAACAAGTGTGTTTCGCCCTTCCTAGACTAACCGGCATCAAGTCACCGATCCAGAACGGTGGAAAGCTTGGTTTGTCTTTGCGCGATCCGATTCTTGATCAATTTGGGGTGTACGCGTCTATTCCTACTGCGCTTCTCTATAGAATAACATTGATTTGTTGCATTAGCGTAATCCTGTCGATTTCAGGTTAGGCCGATCACGTTAACCTCGGATCAACTAAATTGAGATGATATATTATCATATATTATATTATCATATGATATATTATATCATATTGGAAGTGGAAATTGATTTTCGGTCTTTTTCACATTTCAAAATGCTTTGAGTTGCAATCGAGGAGGAACGTGTGGCTCAGTTTAATGAAGTTCTATGCTTCCGATTATAAACGAGCTCTTCTGAGTGTCCTTACATCGATGAATACACCCATTAAACTGTGCCTGTTTCAACATCAGCCTTCACGCTTTACAATCGTGTATTGCATGTCTATGACCATGCAAGAAATTTCGCGTAGGGTCACTCACCGAGGCTTGTTTGGTGCCGACTCCGAACATGATGGACGTGCCGAATAGGTTCTGACAGACCCTTGTGTCCCAGTAGACGATCGAAGTGGCGGTGAGCTGCTTTGCGCCACGAATGCCGGCCGTTCCGAAAGCGTAGACCGGATGGAAGAGCACCTCGTTTCCCCAGACAGCCGCCTCGAGATTCGTCTGAAATGACAAGCGTGACCTACCAGTTGAGTGAACGTCAGCTGCTGTACCTCATCTTATAACCCATGACTAATGCGGATGTATGGGACTGTTGGTGTGAGCAGTTAGGTGATGGTGAAACGGTGCCACTCCCAATTTTGGGTACTCTTATCTCCACACAAACGCTAACCACACTCTAAAATTCGCGTTTTTTCTATAGACAAGTTAGAAATTTTGTTGGGAAATTTTGAACAGCCTTACTTGAAAATGACAGGTTTAGGCACTTTCTATGGAGAAGGTTTAGATTTATTCATCCAGTAAAATTTCCAAAAGGTGCAGTGGCCGAACTAAATATGGAAATCCTGAAAACGGGAGTAGGATATAGACAGCTAGTGATTTATAGCTATCAAGGGAGCTCAAGAGAATTAGACTTCACAAGTCACTTTTCTCCATGCTGAATTTCGAGACTCATTGCCGAGAAAGGCAGCTGCCGTTGTTCTTACAAAAAATGGACAAGCTAGGATGAAAGGACGTAAGCAGTTCAAGGATCGCACAAAAACAGCCTACGCAAACTAGCGAAGGCCCAGAAGAAAAGGTGGATGCCATACCAGAGCCGAAAAATTGTCCTCCTACTAGCAAAGCTTTGGCTACTATCCTTTTCTGAGCATTTCTGAGCTGCACCTTTTTTGGCTATACCAATGCACACTGTTGATGAAAATGGATTGGAATTTGACGTCGATGCAGCCCATAAACGAAATCGCATAACTTCTTCTTTGAAAATAAAGGACAAAGGACTGCGGCAATCAATTGTTAGAGGGATGCGACACGCGTTCTACATATTTTTGCGGGATACCGTGAAGTCAATGTATGTAATTTTTATTTGACCTATATTTGAAATGTGGTGGCCAGCCAACGGATAAGTCAGCATTTCATCCTACCCGGACAAGTGTGATGGCAATTCCCCGATGAAGAAGGGATGGAGGGCTTGGTTAGTTTGAGCGGGAGGCGAACCATGGACGTTGGGTCGGGTGCCCGTGACAACCGGCGCGACGCACGACTGTATTACCAGGCGTGCCCTTGAAAATATGCGGAAAATATGAATATGAATATTTAAAAAATGAAATTATTTTTTAAAATATTCATATTCACATTTTCAGCATTTTTTCAAAAAAATCAAAATTATAAAATTTTTGAACTGTGTTCATTCCTAAAAATCAGCCACTCGCAATCACGTCGTTGCAGCAGGGCCAGCTTCAATAGAAATGTGTGTCAAACGCGGAACTGCCTCGAGTGAGTAAACACGGCATAGGGTTGACTTTGTATTAAGATGCTAAAATGGAATCCTTCTAAAACGTTGAACATAATCCCTTTAAATTTAGAATGATAGTAGAGCTTTTTTGTGATAACATTCGACGCATATATAGGTCGAATAAGCGCTTGACGCTAATGAGAAATTCTTAAAGGTACACAGCATTGTACAGCCTGCTACACCCTCTACAATTTCTGTCAAACAAGGTAAATTTATTTTAGGTTTCTAAAGCGCTTTTCTCGTGTATCTGTTTGTGTGTATGTGAAATGATCAACAACACAGCAGTTCTGTCAAGATTTTAAAAAATCCGAAACGGAGCCGTGCGTTAATTATTTTTGTTGGGATTAAACTGGATTAGATCCCACCATATCAACAATAAATCAGCAACGAGAACATGTCCTATGTCATACATTTTCTCTTCTGCCTTCACTCATCACTTGTTCTTATTCGAATGATTTGTCAGAGTTTCCTATCTTTGCCTATGTTTTATTTTTGTGAGCTTCCATTACTTGAAAGGTTATAGTTCCAGTGCCAGAACAGAACTAGTGGGCTATGACCGTTAGTAATAGTAGGCATGAAAACCCTGAAACTGTTATTTATTTATTTATTATTTGTTATTACCATTATTAAATTGCCGTCGCCTTTCTGTATTAGCTCTGATTGAACAGTTGAGGTGACAAGGGAACAAATGACACGCAGCAAAAATACGGACCAGGTCTTGCGCAGTACATATATTAGGTTGGAAAAAAGTCTTTTCATTTTTTTCAAAGATTTATTACTTTACAACTATAAAGTCAAATCAATTGAGATAAACTCCATTTTGTTCCACTACACTTATCCAAAGACTGGGTAATTTTCCAATTCCTCTCGCTTAAAAGACTGCAGTTCTGGAGTCGAACCATTGCTGAATCCAGTTTTTGAGGTCTTCATCCGGTTCAAAATATTTCTCTCCAGTTTCTTGCTTGAGAGCACAGAAGAGAGGTAATCAGTAGGGGCGAGATCAGAGGTATACGGTGGATGTGGCATTACCTCCCAGCCCAGCTCCTTTATTGTTTCTCTTGTGAGTCTTGCAACATGCGGTTTTGCATCGTTATGCAGGATCATCACCTTTGACTTCTCCGGCCTGTTTTCTTGGAGAGTTGCGACGACTTTGTGTAGTTGGCCACAGTATGTGGCAGCAGTAAGTGTCTCTCCATTTCTGAGAGTTTCCCAGCAAATCACTCCTCTGACATCCCACCAACCACTCAAGAGAATCTTCCTTTCGTGAACATTGGGCTTGAGATCAGACTTAGGGCTCTCTCCCTTTTGTACCCATTGCCTTTCCTTCGGAAGTTGGCACACAGAACCCAGGACTCTTCGCCTCTCACAATCCGCGGAAGAAACGATTTTGTTTCTTATCTGGACAGAAGAGAAGCAGCGATGAAGAGCCGTCCGTCGACCTTTCTAAGTGTCTCACAGGGCATGTGGAATCCAAGCTCCAAATTTCCATGAAAGCCAAGATTCTTCAGATGGATTCCTACTATCCTATGAGACACTTCGAGCTTCTCTGCCAGCTGACGTGTCGTCGGTCAACTATCGGTACGAAGAAGATGGTGTAGTTCACTGTCGTATAATCCAGTTGGCCTTCCTGATCATGATTTGCCCTCAGTGAATAATCTCCCTTGAAAGACTTTCTGAACCACTCATAGCAGGTGCGATGAGTAACAGATCCCAAGCCATATATATGGTTAATTTGGTCCGCTGCCTGACGTGCTGTGGATTCTTTAATGAATTCATGAAGAATGCCGTGCTGAAAATGGCCATGAGGTAGATCTGGCATTGAGTCCAGAAGATTGGATGGATAACGAATTACAAGAAGAGCCTTAACCTGTGTCCGCGTGCGAACGATAGACAAGTGTGGTAGGATTACGAAATCAGCAAACAACATTGGCTAGTGCGTTTACAAGGAGAAGGGCAAAAAAATTTCGTAAGTGTGACGAGACTTTTTTCCAACCTAATATTAAGATCGGCGGAAGGCTGCTAGTAAGTTACACAGCCAGTCAGCTGAGAGCATACCGATTCTTTGGCGAACGACCAGCTGTCCGGATACAGATGGGGAACTCGTGGCGGCTCGGACGGATTGCTGGAGTAGACCACTCGCCTCGGCATCTGAAAGAAGTTCGAGTCAGTGGCAGGCGGAGAGCAGCACCTCACCGCATCGATAAACTCGACGGACGTGAGTCACGAGGGAGGTGAGGAGCAGATCGTCGCTGAAATAGCGGACCGTCTATGACTGAAGCATCGGGAAGCAGCACGATGGAGTGTTCGGGGAAGGAGGTGAGGAGGAAACGGGGACTGGCTGCGCTTTAGGCGACGAGGCTAAGCTTACTCTCGATCGATACGCACCACAGCTGGCGCGTCGGCTTACGAGGGTGGAGATGATGGTCTGACGTCCGGCGGCTGCAGCCGTCCTGGACCTTGAATTGGCTCTAGTGAATTCTCCAGATGCTGAGCACATGATGCCTCTGAGCTCTGACTGAGCTGAGCGAAGAGGCGTGGTATTTTGGAGGTTGAACACATACTTCTTCGTACTTTAAGTTTCACCTCAATAAAATTTGAATCCTTGGTCAAGAAAGCGAGAGAAGCCGTCTATCCCTGGAGCAAACACAGCCTCGGACAAACGAAAGTCGGCTATTTCTGCTTGCGTCAAAGTTCGAAAATCCATCGAATTTGTGAGTTCAGAGGCGTTGAGGACAACGAAAAAATCACCGCAAACGTAACGTTTCAAAAAGGGTACAGTCCACCAAAAATGCTAAAAAAAGAAGCACGTCAAGTGCTACCTTCACAGAGACGAGTGATTACGAAGACATTTTACGACATTCCATCAAAGAATTTCATCTTCCATATCAATCGTAATTTTGGCAAAGAAAAAGGTAAACCTATTAATGTTCTAACACAAAATTCAGTCCCTTAAGGTTAAATTATGCAGCTGAGCTTGGAATTTGTCATTTATGCACTCTTAGAAGTACGTACTTACAACTACACATAAGCAGCTTTTGACACAAGTTAAATTCGAGTTAAAAGTCAACAAGAGAAAATCCAACCCCGAATATTCAACACATTGTATCACAGAAAGAAAAACGTAAAACAATAAAGGGTGCAACTAAACTCCAAACGAAGGAAGCGTGAAAAATAAAAGACAATTTAAAAAACATGAACCATGCTACAAATCCTGGTATCTCTATATATTAACAAGGCTGAGGTGGACAGGCGACTGTGAACGGACTTGGAATTTGAACTACTGCTTTGAATTGATATTTTGAAGTTGTTCATAGCCCTGTTCGGTTGGCAATTCCTTAAAACTCTTTGGTATATGGCGAGCAATCCAAATGAGTACTTATTTATAACCTCTAATGGAGTGGAAAAATAATAATATGTACAAAGACACGGGGTAAGCCACCGTGTCCTTGTATTATTATTTTTGCACTCACTTTAGGGGTGATACATATACATTATGAACCGCAGCAGCACTTGTACGTAGTTGAGAAGTGCTAGGCTGCCGGAGAATTCTATCGAATTTTTGTGAAAAAATTTTGGACCGAGGGAAAGGGAGTGTGAATAGCAGCATTCTGTATGTCTACACTTCATGAACATAAACTCTTCATGGAATACACGTGTCTGCTTTATTGCTCTCCATATGGTGGCAAACAGTGGAAAACTGATCTGATCGTATTCTTTTTAAACAGATCTGACCCTCTAATCTGATTAGGCAGTCGAAAAGCGTGAGTGAAACGATATGGCGGAAGGCGACCGCACGCGACTTTCGCCTTTATTACGCATTACCTTTGTTTGGCGCTGCGCACCTACGCAACAATATACCCCCAACCAATCCATGATCCTCGTCCTCAGTCTGTGACGTCATGTGGGCATGAGGATGTCGTGCTCAAGTGGCCAGGTCGTCTAGTGCACAGCCAAACGTAACGACTGCAGGAGGTTTAGGATGGCATTTGTAGTTCGACGATCGATTTTGAGCACTCCCTAACATCTTGATAGCCCTCTCACTTCTGGTAAGGGACTTGCACACAAGCTGACGTTCCCTAACTCTCCAACTGTGATCCATTTACTACTCTGACCTCAATAACGGCTGCTACAGCGTCTGTGCATAGTTGGGCAGAGCATTCAGTCCGCTGTGACACTTACCTCAAGTCTTACAAGTAATACATCCCATAAGTCTTACAAAGCATGTGCTATGGGAAACACGGGTATTTGAAAGCGAACCTCAGAGGTATTTCTTACCATCAGGGATATTTTTGTTCACCGCTCGTTTTGTCTTTGCCAATCGACTGATATTAGTGACTAAGATTTCAACTTCTCCTTTGTTCTGTTTTGTTTGTACTAGATGACTTTCCACCAATGCTTTCTTAAAATTATAGTCCATTAGATATTAGCGGAGCGATTGAAGACTTTCATTTTAACTCCACCTTTTTATATCATTAATATGGAACTATGTTTTATTTCTTTTTAAACCTTCGTCACTCATTTACATATTTACGTCTTTAAACTTAAACTTTTTATTTTCTATCATTTTTTATTTTTTATGACCTGCTGTTAGGTCTAGGTCTGGATTATAAGTGGTAAGGAATATCTGATATCTGAAAACCCAGGCTTGGGTCCTCTGTGCTCGCCTACGAAGGTGCTAGAAGGAATTTAGGTATTCTTAGTGTCACCCAATATTTTTGAAATTTTTGAAGCAAATCGTGTGAATTTCTCACTATCCCAGATGCTTGGTCTTAAGGCATTATACTAGGAAAGTCGTTTAGCACTCTTTTGTTGAGCATTTATTTATTTATTTATTTATTTATTTATTTGCTTCTCACACTCATGGGTGCCACAATTGAAAGAACAGTGAGCTTTCCATGAGGAAAAGGCCATCACCATGGTCAACAAAAAGGCAAAAAAGTGTAAAAAACGACAATCAAGGGAGTTATGCTCAACAAAAGAAAAAATATAGCGAACCAAGACACAATAAATTTGTAAGGTGAAGAGTTTTGACGGTTTTCTAAAGGGAATGAATTTTTCAGAATATATTTTGTATTATACTGCACCAAAATGCGTCAGGAAGGAAAAAATACAGATGCATATTGCGGCCCTACTCATATATCCAGAAAGACGAGCAAGAAAGCAAAATAAACTGACTGCATCACGAAGGAGTTTATTTTATCCAACTTTTTTGTTTATTGCATTTATTCCGAAACTCCAGCTATTTGCGTTTTGTTAAGCGTGCAGTATTGTTAGCATAAATAAATAAATAAAATCAACAAATGTCTTGAACGATGCCAGTCGTATTCGCGACTCACTATTTTTTCTTAATTCACCACATTTTTGCAGTACAGACAAACACAGTTTTTTTAGTACACATTTTTGCAGTATAGAGTCTAAAGCACCCCCTAGTTGCTCTGTGCAAAGAAAATAAGTCTCGTCGTGAAACGCGATGATATCAAAAGCTGACGCTTACGTATGGCACCCCAATGAAAATGTCGTGAGTTAATCAGAAGTGTGGAAACAAAAAGTGCAAAGTCGAGCTGAGATCGGGGAAAACGAAGAGGGATTCGCTCAACGTCACCGTAAGACAATGGGTAGGAGGGGTTGTGGCCAGAGCAGCTAGCTCGTGCCGCTCACCTATTCTCACCGGCTGTTTGTCTTCGTAGCTGTCGAAGGCGGTCGTCGCCTCCTCTTCAGTAGGGGAACTCTCTAGCGCCTCGCGCTCGCTGGCCACTGCTGTCCCGAACAGACGTACCTGACCCACTGCAGCAGAACACACACACAGCACAGCACACCTGATGCGAAGATGGGGATGCGTTCGGCTCCGATGCAGCTGGCCAGCTGCTCGTGCACGATGAACTCCGGCTTCGGCACTCGCTTTCAGGCCAATTTTGACAGATTCCACTTGCTGAGCGAGGAAAATACTCCGTTGAGAAATGTCCACATACGGCTCCTCAAAACCTGTTCGGCCAGGAAATCATTTAAATATGCGAAAACGGGCTACCTTCCACCGCATACAAATTTGTATGAGAAATACAACTACGTTTGGTCACGAAGCCATTCCAATTCGCGATATTACGGTTTTAAAATTACAAACTGCTCACACAAAGTATCAAATGCTATAACCAAGTGGACTCAAACCCACATGTCTGGCTTTTCTCTTTTTTAGAATGGTTGTCGTAACCCCGTAACGATGCTTGACACAACGTTGTAGAAGCAAAGCAGTTGGTTCGAGTTGTAATTACGATCTAAGGACCTCTTTCCTTCCTAGCATTGTCAGGTTTGATGTAATATCAAAGTGGAAGCACAACACGTTTTCATATTTTGCGCAAAAATATGCGGTTCGAGGTGACTATACGCAGCATTTTCAATAGGTGAAAACAAAGGCGCAAACAGAACTCTAGCAAGCCTTAAAAGCTTTCTT
Source organism: Heligmosomoides polygyrus bakeri (assembly GCA_947359475.1). Classification (NCBI taxonomy): domain Eukaryota; kingdom Metazoa; phylum Nematoda; class Chromadorea; order Rhabditida; family Heligmosomidae; genus Heligmosomoides; species Heligmosomoides polygyrus. The sequence goes on along the minus strand of OX375865.1, from coordinate 37,308,443 downwards.
GCTAAAAAGGTTTTGCTGCTATTATTTCTTTAACAAAATCATTTTTTTCGAATTTTCTATATCAATTTTAAAAGTAAAATTAAATTTTATCATTTCTTTCTAACACCCGATTATTACGCGGAAACCTTACGCCGTCTTGCATCCACTACAGTTTACAGTTCTATAGGTGATATAATGAAGTACATAAGTTGACTTCTTGATTCAAGCACGTATAATTTCTAGCTAAATGGGCGAATTCTAATGAGTTGTGTATAGGGGCGACCTTCACTTCAGCATGGACTAAAATTATTTGTTCATTGTGGTGGATGAGCCACATTCATCAAAGATCTAAAAATCTAATGTCTGCAATGCATCGCTTTGCCAGCACCAATTCAAATGTATTCGGTTTCTCTTGCCTACTAAATGTATGCAAAACATCGCCAACTAGCTAAGTTAAAGTAAAAACGAATGTGTGGAAAATTTTATGGCATCTTTTTCGGAATTTACACTACTAAGTGTCCAGTAATTACACCTGTTCGAAGAAGGGAGGCTTTAGATACCGTCGTGTGCATAAGAAACTGAAGAGTGCCGTGATTAGCTTGACAGAAGGGAAACGGATCCAACGTAAGCCAGATTGCTGCAGTTCCAGATAGTATCGTGGCCAAAAGTTGAAATCGTCAATTGAAAATCTAGGGGTTCTCCCGTGAATACCGCGTGGTTTCTCACCAGGAGTACAAAATCTGAAACAGAAAGGACGAGGAAAAAGCAGAAACATGTCCTCCGCACAGTTGTGTTAGTTCGCTGGCCCACGATCGTTGTCGTTGTCGGTTTTATTTAAAAAAGCCGCTGCAGAAGTATTGATGAGGGCTCATCTCCGATTAGCGTAAAAGCCATCAAGAAATATTGAGTCTTTTTGTCGATTCAACAGGTACTGACTTCTTGCGATTTCTGTTTTACTTAATGCTGAAATAGCCCGTCGAGAGTTTAGAAATACATACTAACACATTGTCGTCGAAAGCGACAGCGTAGCGCACTGATGCTCTCCTCCTCATCACGCTGGCTACCCTTTCACCTCGAGTTACTTTCCAGGACGTCCAGTTAAGATTTACTTTTCACTACTACTAGGCAGTGGTAGCCAGCTTACTGAACCGCTCTAAGGGGGGACATCGGCTCACTAACGACTGTTTCGCCGGGTTCTAATACTTTCAGATTTGGCAGCTGCAAAGTTCATATGACCACCGAATATGAAGGCCTTATGTCAAAATCCTACGTTACGGTTTTCCGAGTAGCAATCAAATCTGGTCGCGCGTCGGCTCCACCCTTTGAACTAGGTGAGGCTCGTCGTTACGGCGTTAATTAGCGCACGATCAATCGAGTGCGAAGATTAACGATTCCTATGTGGAAGGTAGAAGCGAATGCTTGGCCCTACTCGAAAACGAAGTTGAGCTTCCAAGCAAATGCAGGTGCAGTTGTTGCTCTTTTGAGGTGAGCTGGATAAACTGAGCTCTAATGAGATCCCTCTTATGGTTATTAACGCGCCTAGAATGAGTGCATCAGCGAATTGTACTAAGGCAGAAGCGGAACTCGTTCTCCACATCTTAATTTATTAGTATTGAAAGGGCTTAGTAAGTGTGGAACGAATATCACTGTATTAAGCGACAGGCACAAAAAACGGTGCTTGAAGCATTGGAGCAGCGGAACAAAGCTTTCTAAAGATCGAAAGGTAAGGTTAGAAGAGCCAACAGTCCTCTCGTCAGATAGGTATTAAGAATTAAAACGGCGCTATGAATCTCGCTCATAAAAATTTGTAGATTGGGACGAGCTGCTATACAATTGACGGAACTGTTCCTCGCTTCAATTTGTTTTTGGAGGCGACATCCTCCTAAAATCCTAGTTAATCCCTGAACAAATTTTCAAATATTTTATTCTGTCCAGCACACTTATTTCGCACCTGTGTAATCGAATGCGTACAGGCACTAAAAAACGTCTATTCAACAACGTTCTCCCCCACTGTTCTATTTGTGTTAGAAATTAGTAATTGAGTAATGTTAAACGGAAAAATCCTAGTGGATCGAGCACCTGTTTTAAGGTGCTCATAACAAAAAGCTTCACAAGTGTAACATTGTGCGGTATGTATGTATATGTCCAGGTGAACAAGTGTAGCAAGTCTGCAGAAAGCTTATCGGTTTTTTATCCGTTTTAGCGCGAGCAAGCGGTTCGAGGCACTTCAACTTTCATATTTATCCTAGTCGGTGGGGATACTAGTAGAGAAGCGGAAGAGCACGAACAGGCCCTGCCAGGAGGTTGTAAGGAAGGGCGCTCTTATGGGTAAATTCACTGTGTCATCACTGTAAAATAACTCACCTTCAGGTCTGACTTCGTTTTGAAACAGACAAAATGAAATTGCCATCCCAGTAGATCCGAACTTTTCATGTTCACATTTTAGAAAAATTTCAGAGAAAACCAAGTTGGCCTCAAAACCAAGTTAGAAGCTGTCAGTAGAGCTTCTCGAGCACTTTCACCGATATCCCCTTCTTATAAAGAAATCCTATTGGGGGAGTGATCGACTCTTTAGTCGCTAGACATGCTTGAAGGGTTTTCATTGACTACTTTATTGGTTGGCTCCTCCCAAAAAAAAACGAATGGGAGGAAGAAATTTGCATACATACACACCGCCTATTCGCTATCGCGCTAAGCCGAAATTCTCGGCTTATTCCAACGAGAATTATCAACTGCGTATTAGATTCTACATTTTTCATAAAACCAAGCGGTACGGCGATCAATATTGTTTTCTGAAATAAACTGTATTAAGGCGTCCTTTCGATAAAGGAACAATCAGAGCGCGCAAAGTAGAAGATGCGCAAATTAGCCAGACACTTTTCGGATGTGAAAAATCCGAAACCTTTTCAAAGGTGACGTAAAGCTCACATTTGATGTAATAATATTAGTAACTCGGCAGCAGTGTGTGTGTTACGAAAATAGCAATTGTAAATCTTGTAATTGTTTAAACAAAGTGATGGAATTACACGTTGTAACGCACTTTGCATATTTTAAAGTTGTTGTTAAACTCTCTAAGTTTCCTCATTGTTTCATCATATTTCTTAGAAGTTTCTAGTATGACGCATTTTTATATTTCTAAACAAGAACACTTTCTTGGCTACAAGAAGTTCTTTTAGGAAAGGATCTATAACACTGGATCTTCCCTTCTCAGAACGGCAAACAAAATTCTGAAATTCTATAGAATCAAGTGGAAACAGGTGGATTGTCAAAGGATAAGGCAAGATTTCTGAAGCGGCAGTTGCTAACGATTAATGTGGAGCGGGTGGCGGCGCCAGCGATCGCGCGGGGGGGGGGGGATCTAGCAGGGTGGACACGGTCAGTGGGGTCATGTCACGGCAGCTGGATAGTGGGCAGATGGTCAGAAACTGATGACGGACGGCACAATTAACAAATGCATAGATTCGTCGGGTGACAGAAGGAGAACGTGCGCGGCACACAGCAGCATGGCAGGCGAGCAGCGACGTCCGCACACCATCGCAACCAGAATCTGACCACAGCCTGATGTTCGTGGCGTACCCTTGTTGTTTTAGGCGGTGCACTGGACTTCTGCCGCTGGAGAAGCGAAACGTCGACTTGAGACTTCTATTTATTTCTTTATTTATTACATAAGCAGTCGCTTATGCGGAGAGAATCCGAAACAACCAACACTGATATTATGCAAACAGAATAGTACCAGAAAATGGAAAGAGGTAAGAAAAAATTGGAACAAATCCAACAAACATTCATGAACAATGGCACAGCAGAAGTGGGGAATATAAGAAAACAATTAAACAGGGAGGTAGACCATCAGGGAGAACGGCCTAGACAACACTGACTGGCATTATCGAAAAAGCGTTTTTAAGGTAATGTAGATTACCGCGCTATTCCCCTTACTGGTTAACTTCCAGAAACCTGCCAGGAAGCATTTTGAACAGCAGCGGTAGACCGTTGGCTTTCCTCCTAGACAACAATTTTAGAAGTCCTATGCTTTGTTTCTTCAGGTACTATGGGGATCCCTTCATAAGCAATACAAATAGTTCTCGTCATCAGCTTCCTGGTAACCGTTTTGTACTTTTTCCAGCTTTCCAATATTTTTACTTTGTATAGGGAAAACACAGGAGTGCCATATTCTAAAGCAGGTCATACGTCTTGTAAGCCTAGTTAGGGCAGCAGGTTTTGACGTTGACAAGGCTCTGAACAGTTTGAGCACCATCTCCGTTGCCTTGTTGGCAATCAGCACAAAGTTTTAGGCGGTGCACTCGATTTCTATCTCTGGAGCGGCGAAATACTGGAGTTGTTTATGATGACGTGAACGTGCTCACGGTTGTGCTCCATTTTATTGCCAATTTAGCTTCTTCAAACGCTACGGTGATTGAACACTTCATCCAGGGTCAAGCTTCAGGTTCGGGAATCGAAGGGGGGTCGTACTGCGGCGGGGGCAGACATAACTCCAACACCGCGCGAACCCTCCTGGCGTCGCGCACGGTGCGCGACGAAATTGGACGAGTTGTCGCGATCCGATGCTTCCGACGGCTAAAAACACTTCCTACAGGGACATGCGGCACGCCTTTGCCTCAATTCAACGCTTCTTGGAGATGGTATATGAATGTGGTTTCAATGGGACGATCAGCGACAGTTTATACAGGAATCCTGGTCATGTGGATGGGTTCTGGCGTCATTATTTGCCATCTACAACTTCTTCTTTCAATTTTTACCCGTGATTATGGTTATACTACGCAAAAAGGTCACTATCACCTATTCTCGGATCATTTGTCCTAGTGCAGACTGTTGCCTACCACATTCTGTGGGATCTCAAGTTCCCTGCTAGAAATGTGGTTTGGGAGCTTAAACACTGAGAACATTTCGTGCTCCACGGCTAACCATGCGTCACCGAGCGCACGTCCGCGTTTCAGCACCGCGACGTCGCGTTGGAGTTAGGTCCTGGAGCCGTACTGCGGCCTCGTCTGGAGGAGGGGGGGGGGGTCGTACTATGACTCAGTTTCGAGGGGGGGGGGGAGGGGGGAATTGACGTAGTGGTCGTTTTCGGGTAGGAGTATGAATGAAAAGTTAGTACATGTAATTGCTGTAATGTGCTTAACATGTTTAAACACTAATTCAGTATTCAAACTCTTTCAGTATTTATAGTAAATTTATCTGTTATCGAATTCCTCATAACCTGAACGGTTTTCAGTAAAAACTCGTCTGGTCTGGTCAAAAGAGCAACGATGTGGTGTCAGAACAATTGAGGATGCGAAAGCACTTTATTTGTGAATGAATATGCGGAATAAATTTTTACGAGTGTATTGCTATGCAGAATAAATTGCTGTGTGAGATTGTCATATCTCTTCTTCACCTGGAGCACACCGCTAGAGAAGATCGTTGCTCTGGAAGTCTCAAGATCCTGCCGTGATCGTCGCCTGTTGTTTAATCCGTTGGCGATCATATATTGTTTGACGTCAAGCTCCACGAGCGCACGTGAGTTTCCTGCGTATGGCAAAAACCAAAAACATGAAAAACGGAGTAAAACAAAGTGATTAAGTTAGACTCGAGGTACTTACCACTAGAGAGAGTCTATTGGTTTCATTAAGCTGCTATCCTTCTGGAACGTGGATGGTTTTCCCTTTGGTAAGCCAAAACACTAAGAGGGTTTAGCCATTGCCGTGCCAATTTCATCGGTTTGACAGTGAGGACGCTTGGCCCATCTCGCTCTACCCTAAAAATGCTTGCAAGTAAAAGCAAGCAAAGTTGAAGTAAAAAAATATGTGGAGTGATAAAGTGGCTCACGTCATAAGATAGTCTAAAGTTTTAGTCCGAAGATTGCTGCTTTCTCCTCTACTAAGACGATTAGCCATTGAAAAGCTGCGTTCAGGATCAGCATTACTTGCAGGAATAACAAGCATGCACTTAATGGCCTAAAAGTGTAATTTTTCAATTGCTAACTAAGTGGTGTTCTAGAATGCGACGCTATTACCTCATTAACCGAATGTGGAAGCATGATGTTGTCTGCGTTGTTGAGAAGCGTTTGGTAGAGCCTCACACTGTCACTATCTTGGCGGAGGTCTGTAGGCCACGAGCTCAATCGCTTTACGTCCTTGGCGATATTGTCATAGAAGGTCAAAAAATCTTCCCGTGCTGGTGGCAAGTTACAGTACTTTTCCACGGATTTGATAGAACGTAGAATTAGATCTTCCCGAGCCTGTGGGTTGATAGTGTCGGTTTCGTCGAAATACGCGGGATATCCTCTGTTTTCTCGAGTAGCGGATGCAGGCACACATGTAGCAAACTGTTCGAAACCGCCCCCGCACTCAATGATATCCAAAATAATGTGGCGATCTGAAGAGCTTTTCTTTTTAATTGAATAAAATCTTCACACAGCAACACTTAGAGTTTAGAACTCATTCATTTAATAAAACCACTCCAACAAAAGCTTTATTTTTCTCCTATTATTCTAATAGAAGATGTCAGTCTAGGAGGCGTTGATGCTCCCCATCTCTTCTTTCCAAGTATAATACTCCAAGGTGAGTTTCTTGGACTTCAACTCAAAGATCACATCAAAGATTGTACTTTATAAAGCTTTGAGTGTTAATTCCTAAGGATGACATGAGTGATCTCCTTACAAGAATTTTTGAGCCACGCTCTGAATCGCCGACGGAGATTGAAGGATGGACTTCTCTCGGAAAATTTTTCTACCTTCTGAAGGAAGGAACATCTGAGAGTGAAATTGTACCATACAAAAATTTAGGCCGTGATTACTGTACAGTAGAAAAACCAAGCTTCTTCGCAGTGATCTTCAATATGATTAGTGGAGATGACATTCAAAATTCTCGTTTTTCATGAAAATAAAATCATTTTCTACCTAAAAACAGACCACCTGTATAGTTAAAACTTTCCCACAAAAAATTTCAAGCCTCGATCAGCTCACAGCAAAAAAACTATGATTTTCTGAATCGAACAGGTTGGATTCACCTATGGTCGATCTGGCTCCGACGTCATCGGAGCGGCAAAATTTGACGTTCACAAAAATTATCATAACTCGGTAAGCTTTTCAAATTTTGAAAAAGCCAAAAACTTTTTGAAAACTAGAGGAAGTATCCTTTCTGTCCTATAAGAAGCAGCTTTCAAGAGTGAGGTCTTCATGCGGGGCGGGTGAGGTTTGTGTTTCGACCGAAAAAATTGAAAAGATTTTGAGTAATCAACCATAATTCGGTAAGTTCTTCGAATTTTTGAAAAGCCAAAAACTTTTTGAAAACTACAGGTAATGAGCCTTTCTTATCATACATGAGCCTTTCGTAAAAAGGGATCTTCTTGCGGGGCGGGGAGGTTGAAATTCTTGTCGATTTTTGCGAAAATACTTGCTAAAAATCGAACCCCCCCCCGCCGCGCATGAAGATCCTCTTTTTCAAAACCGATTCATATATGGTAAGAAAGCGCGTTTCCTATAGTTTTCAAAAAGTTCTTGGCTTTTTCAAATTTCCAAAAACTAACCGAGTTATGACCGTTTTTGTGAAGAAGTTTTCTTGATCGACTCTGCACCGAGATAAGAAATAAATAGTATTAAAGACTAGGGGGGGGGGTCGTAAACTTTCGGCAAAAATCGAACCCCACGCTTGACCCTGGTTAAGGATAGGGCAGGGACGCCGCCTGCGGCGAGCTCTGCGTCTCTGCCCTGTGGTTAAGCATAGGGCCGCGGCGCTGCCGCAGAACTCTGTGGGGCCTTTAGGCGTTGCGGCTGGAGACGTCACACACGGTAGACGTCTAAAAAGATCTGAAAAGAACACCTAACAATTAAAACCACTTAAGAGGCCCATGAAACCTGTAGGCCAAGCTGTATCTTTCCCTTTTTATATGGAGACTTTACTTTTACTCTAACTCTAGCTCACGCCTGACGCTTCGGCGTCACATAGGATTGGACATCGTACCCACTATTATCCACGCAAATAAAAGAAGCACTATATACTGTGCACCAGGGATGGGCGGATTAACCGTTATCCATTAATCGTTGTTGCGATCGGTGGCCCCGCAGGCTGAGGCGTTCCTCATGTTGCCTTTGCGGCTCCGTGTCGCTCCAAGGGCACCGGAGGGTTCCCAGATCTTACCTAACCCCACAGGACTCCCACGTATTGCCTCAGTCGCATGTATTGCCTAGACGTATTGATGGAACTCCAGCTTCGCCGGCTGGCCTCATCCCTTGACCCCGAGCCACCCGGCTCCTCGGCTCCCGCTCCGTCTCAGGGGACAACCCGAACCCAGGGGAACCCGCAGGGTGACAAGGAGATATACACACAATACATACATATTACAATGCCCTTGAAACGAAGGGACTCACCCGGCTCCTCCACACACGCACACAGTATACGGCGTAGGATTCATTTCGCTTCGCAACCAATAGGTATCCGACAATGCAGTGGCGAGAATACTAGGCGTCCTCCGTGGCCGGCGTGGTAGTGACTCCTGAGGCCGCGGGGGTGAGCATGATGCCCACTAGACCCCGGGGCCCTCTCCTGGCGCTCCCGTCCGTATTGTCGGTCGACGAAGGCAGGGACGAGGCCCCGCGGTAGCCATCCGGTAGAAGAGCGAGAGGTCGGCAGACCTCGTCGCGGGAGCACGGGACGTCGAATGGCCGCGCGCCGGACGAGAGGAGGCGACGCGCGCCGATCGATGGTGCTACGTCACCAATTTTCCCATGCGCCCAGGCCGATCGAGGGTGCCTCATCGGCAAGCTACCGTGGGAAACAGCGCGCCCGGGCCGGACACGGACCGAGGAGCGATCGCGGTCGCGACACTCCCGGCCCACGAAGAGTGCCCGGCTGGACTTCTTCCCCATGGGGTACTAGCGCTGTCGGCTGCCTCCTACTGCTGGGCCTATTGCCCTTTTAGATGAGGAGGCGGGAGCGTCCTGAGAGGTACACGCGAAGGTAGTGAGGCGATCACTGCCCAACGCCACAACCCCAGATGCAAAAACAGGGAGTGGCTGACGGGAGGACGCCTTCACACGTATTGACACAAAGGAAGGGGTGAGTCACACATTCCTACCTCTACCTGGAAGGCCTCTTGGCAACATGCCCAGAGACGAGGCCGCTTACCTACTTACAGAATGTGGACTACGCCGACCGTAATGAGTGAAAGGAAGAGAGCCACGAAGGACGGACTGACTGAAGTATGAGCGGTTACCTACTGGCCGGCGAAGGTTAGCTAAACTACGGGATGGATATATAGGACTACTAAACTACTGCGGTAAACCGATCGAACTACTATACTACTATGAGGAGGAAGCTAACACGGAATATAAAAACCTACAGATGATAACAAACTATGAGATAAACAGATAGACAACGTACTGCGATAGGATAACGGAATGAATAAGAAACTAATATAAAAGTACACATCGGCATAATCGCCGTGGCTCTCAGACGAGCCTTCCCGTAACAACAAACAGTAGAAAAAACATCAACAAAACACTACTACAGTGCTACGACAGAAAACTACTGCACAGAAGACTACGAACTGACTAAAGGGGAACAACAGCGCTCATGCGCGATTCAGGGGGCGACGAGAGGAGTCAGGGCTGCTACGGGAGTGTTCCGTCACGAGGACGTACTTGCTCAACCGCGCCCCGACGAGCGGCCATGCTCCTCGACCATAACCATCATGCCATCTCGCCCATCGAAGCGCAGCCCAACCAGACCGACCCTCGCATCGCTATTGCCGCTGGCTAGAATCAGCACATCACATGTGTTCAAGGAGGAGAGAAGTTGGAAACATCTACTGGCTTACTAGAGGAGGAGCTACTGCATTCAACTAGGTAGAAAGGAGAACTACTACAACTACGCATGCGATAACTAAAGAAGAGGACTACTAAAGATGTACTAGATAGGAAAGAAAAAGAAGTGTGAAGAGCTAAACTAAATAAACCATTACGGCGTCGTGTGGCTTTATGCCATGCGCCGGTCTCCCATGCGGATTTACCGCATGCCGTAATGACGAAAATCTGCAAATAAATAAAGGACCGTATTGACTAAGGGAAAGAAACGTTCCTACTAGAGCTGGCTGGCGCCTGCAGGTGGTGTGCACGGCTTGACGGCTTCTGGTCGATGTCGTTGACCGGTTAATTCGACGAGCGCGGGGCGTAATCTGCAATACTGCAGTATCCTTACCTTTCAACTTACCATGACGCCACTCCTGTCGCTCGTGCTCGTCCTCTGCCGTCCGCTTGCTCTGCAACTCTAGCTTCTACCGCCTCAACTTCCCTGTAATGTCTCAAGGTTACAACATTATCGTATTGACTATATACCTCTCGTTGGAAACCGTATTGAATGAGTGAAACGTATTGACTGCTCAAACGGCTTTTTGCCCCGGCCTACTACGAGCCGCCTCCGCTACTAAGCTCGTCCTCGTCCTTGGGAGAGGCCTCCCGGCGAGCAGGAGAAGGAGCTGGGGGAGATCTACAGAAATTGCGGAAGGACGGCCGATGTTGACGTGGTGCCTGAGGGCTGGCTCTGCTTCCCTGGGGAGGAGAGAATCCTCCTGAGCGGAGCCGTGGACGTGAGTCACGGCGGACGGATGTCGGAGGCTCCTGTTGACGGCGTTGTATCGATGCCCTAGACGCCGGCCGACGTGCGTAACCGGAAGTAGATGGCTCCTGGTGTTGAGCTGGAGTCGGTGGCCTGTGTGATCTTCTCGTCCGCTCGGTCTCCTGACGGGCTCGATCTGCTAGCCTCCTGGGCAGCGGGTGCTTCTGCGGTGGTGTTACGTCCCGCGGATAAGGCCTGTGGGTGTAGTCCGCCATCTGCTCGTAGATGTGGTCTTTCGTCCCACGAACGTCGATCACGACCGTGGGGTTGTCGATGCAGACAGCTCTATGATGGCCTTCTCTGTTGCACCGGCTGCAGGGATCCCGGCGGACGCATTCCCCTCGATGTTGACGGAGGCAATTGCAGCATAGCATGTGGTCCTTGAGGATTTCCACTCGATCCGTAAGGCTGGTATGCTTCGGGCAATCTCCCGAGAAGTGATCGAGGTGGTTGCAGAACACACATGCAACGCCCTTCGGTGGCTGCGGCAGCGGTGGATATATGTGGGCTGCCGGTGATTCCTCCCATTGATACGTATTGGGGGTCGGCCACACGTCTTCCGGTGCTGGCGTCGGTGTTGGTGATCGTCTCCGGCTTGGTCCTGGGCGGTCTTCTTGCGTTGGCGGGGCAGGCCGTCTGTGCGGAGTCCTCATGGTGGGGTCTTGTTGCCGCTGCCTTGGTGTTCTTCGTTGTGCGTCCTCATGGGATTTCTTTGCAGGGCAGGCTTCTTGACTCCGCTGATCCGGCGACGTGGGTCTTGTGCGTCGCTGTCCGCGATGTTGTTGTCGTGCTTCCGGGCGTCCATCGGTCCGAGTCGTAGGCGTCTGCTGGGGTCGTACAAACTGCGGGATGACTACTGGCAGCTGAGCAGACGTTGCAGATTCTGCCGAGCCGAATGGAGCAGGGGACCCTGAAACGGATGTTGCTGGCCCCGTATGAGCTGGGGCCTGGGTCGTAGTCTGACGTATTGACTGTGGGGGTTGCGTAGTGTGTGCGGTCATGGTAGACTGCTGGCCCTGTTGCTCCTGAAGCATGCGGTCTACCTCGTGTGTCCTGAGGTAGCCGCGCGTATTGTGGATCATGAGGGCGTCCGAGTAATTCTCGCGCCACCAACGTAGTGTCTCTATGTAGGAGCTAGGGTCCAGCGTCTCCGGCATGTTCGCCTGCATAAGGTGGGTGTACTCTGCATCCTCCTCGTCGTGAGGAGTCACCCTATGATGAAGGACCTGAAGCATTTGGTAAGCTTCAAGGACCCTAATCATGCGCGTGGCGTGAACCGTGACCGCGGACGCGTATTGAAGGGATTCCCTAAATAGGTCCTCTGTAATGTTAAAAAGTTGAAGCGTATTGCGGAAGTAGTCTTGCTGACTGGATGGGGTCAGAAGACGTGGTAGCACCAGTTCTGTGAGCTGGTCTCTCTGGACGTTGATGGACGTGATTTGATACGTCAGTTCGTGGATCCAGCCCATCAGAACAGTATAGGAGTAACGTAGTGGGCTGCCACGGCCAAGAAGAACAGCCAGATTATGAAAAGAATGCGTGGCTTCCGTGGCAGCATTGAGGGTGAGCCGTAATGAGTGAATAATTTGCGCGGCCGCCTCATGATCCTCCGTCCTCACTAGGGTTGTTTCCCTATGAGGGACTTTGAGGTACTTGACGAGGTCGCGCAAAATATTGTTTGACACTATGTAGTCGTACACGGTACGGAACTGGGAAGCTGTGAGCTCCTCGACCGTTCCCGTGTCTCTAGACTGTGCCTGTGGGGCAAGCGAAGGGGTCTGGGAGGATGAAAGGGCTACCCCTACTGAAACGTTGGGTTGAAGGGGGGTGTTGGGGGACCCGGTACCCTGGAACTGGCCGCGAATGGCGTCCAGTAAAATGCGATAGCGAACTTGATCCTGTTCCCTTTCCAGCTGCTCCTGCGGATTCGTCTGCTCAACCCTCTGATCAGTCCGCATTGACCTTCCCTGTGGGAGTGCGGATGTCGGCTGGTGAGCGGATTCCTGCGCTGGGGCTGCAGGACAGGGCCTCGGATCAGTGGGGAGCTGCGGAGCTTGGGGACGTACGGAGTTGTGCTGGGTCCCTTTTGATGAGCCTTCCGAAGAAGGCGCCCCTGGAACTGTGGGAAGACTTTTGACCCCGGGGGTGGATTGCGAATTACCCATAGGGAGGGGTTGGCTCCGCAGTGTGGGGGCTTCGCTTGCCTTCGTATTGACCGTCGTGTTGGTTGCAGCCTCGGACTGCATGTGCTCTGCCCAGGAGCCTTGGATCTGTGGTGGAATGAAGATGGAGGTGCTCAACTGGGCTGTAGGAGCCGTGGCAGAAACCGAGGACATCGTAATGGCTGAGGACGTTACGGCGACGCCGTGCGTCGTCGTCGTAGTGAACGTAGTGACAGATACATCCGAAACAACAACTGAGGACAATCTCGCGGAAAGTCCGCCATCAACCGTAGGATCAAACCTACCTGTGAATCCTCGTCCTCGCCCGCTGCGGCTTCGACTGCTACGTCGATTGTCACCTCGTCCGCGTCGGTTGCCTTGATCGAACTCCTGACCACGTGAGGATCCTTCGGTTGAACGTCCAGCCATGTTGGAATAAACGCGCTGTGAAAGTGATTCTGGAAGAGAAGGGTTAACTGATATGAGACTAAGATAGTGCACTACGAGGATGTTGAAATGAAACTAGGAGCAGAAAAGTGATGCGGGGTTGAGAAGCTGTTGAGACGATTAAGGAGAATAGAAAAGAATGATGAGATTGTGATTAATACTACAGGAGTGCTAAATGGGAGGGAGATAAGGAAGGATAGGAGAGGAATGGTAAGCAGAGATGAACTGAAGACGTGAGAAGGAAAGGGAGAAGTGGCGAAGGAATGTACGACTACTATTTCGCAATGCGCGCGCTATGGCTGGCGCCCAGAGCACTTTCGTGGTGGGACCTGACGCTTGGACTTGAGCAAGGCTTTATGAACCGTGTTGACGGCGTAGCACGAAATGAGCGGTGCAAGCGACGATGTTGAAGGAGCGGCGGTACTTAGGAGGGATGAATGAGAAGATGAATGATCTACGAAGAAGATCTGATATTGGAAGAGGTGTGTATGCGAGAAAAATAGAGGAGGCTAGGGTGACAATAAAGAATGATGAGATAGCAAGAAGAGAGAGTGAAGATATAGATGAGGGAGAGAAAAGCATGAAACGGGGTAAATGAGCTTACTATGAGGATAGAACTAACTGTGAGAGTAGCGAAGAAGCGCAAGTGAGGAAAGATAAGCTGGGAGAAAATACAGTCGGAGGAGAAGAGTAGAAAAGGAGGCACTACGAAGAGTTGGTTATAGGAGGTAGTGAGAAAGAGGCGGAAAGAAGGACACAATTAATAGAATGAAAACAAGAGGAGATAAAACGGAAAGACAAGTTAGAAAAGTGTAGACAAGAGGATAAAGAGAGTGGAGAGTGAGCAAGGAATGAATGTTGAAATGCCGCTATTTCGCAATGTGCTTGCTGGGGGTGCACTGGTCTGATGGTTTCGTTGCAGGACCCCTACGCTCGGGCTGACAACAGCCTTTTGCCTGTGACTTGCCTGCAGCGGGACGGCGTAATGAGCGAAACGAGCTTAAGAAAGAAAAATTTGCTTCGTATGAAGCACAAGTGAACGTAGACTTAGCTACGCGGGACGTATTGAGGTTTGATGATAGATACGTATTGAGTCACACCTTAGCGGTGTCAAGTGAGGGTGAAGCGTGTAGATTGGAGTGGTGGCTGAGCGTCAATGCGGGTGGAGGTATGAGCCTGTGTCGCTAGATGGGCGCGACTGACCGAACGCGAGCCTTTGTGACCGGAGGTGTTGTAACGGTTGGCACGGTCACTCAATGACGCCTCTGGATCGCTTATAGCAGGCCGTAGTGGGGAGAGTCGAGGCGATGGATACATGTGGATAGGAGATGAGACGAGTAGGGGCTAGATGAGAAGGTGAGGATAGAGAGAACGGGGATTAGATGAAGACTACGATGGGAAGAGTTGTATTGGCTAGAATGTATGAGAGGAACTACCCACTACGAGATTGTGGAGGAGAAGGAGACATACGACTACGAAATGGATGGAAGAGAGGAAAGAAGACTGTTAAAGGCTACCCGGCTATGAAACTACAAGGGGTGAAATAGGAGCGACTGCACTACGAACTAAATAAAGAAAAGAGGAGGGGATGCTGTTGAATTAGAGCGACTGAAGTGAACACGAAGGGAGCTTGACAGAGACAGAAATGTGCACTACATGGAATTAAAGGAGACTGTTAAAACTATAAGCAAGGAGAGGTTAGACAAGTGGAATGCGAAAACTACAGGAGAGAGATGAACAAGGGGGAGGTGAAGAAACGAGTTGACAATTGAAAAGGGAAACTTAACGACTCATCCCACTTCGTCCCTGGAAGGACGTTCTCGCTGCCCATGGCCCGATGTTTACTATCCAGGTCTACGGCGTGGGCTTCGGCTTCTCGTGAGAGAGCCTACTCGTGAAGCTATCTAGGAACTGCGCCGCCGGTGTTACCCTTGACCAGTTCCGACCACTTCACGTGCCTGCGTAACGACCTGAACGATACTGCCAAGGGCGAACTTCTGTCCAAAGAGGCACTGGCTGTCACTTCTCGTTATGTGGCTCCCGGCTCAACCTCTATGATGTTTCTAATGACGCTTTTGGAGCCTGCGGAGCAGGGTAACGTATTGAACGGAGTATGTCACGCAAATCGTAGTGGCTGCGAGTCGGTTACACACGACCGCAGGATAGAGTATGCCATTTCGGCCGTATTGCATCTCGAGAGCAATCGGTTAGCTTAAAGCCACCGAAAGATTCCAAACGCTTCCGCTGTGGTCCTTTTACGGACGATGTTGACTGCGGAATGTCGTATCGATCACCCGGGAAACATATGTTTAAGGACTCACCGTTGGCCTGATGGTAGGCCTTCCTATGCTCGATCGGAGTGTTGGTGTCGTCGATCGAGTCCAATGGAGTCCATTGAGGGCATGATCGGTCGGGATTCGCTGGTCTCGCGAATCGGGTTCTTACTTCTCCGACGTCCTGATTGACGCAACTGGAACGACAGTACGGGGCGAAACGCCGAACTACATATGACTCTACGAAGGGTATGACTACGACTATAAGAGAAAACTAATGCTAACAGATAGAACTACGTGAACTAAGGACTAAAATGATGTGTATGTATTATACTAACTATGCTACTGTACTACAAACGTTACCGAGATACCGCTATGTGCAGGAAAAAATACTAAGTTGGGGTGAAAGTTTGAAAGATAGAACCTACGATACCGTCGTCGTCTACCTGCGCGTCGTCGCCCTGCATCCTTACGTGGGCGTCTTCGTCTGGGGCTGCCTTGCTGTGATCGGTGACTCCGTCGTTGTAGGGCTTCATCGCAGGTGATGTGATAACTCTACCGCTTCCGTAGTGATGTCATGAGACGCACCGTATTAATTAGACTCAGCTCGTCTATTTGACGGTTTGCTGTGTGCGTAAAGTCGAAAACCTTGTTTTCGATTGCACATACCGTCACACGAGCGAGACAATGTTGCGTCTCGTTATCGTAGTGAATCCGTGTTGGATAATGTGCGTAATGACTTCCGAACTTTAAGACGATACAGTTGGAACTCTTCACGGTAGGTGGATGTTAGGATGTCGGAGCATTTTGCCGTAGCACGCCGGTATAGACCCTTGCGGCTAACTTGACGGCTCCAGGATTCCGTGAAGGGGGTTTCGCCATGTGTTCGGACCATGTGTGGACTGCCACACCTTACCAAGCGGTCCGGGGCACAGGTCAGCAGCAGCCACGCCGCTACTGACTCCGCTAGCCGGACGAAGCAGGCTACTTCGAGTGGGGATCTCTCCGCTTGGGGGGTGTCCTGGCAGCCTTGGCTGGCCTGTGCAAGTCCCTCGAGTCGGTTCCTTCCCCATAGGGTCGGATCGCTTCTCGACGGGCTAGGACATGTCAGCCCGTATTGATTGGGTCGTGCCTGGCACGGAACGGTCCCGCGCCCCGATGCTTCCCTTTCCGAGCCGTTCCCGCTCCACGATTCAAAATCGTGGTTTGTGAAGGCTCCTCGGATGGACTTCGATTTTCGCGCCGACTTCGATGTTAACGCGGGAGCAGTCGTCTCTACCGGACGTATTGATCGACCCATGGTACCAATCACACACAATACGCCGGTGAGCGACCAAACGGCTGGTACCAATGGAGAGACGAGATGGAACGTATTAGAGCCACCGGAGGCCACGGAGGAAGAGTGGGAAGGGAATAGGGGAAACTACGGTTAAGAGAAAAGACGGAGAACTACTAAGATAACTACAAAGGGGAGAGGAAACCCTAAAAGAAGAGGAACTAGAAAGCTACACGAAGGGGGTGATTACCAGAAGATGGGGGAACTGACGAAACAGAGGTAAGTGGATGCCTACTAAGCGTAGTGAATAAGTCCCACGGGACGTATACTCCCGTTTGTGGGGATGAGGAGCCGCGAGAGACACCTATAGTTACAAAGGGGAGGGGGAAATAAAAGTATACCCAAGGGATGAGGGAAAGGAGGAAGGGGGGAGGGGATGATTATTAAACCCGAAACCTGAAAACCAAGGCCTGGACGGAGGGTTGCCGCAGAGTGAGCGGCTGAGGCTGGGAGAGGCCTTTGCTGGGAAATACGAGTAAGCGTATTGAGATGTTACCGGTGCGACAGGGCTGACGAGTAACGTATTGAATAGAAGGGAAGTGCGAGCACTGTGCACAAGTAGAGGGGACGTACGCGTACCGCGCAAAATGAGTACCACCGGAGTGACAGCGGGGCCCAAGCAAGGACAGACCCAACCATAACACCGATCCACACTACCTCAGCGGATGGCCAATCCGCATGGTATAGGATGTGGGAGCTCCCCCTAGGTGCGGCCGGAGAGAAACCGTTCCGGCACTTACAGAATTTAGCGGTCTAGACCTCACTGTCCTTTTGCCCTCTCGGAGAAGCTCTAGCCCCGTCTGCCATCCGAATGTTCCCCATCGCTGGTTTCCTAGGCGCCACGCTACCCAAAGGGACCCCCGGCGCTTCAGATGGCTGGTTGCCACAGTCCAGCCGGACTTCTGCACCAGGGCCAGTGGGAGCGCGCAAACCTAGCGCGCTTTGGCCCCAACCCGCACAAAAACCCCAACCATCACGTTACCTACTTCCCAGGGGAGTGCGGGGGAGGAACACCTCGCACAGGGGCGTGGTAGCGCCGTTTTTACGGTCAGAGTAACCACCACTGACCAACGGGATCGCTTACCAACGGCCGATGCACCATGTTGCGATCGGTGGCCCCGCAGGCTGAGGCGTTCCTCATGTTGCCTTTGCGGCTCCGTGTCGCTCCAAGGGCACCGGAGGGTTCCCAGATCTTACCTAACCCCACAGGACTCCCACGTATTGCCTCAGTCGCACGTATTGCCTAGACGTATTGATGGAACTCCAGCTTCGCCGGCTGGCCTCATCCCTTGACCCCGAGCCACCCGGCTCCTCGGCTCCCGCTCCGTCTCAGGGGACAACCCGAACCCAGGGGAACCCGCAGGGTGACAAGGAGATATACACACAATACATACATATTACAATGCCCTTGAAACGAAGGGACTCACCCGGCTCCTCCACACACGCACACAGTATACGGCGTAGGATTCATTTCGCTTCGCAACCAATAGGTATCCGACAATGCAGTGGCGAGAATACTAGGCGTCCTCCGTGGCCGGCGTGGTAGTGACTCCTGAGGCCGCGGGGGTGAGCATGATGCCCACTAGACCCCGCGGCCCTCTCCTGGCGCTCCCGTCCGTATTGTCGGTCGACGAAGGCAGGGACGAGGCCCCGCGGTAGCCATCCGGTAGAAGGGCGCAGAGCGAGAGGTCGGCAGACCTCGTCGCGGGAGCACGGGACGTCGAATGGCCGCGCGCCGGACGAGAGGAGGCGGCGCGCGCCGATCGATGGTGCTACGTCACCAATTTTCCCATGCGCCCAGGCCGATCGAGGGTGCCTCATCGGCAAGCTACCGTGGGAAACAGCGCGCCCGGGCCGGACACGGACCGAGGAGCGATCGCGGTCGCGACAATCGTTATCCGGTTTCCGGCGGGTTTTGGCTTACCCGTTTCGTTCTTCGTTATCCGGCCAAGAACGGCCGGATAACGAACAACAAGATCTGGCTTACGACTGCTTATCATTGGCTGAATTAATTTAGCCATCTGGCTTCTTATGGTTAGTTGAATATAAGGACAATTTTTTTACAAATCGTTGATAGTTGAGATACGTTTGCCGTACTAGGTTGGTGTCTTCTCATAGGGTTAGTTCCTATTGGTATGATTAGGCTAAACTACCTGCTCGTAGCGGATTTTAAAATGCAGAACGCTTCCATGCTCATTTCTGTTTGTAGGGTTTTCACCAAAATTTCTTCTAGCATAATGTACCATCTCGAAAAACCAGTCGACAGAGGAGGAAGGGATAAATTTTCATATGAATTAAAGATGTGCCAGATATTTTACTTCTAGTTCTTTGAGACTATGCTTACATCGGCATACAGTACATCGGCCGGCCACAGGAAGTTATCAGTGCTTCCACTGATAACTTCCTGTGGCCGGCCGGTGTACTAGTACTGTGTACCAGTACTTTCATGTCCTATTTCCAAATAATTCCAGGTTCACCTATAGGTTTACTGGCAGTTGTTGAATAGTAGAGAAAGAGAGAGAGCCGAACGTGGAATGTTCTTCGAAATGTGCCAGCAAACACCAAACGGCTCGTCATGGAGGTCTTGTCGTTAAGACAAAAGATCGTCTTAACTAGGCAGACCATCCACTTCCTCTAACGATGCCTTCGCCGCAATGTGTTTCCGAATTTCATACAACGGAAGAAGATTCTTGAGGCGTCTCATCGACCAAAGGACGATCGACGGTTGAAATCTATTCGTCAACATATCCTGAAGTCATGCATTTCTATGAAACGCGATCATATGTATTGCTTATTGAAGAAGTGCACCGATAAGGAATTATGTTGCGAGCGTCTCGTGCCTAATCGCCTTTGGAGGAGGATTGTGGGTGAGTCGAAAGATATCTGTGATTCTATTCGCTCTAACGCTAAAGTAAAATTGCGGAAGGCGTTTGAGAGATTATTGGACCGAGAGCGGGGTCTTAGATCCCAGCCGAATGATGCTAACAATGAGTTACGTTGCAACCCGAACTGTGAAGAAAACAGGTCTGAGGCCTGTAGCCCTAGGGTCACCGTCATAGGCGACGTACAGCTCTCTACTAATGCTCTTTCACTATTAGACCTAGGGCCCAGTTTTGCTCCTAGCCAGTCTTTGTGCCACATTCTTTCGCGTCGTATCGTTGGAAACCTGCAATCACTACACGATCGGTTGCGGCAAAGGGCCAAAATCGATGAGCGAATCACTGGGCCGGCAGCACTGACTGCAGGCGCCGCCGCTGCTATACCGCCTCCTCCTTTTCCGGCCACTTATCTGAGACCGCAGGAGCCCAATAGCGCAGTGGATAAAAGGTTCCGCGCGTTCACTATCTCGCTCCTTGCTGTGCTGCGTTCCATCAGTGGGAAACGGGTGCGCTCAAATTTAACTATTGCGCAGAGAAAGGGTCTAAAAGAACTAAAGGGTATGACATCGTCGGGTGCTATTAAAATTGGCGTTAGCGACAAGGGTGGGGAATTCGTCGTTCTTACACAGGAGTTGGATCGAGCCATAACTCGGTTCCATCTGCAGGACGCGACGGTATACCAGCAATCTTCGGCTCAGGAGTTTGCACGGCAATACCGTAGGCTAAACAAGAGGTGGACTGACATTGCAAGGTTGGCAAACATTCCCAACTCCCTAGTTACACGTCTGCGCTGTGACCTGCCCGTCGTACCTGTTTTGTACACCCTAATTAAGACCCACAAACTCCCCATAGACTGCGTTTCTTCACCCGACCCTTCACGGTTCAAAATCAGGCCTATTATCAGCTGTATCGGTGGCCCTACGGACCGAGTTTCTTGGTTTCTAAACCTGGTTATCGTACAACTTCTACAGTTCATACCCGCCCACCTACCCAATACTAACACATTCCTTAGAAGACTACGTCAAAGTAGTTTTGAGCAAGGATGTGTTATGGAATCTTTTGACGTCACAGCACTGTACACAAACGTCTCTAACGGCCAAGCACTTGAAGCCGTGTCAGAAATCCTTGCTGAGCATCACACGGATATAAACATGTACGGCTTAAGCGTGCCACAAGTTATGGTGCTTCTCAGCGAATGCTTACAGTGCAATGTGTTCAGGTGGTCGGGTGAGTATTTCAAACAGGTTAGGGGCCTTGCCATGGGCCAAAGACTGGCTCCCGTTATGGCAGTGGCGTTCATGTCTAAAGTAGAAGCGCCGGTACTCCATCGGATGCCTACACTTTACTGTCGTTACATAGACGACTGTTTTGTCGTCTGTCCAACTCAGCATGACATGGACACTTGCTTTGAACTCTTAAACCAGCAATCGGAGCATCTTTCCTTCACGCGTGAAAAGCCTACAAACAACTGGCTTGCATTCCTTAACGTCCACGTCCAACTTTTCGAGGGTGGTTACAAAACTAGGTGGTATCGTAAGCCTACATCCAAAAACATCATTGTGCACTACAACTCCGCGCATCCCTCCAGTGTTAAGAAGGCGATTGTGCAAAACATGTTTCGTACAGCGTGCACGGTTTCATCTGGCACCGCCGAAAAAGCCTTCTCGATAAATAAAGCTCGCCTTATAGCTCAGCAAAACGGTTATCCCTATAAGGAGCGAGAAAACAGGCGTAGTCGACGAACTACGGGTGGAGGGAGCCCCGCGGAAGAACAAACGAAAGTTGCATTCTGCGTGCCGTTCATCTCGGATGCCATAAGCTCTGCAATACGTGCATGTGTTCGAAAGGCCGACCTTCACGAAATGGTTAGGATGGTGGAAATACCACCTATGAATTTAAAGGGTCAGCTCGTCCGCAACCGTTTGTACGATTGCATATGCACTACACCATCGTGCACTATTTGTCCCTACGGAAAACCGGGAGATTGTATGCTTACGGGTGTTGTGTATCTCATTAAGTGCCTCGCATGAGAGCAGGAGTACATTGGTGAAACCTCCCGGCCATTATGTGTCAGGGTAAAGGAGCACCTTGATGGGCTAAAAAGATCCAACGCCGCCACCCCCCTGGGCGACCATAGGGCGCGATCGCACGCAAACAGCTGTTTCGGGGTCGCAGTCACCGTCCTGGCGCGTGAACCCGACATCTCGGCGCGGCGAACCCTAGAAGCGCTTTGGATTGCGGCCAGGTCACCTGGAATCAATAGGAAGGATGAGTGTGTAGCAGTGACGCAGGAGCTGGCACCATTCGTGGACATCTGTGGGTTTTGCCCTACAAGGTCATGACCCAAGAGGTCCACCAGGCGGGTAGTTCCTGGAGCTTTAGTACGGGGTCGTGACCCTAGAGGTCGTCTAGGCGGGTAGTCCCGGGGCTCTAGCTTCAGTCACCCTCGTTAGACTTCCAGCTGCGGGTGCCCGGTGGACGTCACTAGTCCACTTGCTAAAGGTTAGCCATCCTGGTCTCTATTCACCGTTTCTTTGGTCTAGTGGTCTCTCAAACAATTTCCGTAAAATGAAATGGCGTTTGGGGGGATAGTTTCTCAGATTGATTTCGTCTCATTCCAGGCTCTGAAGAAGGCGAGAACGC
Organism: Heligmosomoides polygyrus bakeri; assembly: GCA_947359475.1. Taxonomy (NCBI): domain Eukaryota; kingdom Metazoa; phylum Nematoda; class Chromadorea; order Rhabditida; family Heligmosomidae; genus Heligmosomoides; species Heligmosomoides polygyrus. Next base: position 37,286,114 of record OX375865.1, on the reverse strand, counting down.
CGAAACGTTAGCCTGAGTGCTGTCTGTGTTACCAATCTTGGAGTGGCTTGAGATAAATATTATTTCTCAGTAGAGAAAGCTGTCAAGGGGCTGTGGATCTAATACTGGTATACGAATCTAATTCGGCTGACGTTTTGGCATAACCACTTTCAGAGTTTGAACAAGAAAAACAAACCTTGAAAGAGTGCTTGTCTGTGAATCACAGCGGATTGTAATAGCTTCTTATGCTATTGGAAAGACGAAATGAAGGAGAACAAAACAACCAGACTGACCGTGACTGTGGAAACAGCCGAAAGGCTGATAAGTCGCTCTTGGATGAGCATAGATGTTAGTGAATGAGGTGCATGAGTCCATTTCTATGCGAAGATGTTTACCAGGTTTTGCCCTGCTTTCGTAAGGAACTCGTTGTCTAATGCCTCTTTCATCTTATTTTCGAATCAACATGAAACTGCTGTACTTGAAATGATCATCGAATTAGCATTTCCTCTGCTCTTATCCAGGCTCTGAAGGAGACGCTTGCGGCAGCCGAAATAAGTCTGTTTAACAACATAGGTTCCACAGCTTGATGAATTTACTGCCATTCTCCCCAAATATGCTTAGTAGCAATTCACCTTGTTCGGAGCAATATAGAGAGTCTTGTTCGATCTGGGCAAAAATTAGTGATAAAGCTGATTGAAGAGTAGACAAAAAGCGACTGCTTTTAATGACTGCCCCACCAGGGCTCAGAAAACCCGTAGAATTTATACCTAGAGACTCTATTGCAACTAAAAAATATGAATAAAGATATAAGACGACGTTAGCCAATTCCATTGCAGATGCGCCTCGCATTCTACTTCTACTGGTGGAGGCAGTATGGATGCCCAAATAGCCTATAGAACGGCTTGCGGTGGCTAGCATGTGGGCAATCAGTGCATTATTCTTCCCGGACAAGCCTGGTACCAGCTCATCGGACTCTAAAGGGTGGAAGACTTGGTTGACCTGGAGGGGAAATCCGAACCAAGAACATTGAATCGGAGAGCATGCGATAGACGGCACCTCCAACTGCGCTACCACGCACCTTGAAGAAAAACACCAATAAGAAGGAAAAAATGGCTTACTTGACATGTGATTGGACAGTAGTATAACTCCCAACCTACTAAAGAAGAAATAATAGTTAAAAATTAGTGTTAAATTTTTGTTGTTTGTTCGTTATCCGTTTTTCCGTTATCCGGCCATTTTTGGGCAAAATTATCCGTTATCCGTTATCTGGGTTCCAAACCTCATTGTCCGCTCATCCTTGCTGTGCATCATCAATACTGAAGACCTGGGGTTCTCCACTCTTGTAGGTGCATCAAAGAAGCTCGAAGTATGAAACACATCGAGGCATATGAATGGGCAGGCATGGCACTGCGGCATGTAGTCCCTGTTACGATTCGTTCGCAAAGCTGCTCTGAATCACAAAAAAATGGAATGCAGCAGTGACTCAGCAGTGACACTATCCGGTTAACGAAAGGACGGATGACTTCGGTCGAAAATCGCCTCGTAGACCCGATGTGTACCTCTACTTTTCTATTCAACTGGTTGTAGTACTCTCCTACGGCATAGACAGAATCTCAAACCGTGGTGCTTGTTTATCTCGATATCACGAGTGAGTGCTGATGCGCCTCGAGAACAGAACAGACGTTACGTGCGGTCAAATTCGCACCTACTACCTTCAGTGCTGGTGGTGTGAGGCGTAGCATCGCATCACGGAGGACAGGAGGTGCGGGCCCGACTCCCGCCATGATCGCAACAATACATCCTGCGACTACATAGAGTCATCGAGCAGTGCCAGTCTTAAGCAAATGTGTTTGTTCACCATAAAATCCATGTTCCATGAAGTCTTCCTTTCTTCATAGTATTTAGAATTTCTTTATTTCTTGAGCATTCCTTGCCTTTCGTTCTGCCTTGTTTCTCTTTATTTTTATTGCCGTTCTTTTATGTAATCGTACCCTACGTCATATCATGCATCTTCGAATAGAGCATTTCACGATACCTGCTCTGACGAATATGCGGAAGCGGTTTTCGCACTGCGTAGAGAAATGCATATAACCTCCAGCAGATGAATCACGTAAAAAAAACCCAATAAAAGTTTTACGTCAATTTTGTGACTATAGGAAAAAGCTCAGCTTTGCGCGCAAAAGCATGCTTCGTAGCTCCAGTCCCGGGAAATGTGTGCCGCAATTATACCGAACATATAGGGGGATTCAACGACATATTGGAACCGAAAGCATGGAACAGTGGAAAACTGTATAGAGGAGTGTTGAACCGGAGACACAGTGCTCTGAAATGGAAGTCTTACTCAGAGTAGACGACAAGGGTAAACCTATATGATCTCCATTCAATTTAGCACTGGGCCTTAAGTATCAAAAACTGCTTGGTTAAACCGAATTCGTACTTTCGAATTCAACATCTGCATTGGTAGACTAAATGTATATGCGCTCCGTGATCTGTCGTCTTTGATGATGACGTCGCCATCGAAAGCTCTTGGCTTCCAAGAAAGCTTTGAAAAAAGTTTTAAAGAATCGACGTCCTATGATTACCGTAAGCTTCTCTGTGTCAATTTTAATGAGTCTTTTTTAGAGCATGATAGTCTATTCTTGGCGCTCTCCACCGCAACACCTAGTAGGGAAGTTATTCGGTTAGGTAAGCGTCAGAGGATAGGTATTTGAAGACAGCTATAGAAAATATGAACAACGATGTCCCATTTTGTAAATAAATAAGAATGTTGCCACACTTTCATGCGAAAGCGCCAAATACAGTACCGGACGCGTCTTTAGAATAGACGCCGAAAAAACCGCACTTTTGCAGTTTTTGCGTCTTTTTGCTATAACTCGCCCAAAATTCATCCTTTTGAAAAACAAAGGGTATATTTGAGCTCAGGAGATCGAGCTCTATCGTTTGGTATATGCACTTCATGCGAAAGATCAAAAATGGCCAAAATTGAAAACTTGCGCTCCATTTAGAAGGCCGGTCGCGGACGAGTTGTCGGCCGCAAGGCGCCAAAATCCGTTGCATGCTCACAATTCCTCTAATTTGAGGTGTTTTGAGAAACGGATGGTACCGTTCGATTCGTCTCGTCGAGATCTACACAACCATGTATACAATATCGCCAGACTACCGCATTTTCGCAGTGGGTGGTCAAAGTTGGCTAGAGCAGACTTTTTGCCACTGGGGAAGCTTATATTCCAGGACTTGCATGTTCTCGGAGCATCTCAATCATGGTGTAAAGTGTTATGTCATGCCGGGAATCCTCTAGGAGTGCGCCGTGCACAATGCATATAGGATCGAACCTATCAATCGAGGGGGGGGGGGAACAGTTTGTAGAGTGAGCATTTAGGGAGATTTATGAGAAGTTCTCAGCCGCCCTATTCAGGAATTGCTGTACTCTGTTTCGGCGAGACTTTGGAGTGCGCCGTGCACAACGTATATGGGATCGAACCCATCAATCGAGTGGGCGCGATCGCTCGCAAATTGCACCCACGGGCGTATTCTGAGCGCAATAACTCTGTCAGCTTCCAATCTTTCTGGCTGGAACATGTGGATTCCGCAGGCATTAATATGCTTTAGTAAAGTGCCAAAGCACATCAAATTATCTTACGAATTGGCAAGGTTAAGGCGGTGCAAAAATGCAGGTTGGGCATGTGTGACACGATTTTTTCAGATTTCGGTCGATCGCTGCGGGTACATGTGGGGGAGTTAACGCCAAGAAA
>OX375865.1:37191981-37282183 GCA_947359475.1 Heligmosomoides polygyrus bakeri | reverse complement strand
GTTCAGTCGGTCCGAAACGTAACCCTGGAAGTGATCGAGGTCGTTGAACACGAATAGCACCACTTGTATTTATAAGGCTTCTTTGCTGCGAATGCAGGGCGAAGACGACGAGGAAAGGCATCGACGGTGCGCCGCAAGTAGTCCACGCTGATTTCGTTCCATGCTTTCACCAGATCATCCTTCACTGACTTCATAATTCTGTGGGAAGTAGCGCAAGCCTTGTTCTCCAAAACTTCCCATATAGAGTATTTCAGCGGGTTCAAATCCGGTCTATACAGAGGTCATTCCTCTGCCGAAATGAAGTCTTTCAAGTCGGCGCGGCATCCGTCCTGAACAATCCTCGATTCTGTGCAGGAGTCTAATCTTGCTGGAAGACATACGGCTCACTCTCGAGGTGGTGTCGAGCCAAGAAACTAGTAGCTTCTTTAGGACGTCAATACAGATAGTTCTACTGATTTATCTCCACTCCTGTATCCACGATAACGAGAGACGCTTGTGATGAATGCACAAAACATGATAATGGCCGAATGCGCCCTCCCTTGCAGCGAGCCTTCCGCCAGAATTAGCACTTTTGGAGGTCGTTGAAGAGTATGTAACATCTTTACGAGTTGAATGTACAGAAGCATCAAGTCACTGAAGGTCAAAGCATAGAACGAAATCGACGTGGACTACTTGCAGCGCACCTTCGATGCCCTTTCCTCGTCGTCTTCGCCCCTGCATTCGCCGCAGAGAAGCCCATATATTAGGTTGCCCCATAAGTCCTTGCAGTTTTTTTTTTTCAACGATTCACTACAGATTTCGCCGGCAGTCTCTTGCATAGCGCTGCATAGCTTTCGAAGGAGAATGATTTGCTCTATCAGAACATTATTGCATTTCTTTCTTCATCATGAATTTTTTCAATTTTTAGGTCGTTGAAGAAGTGAAAAAGTGAAAAAGTAGCCATTTGCGCACTTGTTCTCTCCGCTTAAGTTTGTAATTTTTTGCGCAGCTGTTTACAGCACTTGGAAGACAATGTTCTGTACTACAAGAATATGCGTTAGTTGTATTTTCTCACTTGCCCTTTATTGATTTTTGGGCCATCAAATTGGGAATTCCGACTTTTCCGTCCGAATTTTTACCAAAACTCCGGTTCTGTGGTTGGACTTTTTTGCTTGGTGTCATATGTCGTTTGGAAGGGGATTTCTTGCTCAGTAAGAATTTGTGTCGCGTTTATTGGCTCACCCTGATTTCTGTCGAATATCAACAACTGAAGAAGGAGAAGGAGTTGTTGGTGAGGACGATTTTTCTCTTTTTGGCATTTTGGTGATGTTCAACAGAAATCAACAAACGCGACAAAAATTCTTATAGAGCAAGACATTCTCTTTCGAATGACATATAACACCAACCCAAAAAGTCCAACCACAGAGCAGGAGCTGTCGGCAAAAATAACCATCCTCCTTCGGACGTCCCAATTTGATGACCTAAAAATCAATAATGGACAAATGAGCAAATAGCACTAACACATATTCTTGTAGTACGGAACATTATCTTCCAAATGCTATAAAAAACTGCGCAAAAAATTACAAACTTACACGGAGAGAACAAGTGCGCAAATGGCTACTTTTTCACTTTTTCACTTTTCACTTCAACGACCTGAAAATTGACAAAATTCAGGATGAAAAAAGAAACGCAATACATGTTCTGATAGAGCAAATCATTCTCTTTCGAAAGCTATGCAGCGCTATGCAAGAGACCACCGGCGAAATCTGCAGTGAATCGTTGAAAAAAACGGCGAAGACTTATGGGACAACCTAATAGAATACAGGTGATGATATTCTGTTCGCTAGATCATTGTTGACATTTCGTATATAAACTTATTAAATTTTATGTGTTGTTACTTCTAACGTTTACGTTCAGTGCGTCAATACTTTTTATGCGCCCTGTATACACTGTACGTACTGCGAGCCTTTTGTTCTCCTAGGTAAGGAATAAAGCTGTACAAGTAGAGCAGCTAACTTGATGTGATTGTCCTTAGCTTAGTGGTACTGCAACATCGCGCGAAGCGCGCAAGTGCGAGGCACGCCGATAAGCGTGCCGGGGCACTTGTCCTACTATATATAAAAGAGTAAGCGGTTGTCCGTCCGTCTGTCCGTCCGTCCGTCTGTCCGTCCGTCTGCCTATCCGTCTGGCCTTTCCTATCCTAGACGTCGAGTAACAGGCGTCCGGGTTCAGACCATGTGTCACCCATGTCAGGTCGAGAGGGTCAGAAGGCGTGTCACCGATGTCGCGCAAAGGGCTTTCGTACTCACCATCAGAAGACATGTCACCGACGTCGTTCTACAGGCGTCCGAATTCAGAAAAGGTGTCACCGACGTCGTTCAACAGACGTCCGGGTTCATAAGAGGTGCCACCGACGTCGTGCAACAGGCGAACGGGTTCGGAAGAGCTGTCGCCGAAGTCACGCAAAGGGGGAAGGGGGGGGGGGGCAGGTACAGAAGACATGTCAGCGATGTCCTTCAAAAGACGTCCGGCTTTAGAAGACGAGTCAACGATGTCGATTAAACGATGTCCGGGTTCAGAAGGCATGTCACCGATGTCACGCCGTGAGCGTGGGAGGACAAGTTTGGAGGGGGAATATCTTGAAAAGTGAAATTCTTGAAATTCGTGAAAGTGACCTGGAAGGGGGAGGGGGGCTGGAGGTGAAACGGAGACGGGGAACCAGTAATACGGGATCTCTAAAATGGGGTCAGTAGACGGGACCCAGGGAATGGGGAAACCAATAATGGTGTTCAGTAGACGGTTACCAATAAGGGAACAAGAAAGGAGGAGTTAATTAAGGATGGTTACCTATAAGGGCAATCAAAAAGAAGGGGTCCAGCAGCTGAAGCGGGCAAGAGGGGACCACTAAAGGATGACCTGTTCGAGAGAACCAGTAAGGTGGGGTGGGGAGGGGGGGGGGGGTGGCGTCCGGATTCAAAAGATGTGTCAGTGTTGTGGGGCTACGGGCTTCCGCGTTCAGAAGACGTGTCTCCGATGTCGGTCAAAGGCCGCTTGGGATTGCAAGACGTGTCACCGACGTACAGAGGCAGGCGCGTTCGCTATATATTAGAATTAGAATATATTAGAAGAATATTAGAAGTTCCATATATTAGAAGTTCCAATTTCAGGGTTTGGGGGCGAAGCCCCCAACCAGACGTTTGGCGGCCGGCAGGCCGTTGAACGTCTGGTAATTTAATAGTCGAATAAACGAAAAATTGGAGCTAATTTGATTTTCGACTATCCGAAAGAAGAGCGAATAAACTCGTTCGTTCATTCGTTCGATAAAAATTCCCGAAGGCACAACAATATTGCGTACGCGATCTCATATCACACAACCACTTCCCCTGAATTTAAATGAAAGCTCTCGCATAAGCGGTGCAACAGCTCAAGCTCGCCTAGAAACTCGAACAAGGAATAGGATACGCAAATCACTAAACGCCATCTCCGACTAGGACATATCTAAAGCTCCTTGCGTAAAACAGATAGCGTTGGGTAGTGTTCGGAATTTTGGCTACGCATGATTAACCCTTTCGCGGCAGAGTCCGGCAATGCTGTCCGACCTCTACTGTACTGGCGTGATTGGACAATTTCAGGCGATGTTACATGAATACAAAGCAATTTTCCCTTCCCGACATTGCGATTTTTCGCTAGGTGGGCCCTTCAGAGCTTACCGGGAGCACTTTAAAAAATGAAAACAGCACAACTTCCGGAAATTTTTCAAATGCTCTGCGCGCCGGAAGGAGTAGTTTTTAAGGAATGTACCAAAAGATTATGAGTCGACTCTACGGCGACATGCCGCATTTCGCATAAATAGCATTCAGTCATTAGCTGAAAAGGATAAAGCTCCTGATTTAAAGAGGAAAAAGGTCGATGTCAATTAATTCCTCTAGCATATGTTGTGCGGGTGGTAGAGTAGTTGGAGGAGGCGCAGGCTGTCGCTCTGGTCCGATTCAATGACCTTTACTCGTATCGTGCGCAGCCCAAAAGTCTTCCATCCCTCCGGAGGTTTTTGATTTGGTACCACTCTTCTATGGAGAGGATAAGACACTGACTTGGCTGGGCACCGCAAACCAATTATGCATTCGAATTATTTCCACAACGTACCGCAAAAGTAGAAAATGTGGCGCATCCCTAAACGGGTTGGTTAACGCCGTCCTTTATTCTATATTATCCTCTATACAGTGCATCGGGCGTACAAACTACCGCATATCTCGACGTCAACTTGATCGCGTGTATTCAAGAACATCTCACGTTAGCATTTTACCGATGTAGTGTTCTCTTTGACCGAATGCTGTTCAGTTGAAAGACCATGCAGCAGTTAAAATACTGAAGTAAACTACACATCAATTGCTGAAGCAAAAACGTCATTCGGACTAGGAGGAATGTCTCCCATAGCGAGGGCAGGGTCAAAGTTTACCAATTTCTATCGAGAAGAATTGAAGAGAATGCAGAGGAAATTATCCAACGTCGTGCTGAAGGGCTCAAAGAGAAGAATATGAGGCCACTTTTATCCTAGCAGTTTTACCTGCAACACGGTGCAGCACAGATTTTCAGGTGGAAGGTGACATTGAGACGCCCTTGCAGTCTTCATAAAAGGTCTTCATAAAGGTTATGTCCTGGCACATTTGTGGCACTCATCTCGATCGAAGAATACACTCCTTATGTCCACATTTGAACAAATTATTTCGAATTTTATCCTGGGTATTACGGCACAGAATAAATGTTCAAAACCTGGCTACCAAGTACGCGAACATAAACTGTCCTGGGGTGGTGGGGTGCAGGAGCAGACAACAGTGTACTCTTGTGCTGACACTCAGCAAGGCTGTGAAATCACACTGCTGACCAGCATCAACTTGAAATTCTTTTTGTCGTACACTAAAAATTAAGTTCAACCAGGAAAGGAATCGTACTGCGAAGGTGGAAGGGAATCGTACTGCGAACTCGTTTTTTTTTGGTGGGGATGGTGTCATACTCTCTTTTGATTTTGGCAGCGGATAATTTTTTCAGGTTTTTACCTGCTTGTATCCCTTAATAAGTTCTTCTTCCCAGGTGTGGCTTTGACACTGCAGATTCGTGCGCAGCTTCGTTCATTTGAAGTCGCTAAATAAAACATGTTATGGGCACAGAATGGAATCCTTTAAAGTTTCAAATACTGATTGCTCCACTGTCTAAAATAGGGATTTTTCGCGGGCAGATTTCGAATCAATTATGAGGAGTTCAGTTTTTGTAAATTCTTCCAGGACGTGGATGTGACATTTTCAATTGAAGGAACGACATCTGCATCTAAATTTGTACTCTATAAAATTTCGAATGTTAACTGCTAACGGTGAGCGCAAGTGCTTTACCTGCAAGGGATTTCTAAAACGCCCTTCGAATCGATCATGGAGTCACAATCGAAGGATTGTCACGGAAATAATGGTTTCCCCTCTGAAGGAATGAAGGTCAAAGATGTGAAAACATACACTATAACATGCTCATTATCAATCTTTGCTCGCCCAGTCCTCGGAATCGGGAACTACCAGAGGGTAAACAACACCTACGGATGAAACAAAAGCCTCGGCAATTGCTATGCTGCTCCACCTAACTTCGAAGCAGGCAATGTCTTGAGTTAGTTCTTTGATCAAACAAAACAATACCCATTGACATTCCATAGAGTCTGCTTTCGTCACATCACTGCTTGTCGTCCTGGAAAAATCCTTCTTCGCATACTTTTTTTTCAACCACATTCCTCTTGTGAACCATAACAATGTTGCTGTCAAAATCTGTTGTCGTAAGAGTTTAAAAATCCCTTGAAATCCGATAATCAATGTACGATTGGCGACGGTTCCACTTTTCCCTGTCTGAAATGAAACAAAACCGGGAGCAAATTCGAACAACTGTGCTTATCGCTAGAGTCAAGCAGTTGATCCTCTGGTCAGGAGACGCGCAAGGGCTGGCATGACAAGACGAAGCGTGGCTACGCGAATGCGTAAGAGGATCAACTGAGGGCGCTACTGTACTTTCACGGCTCAAGAGGTCGAGGAGAGGTCGAAGAAAATTTCAGACCAAGCTTTGCCTAGGGGGGTACTTGGGGTGCTGATCACGAGACTGTCATTAGTTTTTGAAACTATTTGGATTGCTGACCACGAATCTGACAGCTTCACTTTTGGTGTTATGGTAGAGTATGGTAGGTAACGGTAGGTAAAGATGAGTAAGGTAAATGTAACTGATTCTGCCCAAACATGGTCTATGGGGGTAATCTGCTCATGGACTGCCGAAAAAGTGCCTTAAAACATGCTCTAAAATAGAATAACGCAACATCAACATGGTACATTTGCGCCTCTCGAAATTCACATAAGTAATCTTGACACCGGTGTTGCTCATGCCGTAATTGCGTTTATGTAGAGCCTTGAATTGCCAATGACACTCGATGCTCCGCGTGTGGGCTCCTGTGTTCGGGTCGACGAAATTCAGCTGATGACTTACAGTGAGGTGCTGGTATCTTCGCGGCAGAGCGACTATTGACCGTAGCACGCAAGCTGTCATGAAGATGTCGTAAGATGTCAGATTCGTGATTAGCACCAAAGGGAGGCCCATGAACTTTCCCCAAAAGATTCTCAACGTGACCTATATGGTCTTGGTCTCTTTAGGGCATCGGACGAGGATCACAGAACTGTGCCTTGTTTTCGCTGTGCACCACTGGGTGGTCCGAAAATGACAAAAAAGGTACCGCTTCAGGGCGGGCTGATAAGGCAAAAGTGACATCTGGAGTGGCCCTGTCGTGCTCTGAACTTAAGTTACGAAAGGTTTGGAGCTCAAAATAAAGTTTAATTTGAGTAATTTCTTACGTTTTCCAGACGAAGCTGCAGTGTACATTCAAGTGACTCATTCGCCGCCGCCTGTGGCGGCGACTGGATTGCCGAATGGATAGGCAGGCGGACTTGCGGGGGGTCGAGGGTTCGATTCCGGCGGTGGGGTTTCTGCGTCCCTACTTGGACTGTTAGTGCTTTTGCAATTGACGAGTACATTTTGCTCCGGTAGGGTATCTTCTCCGCGTCCTAACCCCGCTTTCAACCTGTTGTCAGATGTGGAAGAAGCTGGTGTTGTTGCGTGGAGCGATATCGCGCATCCATTAAACGATGCTTGTCTCGCTAAGGAGGGTTCCGTTAGATGATAACCCCATATGACCTCTTTGGTATGTTCTCAATTACTCTTGGAAGTGTTTCGCATGTCATCTCATTCACGAACAACATCGACAAGCACTGATTTGACCCATCATCAAGACAAGCTCATTGCTCTTCGGATTTCTTCATAGTCTGCTTTTTATTCTTCTCAAAACTTTCATTATTTCAGCTAACTGTTCCCAAGTACTGCATATTTTGTCCAACTTGTGTGATTGGTCGCCTTGCTGTGTGTTTCTCCCTCACTATTCTCTTACACACTTACGGGAGACGGGTCGGGGCATTGCAGATAGGAGCACTTGCAATACTCCCTCTACTCTAGAGGTCGAGAAAGTTTTTCGTCCAAAATTCATCTGTAGGGTTATATTGGGATGCAGAGCACCAATTTTGCAACCAATTTCGGTGAAACGATAGATTACAGAAGGTTACGATGGATATGTGTAAGTTCAAGGAGTATTCGCAGAATAACCGGCACTGCTGCCTTTCATGACTCCAAAAATCGAGGAGAGGTCGAAAGAAAATTTTTTTCTCAAACATCGCTCAGGGGGTTACTTGGGGTGCTGATTACGGATATGGCATCTATTTTTGCAATTTGGTCGATTACGGTAGGCTACGGTAGATATGGGTGACTAAAGCTGTGCATGTTAGTGGGATCGCTTCCTTCTCCAATGTTGTCAGACATTTTTTCCAACCTTCGACTTCAACTCTGATGAAAAGTAGTACAAGCAAAGTAATAATTCAGAAAAAGAGTGACAGATTCGTAGTCAGCAGCCTAAATAGTTCCCGATAGGGAGATTCCAGGTGTCACCTATACCTTATCAACCTGCTTTGAAGTGATACCATTTTCGCAATTTCCGGACCAACCAGTGGCCTGTAGCAAAAACGAAGCACAGATCTGTGATCCTCGTCCGATGCCCTCAAACATCGTCTAACAAGGGCCCATGAACTTTCCCCAAAGATTCTCAACAGGATCATATAGGTCTCGTTGAGAATCTTTGGGGGAAAGTTCTTGGGCCCTTGTTAGACGATGTTTGAGGGAAGTCGGTCATCATGACCTTAGCCATTCCTACCTACCGTAACCTACCGCGTAACTGGCCGAAATTTCAAAATCCGATGTCAGGTTCGTGATCACCACACCAATTAACCCCGAGCAAAGTTTAGGCGAAATTTCCCCCCCCCCCCCCCAAGCTCTGAAGTCCTGAAAGCACAATAGCGCACTAGTGAGTTTTATGAGAATACTATGTGGACGTTCTTGGTGGCGATGTCCGTTCCTCCACGTGGTGCCACTGGAAACTACTCGCTCTGCGAGTTGAGCCGAACACGGACACTCGATTGCAGGCGACAGGCCCTTGTGACAGGCCGGCCTACGAAGACCCATGTCACATCACATGGTGTATGACAGCTCAAGTGTTTCGAGATAGTGCTACGGCGTCCGCGGGAGCCGACGCGCACTCGCAGAGCCCGGCGAGTGTGAGAAGTATGCGAGGGTCCCTGATGCGAGGACGGCATCGGGGGGCAACTGAGCTAGTCCGAAAGTCCCGTAACGTAAGCAGGACCCGCGTGGCTACGCTGAATGTGGGTACGTTGACGGGCCGCTCGTGCGAGTTGGTTGAAGCACTGGAGCGTAGAAGAGTTGATTTCTGTGCGGTGCAGGAGACGAGGTGGTCCTGCCGCAAGTCAAGGGATATAGGACGTGGCTTTAAGGCCGTTCTATGTGGAAGTCCCAGGACCACCAGTGGTGTCGGAATAATCGTCTCCGAACGATTTCGTGACTCGATTGTAAGCGTCGAGCGCTTTGACGATCGATTGATGAAGATCGTTGTCGCCGCTAAGGAGCGACTCTATCACTTCTTCTCAGCGTATGCTCCGCAGACTGGCTGCTCGGATCAAGCCAAGGAAGAGTTTTGGAGCCTGCTTGATGAGAAGACAGCAGTGGTACCGTCGAAAGATGTCATCATAGTCGCTGGTGACCTTAATGGGCACGTAGGTGCTACGAAAGACGGGTACAGCTGTCATGGTGGGTTCGGATACGGATCACGTAACGCCGATGGTGAGCGCATTCTTGAGTATGCGGAATCGCATAATCTCACCATTGTGAACACCGTCTTCCGAAAACGCGACTCCCACCTCATCTCATACTATAGTGGGAGCTCCAAGTCTCAGATAGACTTTGTCCTTGTGAGAGATCGCGACCGGAGTCTTGTCACAGACGCGAAGATCGTGCCGTATGAGACGGTCGCCCCACAGCATCGACCGCTGATCTGCACTTTGAAGATCGCCCCTCCGAGGCTGAAGCAGGTTGAGCGATGCGGTGCAGCTAGAATTAAGTGGTGGCGAATCAGAGAGAAGGAAGCAGCTGTGATTTCTCGCGTGCGGTTACCGACAGTCACGACTGTCGACGAAACTTGGAAGAAGGCGACCGACGCGATTCGTCAAGCTGCACAGTCAGAACTCGGCATTACGAAGCCTGGGCGACGGAAGGTCGACAAGCAGACATGGCTGTGGACAAACGACGTGAAAGCGAAGGTTCGAGAGAAGAAGTCGCTCTATCACGTGTTTCTCGGCGAAAAGACAGCCGATAACTGGCAGAAGTACCAAGAAGCGAAGAAAGCTGCAAAGAAGGCCGTGGCTGTTGCGAAAGCCACTCATTATGGAGATGTCAACGAGAAGCTCGAGTCTCGCGATGGTGAGCGGTATCTGTACCGACTTTGCAAAGAATCGCCATCGCCAGACCGAGGACATCGAGAAGTTCTTCGGCATCAATGATGAGAACGGCCATCTTCTTACGGACCGCAAGAAGGCATTGAAGCGATGGCGCGATTACTTTGAGGAAATCTCTACGGTAGAATTTCCTCATCCAGCCATCCCTTCAACGGCTCCAACCCACGGCCCCGTTCAGAAGATCACCGTGGAGGAAACTGAAGCGGCTTTGAAGAAGATGAGGCCAGGCAAAGCGACTGGGCCCGATGACGTGGCAGCTGATTTGTGGAAGTCCAAGTACTGGTACTCTGCTGAGTGGTTGGCGAAGTTCTTTAATCAGGTTGTGGCGGAGAAGAAAGTGCCTGAGTGTTGGCGCCAAAGTACGACGATCCCGATTTGGAAGAAGAAGGGCAGTCCTGCAGACTGCTCCAATTACCGTCCGATTCGCTTGCTTCCGCACAGCATGAAGATCTTTGAGCGAATTGTCGATGGACGAATTCGGGACATCGTCCAGCTGTCCAGCAATCAGTGCGGCTTCGTGGCTGGTTGTGGCACCGTTGATGCCATACACGCCACTCGCCTCCTGATAGAGAAGCATCGCGAGAAACAGAAGGCAGTGCATATCGCCTTCCTCGACTTGGAGAAGGCCTTTGACCGCGTACCGCGTGAAGTGATATGGTACGCCTTGCGACATCATGGAGTTCCCGAAGAGCTCATAGAGTGGGTGCGAATTCTCTACTCTTGTCCAAAGAGTCGAGTTCAAGCTGCAGCTGGAACCTCGATGGAGTTCCCCATCTCTGTCGGGGTGCACCAGGGTTCTGCGCTTTCCCCACTCCTCTTTGTTGTCGTCATGGATGCCATCACACGAGATCTTCAGAAGCCCGTCCCTTGGACGTTGCTTTATGCCGATGACGTGATGCTCGCTAGCGAAGATAAAGGAGAACTCGAGCGAGAATTGCAAGCTTGGTGTGATCGCTTGGAGCGGTTTGGACTCAGATTGAACGTGAAGAAGACCGAGTATTTAACGACGGACGTTACCGAGTCCACCTCCATCAAGGTTAACGGCATCGAGCTTCCACGCACTGCGGTCTTTAAGTACCTGGGATCAGCAGTCGCGTCTGACGGCAAACTGATGGTCGAAGTGAATTCACGCGTGAGTGCAGCTTGGTCCAAGTGGCGCTCGTTGACTGGGGTGCTCTGCGATAGGAAGATACCGGAGCGCTTTAAGTCAAAGATCTACAGGGCAGTCATCCGGCCAGTAGCGATGTACGGCGCTGAGTGTTGGCCTGCGACCAAGGAAGTTGAAACGCGCCTCAGCGTCATGGAGACGAAGATGCTGCGCTGGACGGCAGGAGTCACGCGCATGGACCGCATCCGAAACGAAGCTATTCGGCAGAAGTTCGGTGTCGCGCCGATAGCGGACAAGATGCGCGAAGCTCGCTTACGATGGTACGGCCACGTTCTGCGTGGAGAAGAAGACAGCGTCCGCAAGATAGGCCTTAACTTCGAGGTAACAGGAAAGCGGCCTAGAGGGCGCCCGAAGCAGCGCTGGGCTGATACGTTACATACGGACTTGAAAGCGGCTGGTGTCCACCCTGATCTAGCGCTGGATCGGGAAAGGTGGCGTCATGACACCAGAATAGCGGACCCCGCTACGAAGCGGGACAGACGCTGAAGAAGAAGAAGAAGAAGACTATGTGGACGTTCTTCCTGCCCTAACATACGCCTCGGAGACCTGGGCTATACGAAAGCAGGATGAACACGCGATCAGCGTCGCGCAGCGTGGAATCGAGAGGACGATGCTCGGAGTGACACGACTCACGCAAGTGAGAGAAGGCCTCCGGAGTCCCGAGCTTCGCCGACGTTCGAAGATCAGAGACGCTGTAGCGTGGGCCGAGTTGTCGAAAATTATCTGGGCCGGCCACGTAATGCGATTCGCAGACACCCGCTGGACGAGAACCGTTACCGACTGGATTCCGCGGGATGTTAAGAGAACACCAGGACGCCCACCAACGCGTTGGTCGGACTTCTTCGTGAAAGCCCTGAACGACCGATATGACGCTCTTCGTGTCCCTCGAGCGAGGAGGATCCATTGGAGCACTCTGGCACGCGACAGGGACGAATGGAGACGCTGCTGGCGCCCGATCGAGCGAAGTCGATGATCAACGGGACGACAGGTGATATAGGTGACACCATGTGGACCCCATCCCCACCAAACTTGCAGCTGCATCGCCTTCTCGTCCTTAACGTACAGTGCAGAACAAGCAGTTGTTGCAAGCAAAGATCCGCTCACGCCTCCACCGCTGGGGCCAGCGTTTTAGCGCGCTCCAGAGCGAATTCCGCGCCCATGGTGGTTCAGTGACGCGCGAATTAAAATTTTCGAAACCGAATCTTCATCGGAAGCTCTCCACACTACGAAAGTGGGACCGGACCGGGTTACACCTCTTCACAGTGGCATGGTTTTAACAGTACTAAACACCGCGAGTGAGGTCTGGAAGCTTCTGCTGGATGGCTTTCATCCAGTAGTCTAGTTCGGCGTGGTTGTTCTGCTCTTCCTTCGTTATCGACTCGTAGAGGAAATGACGAGAGCCACTGTGCTTCGGCTGCATCAGGCTTTCACTCAAATCCTTGGTCATGCAGCCCATAGAAGTTGAGAACTTCGGGAATAGCTCTTTAGGCTTCATCCGCTGCAGTTTATACCGCTAACAGCTAAAGAAGTTAGGGAATGATTGTTGTTGTCGCCCTCCGAATATCTAGCGTGTTAGTGATCCTATGACAATCATTGTATTTCAGAGAACGATCTCCATTTGAAAGGCGTTCGTTATAGTGCGTAGTCACGTCATGGAGTCAGGTCCAGGCGAGAATGGCATTCCGGAACGACGAAAATCCGTGAGGTGCGAGATTTTTGTTCCGCTTTAAGAACTTTGAGCGTTTTTTGCACTTATTTGGGCCCGAAGCCGCTCCGGCGGGATCATCTTGTAATGCTGCAACAAGTACGGTTGGAGGTGCAATCCAAGTTCGTAGTGGCCGTTCTTAAACAATTTTCCGACAGCGAAACACAAAAAATGTGCAACAACATATAGAAATATGGGCGCTATGGTAGTTGGGGGGTCACCTTGCAAAAAGTGTCACAGACACGAAAAAGGAACAGTAACACACTGATAGTAAGGAGAACAACCAAGCAATGCTATAGCACTGTTCTGTGCTCTCCTCTGCTGACGCGCGAGGGGGAGAGACTCCAGGGTGTGGCTCGAGTGACGCACCCGTGCTAGAATTGCCTACATCCTGGAGTTCCCTCCCTTGCCAAATTCGGAAGCACATAAAACACAGAATCGAAAAGCGGAGATAAGATTGCATCCACATTCGCTGTATGTAGCTACTCGCCGCGGCTGCCCGCCGCGACAGGCCATGGTGACCCCCCCCCCCCCCAACTACCATAGCGCCGAAGTATGTCAACACCAACCTTATTTGGGCCCGAAGCCGCTCCGGCGGGATCATCTTGTAATGCTGCAACAAGTACGGTTGGAGGTGCAGTCCTAGTTCCTAGTGGCCGTTCTTAAACAATTTTCCGACAGCGAAACACAAAAAATGTGCAACAACATATAGAAATATGTCAACACCAACCTAGTTGCCCAAATAGGCTCATTTTGTGTGTTCCTAGTCGGGAGAGGGGAACCTAAAAAGGACTTTTCGATGCAAATCTAGTATGGGAGGGAAGATTTGTACCGTGAACGGATCATATTCTAGCTGATAAAACTGATGACATAAGTGAGAACGCAAGGTTATGCCAATTAGTCAGAGTTTTAAACATACAAGACAATGTGCTTCACGTCCTAATCATTTGCAAGCGTCCCCATGTAGCTTACAAATGTTATGCATTCTCACGTTTTTTTGTGTTATTTATTTTGATTTCGTTTGTGCAGTTCTATGGAAAGAGTGAGTTCAACATATTTCAATACTGAACGCCTTCAATTCTTACGAAATCGTTTATGAACGACCACCACCAATTAGGATTCCACCCGTTTGAATTTTTACCACACTGCTGTGCTGCGCCCCCCATGTGGGCCACATGGAGGGATATTCGATTCTTTTCTAGTGAAGGGAGCGTTCACTCTAGAGCAAATGGTGCATGCACATATTTGCCTCTCCAATCCCTTAATTGAGTTGCTACGAGAGCTTCCGGGGATAGACCACCCTGTTCGCGTTTGTTTCGCTTTTCTACCGGTGCCCCCTTCAAGTAGGATAGATCCCAAGGCTGAAAGAAAATCATTTTATTTTACGAAATGGCGCACTAGAACAGGATGGGCACTATTCCGTATCGGGAGATGCCGCAAAATCTCAACGCTTTCAACTATACTATTCCGACATCCTCAGCTGAGATGACAGATTCCGACCACACCGTTCAGTTCGTGGGCTAACCTAGGGCCAGATTCATCAGCGATACCGCCGGTATCATCTCACGACGGATTCACTGTATCAGCCTATGCAGTAAGTGATACAGAGAGAAACAGATAGATATAGATACGATAACTGATATACCGTTACCGGCCGGTAAGAGGTTCATGAATCTGGCCCTGGTGGAAGCTTGTTGAAGGGGTGAGTCCACTTCCAAATCCTTAGCTGTTTAAGGCTCGTGGAGCGCAGTCGAAAGAGGTGGCGGCCGTCGCGTGCACCCCGTTCCAGGTTATTGGCTGAGATTTCCCTTTCAGGCCAACCAAGCCTCTCATCCTTCCGGGTCGGAGAACTGACACCTGACTTGTCTGGAAAGGATGAAACGCTGACTTGTTCATCGGCTGACCAACGCAAATCACTGTATAGCCTAAATACGCATTCAAATCGAGTGGACGACATGCAGTAGAAGTAGGATGCGTGTCGCATCTCAAACGGGATTGATTAACGCCGTCCTTTATCCTTTACGGCACATTCGTGGGTTATCGATGAGTGCGAAAATGGAATTGAGAAGTAAAAGAATAGAATGTTAAGCGACAACCCACAGAGCGATCACCGCATTGGTGACTTTCTAAATAGACTACGTCGCTTCCGCGAACATCTGTTATCCTCTTCATGCTTTTATTTGCTACGGAACTAGAGTTAGCCAGTTTTTCTTTTGATTCCGCAGCATTTTTTTTCCAAGAAGCTCGTCAGTGTCTTCAATCAGTCTCGTGCACGTCATTCTTTCATATTCCGCTTGCACCTCTGCGCTGCCCTCTATCTATACGTCTCCTGGTAAATCCAAGTAATGTACTGCTAATTTGACGTGAGTTTCCATGAATTACTCATGCAGTCATGATTAACATCTGTCTCTCGATCTAGTGGCATTTTTCAAAACGATGACTAAACGATCTTAATTTGCTGAAGGAGGTCGACAAACAGATAATTGCTTGAAAATGGATTAGTTTAGATTTTCGGCATCAAATCAAGAGTACGTCTTCGAAAGGACGTTGGTTACTTCCACAGGTGAATCGACAGGGCCAATTCAATCAGACGAGGTTTGTGTTTACCTTTAAGTCCTAATTCCGTACATTGTTAAACTGAAGTAGTCGACAACGGACGGTGGAACTTCAAGAAACATTTGTTCTTACCAAGTCTCACTGTTTAGTTTCTCTAATAGATAAACTAGAATAGAGGCTGCTAGATTTATTCGGATAGTTCAAGAAGCAACCGTTGAAAGATGGAGACGTGTCTATAGAATGATGGTCTTAACGGCCTTGGTTTGAATTACGAGAGCATCACTAAGAACGAATTTTGGAATTTTGGATAAAAATTAACCTTCTATCACGGAAAGATAAGATGGAGATGGAAAGACGTGTGCCTGTTTACGAGAGTAGGTACTATAGCGTAATATTAACGCATAGTTTATTTTCCCCCAAAAAGACATCTGTTGCTGTAGGATGGTAGAAGCTGGAAATGTAGCTACCATCGATGGCACTTGACCAGCGGCGGAATGACCAGTGATCCGGTTATCCGCTCTAGATACTTTAACGATCTAGAGATCTCATTGTGCTCAGGCGTTCACTTACCACCACTGCAGCAGCTCGCATTGCTCTGGGGCCCGGTTCATCAACGATTTACAGCAATTTAACAGAGAAGATACAGCCGAAATCCCTGATAGCACAGCGAAATGTTTCACCATATCGCTCGATAAGTCGCGCTGTCGGAGATTTCGGCTGTGTTTTCTCTGTTAAATTGCTGTAAGTCGTTGATGAATCCGGGCCCTGGTTGCAATTATCAGGACAGCTGATACCTACATAACTAATTGATATGCTAAGTAACTACTCAATTCAATTCGATAACCTTTCAGAATGTCTTCCGCGTGCCGAGGGATTCTACCAGCAGCAGTCTTACCACCATTAGTTCTCAGACTAGGCAAGGCCCGCTCACCCCTGTCAGCCACGGGAATGTTAGGGTACGTTCGTCTGATACACTAATTGCCTATGCTTGAAAAGACAGGTTGCTCTAAATGGTGTTTTGAATATTACAATCGAATTTCTTGAAGATGAAGCAAGAAGAAGAAAGGGACCATCCCACACTCTCCACTTCTATTGGACGCGTGTGCCTGGTGCTTTCAGTGCCTATTTAAACACAATTTCGGTGCGAGTGTAGAGCGAGGGCTCACACTGCGCGTTTCTCCATGACATGGTAGCTTCACCCTAGCTTCAGCAAGCCTCTCCTTAAGTTATAATGTAAGTGCAATTGTGCCGAAACGTTTCGTTTTAAAAGTTTGGTGCGAATTCTGTTAACTTCACAGAGGAGGAGGAAAAGGGGATCTCCGCTTCAGACATGCTCTCAGCGGAACGAATATCTCCAAATGCGCAAGCTAGCGTAGGTCGCGAAGCCAAGGAGAGAACACGAAGTGCGTTTGAATCCGCGCTCACCCATTTGACTCCATTCTTATTCCTGCGCCAAAGTATACCTCAGAGTTTTATACGAACGCGAGGATGAACCAGTGATAAGTGACGCGTAGCGTGAAATCGAGTGGATGATGCTCTCGGAGAATACGATGCTCGCAAGTGAGAGGCCTCCGGAGTTGCTTCGTCAACGTCCGTAAATTGAGTGGGGCGGCCACGGAATGCGTTGGATTCCGTGTGATATCAAGAGAAGATCGGCGATCACCGATGTGTCGGACCTTCTTCGTGAAGCTCATGAGCAAACAATATGTTCATTGTGTTCTTCGGGCGAGATTGGTTTATTGGATCACTCTAGCACGCGACAGGGACGAGTAGACACGTTACTGGCGCATGTCTGAGGACAGGTGGTGCAGGTGTTTTAGACAAAATCACACGTCGTGCTGGCTACCCGATACTTACGTCAGTGGTATGCAATCGCCGACATTAGAGACATGGCAGATATGGTTGGTTTGGGTTCGAGCCCATGGTAGCGCCACTGTCACATACACAACGGGTTCAGCTTCTTTTTTTTTAGATCCCGCGCAAGCCATCCAAGCCTTCTCGTTCTTTTGGATCGGTGAATTGGTTCAAGGCTTGTTTGGGAAGTGTAAAACACTGGTCGTCTATCGGCAGACCGCCACAAGTCACTATAAAGGCCAAACGCGTTAAAATTGCTTCCAAGATATGCCGAATAATGCAAGTAGAAGTAGAATGCATGGATTAACGCCGATCTTTGAAATGCTCAGAGGTGACCGCCAACTGAGTCTCTTGCACCGGAATATCCTTTACAGCGGAATATTTTGTGGCTCAATGCTATAGAGGTGATTACTCTAACAAGGTTAAATGCAATGAAAGGTTTAAAATTAGCTAACTACGTTAATTCTTTTTCGTTCCTCAACCTCAATAGTAATCAATAGCCAATCCGGTCATCAATAGTTTTTAATCAATAGCCAATCCGGTCTTTCAGCAGAGGTCAAAGTTGGTTTAATATTCAGGACTGTTGTATCCCTCACGGACGAAGAACCGAAGCCACTCTAGAGGGGTAAAACACTTGTCAACAAACTGGCCACTGCATGTGTGTTGTAGAGGCAACCACAGACTGACAAGCACCTACCTTTGTTGCTATTTAGCCCTAGTTTATACTTATGACGCGACGCGGCGCGGCACCACGATATCGACTCTTTGCGCCGTCTGATCGATATCTGTTCCGACTATTGTGCCGCGCCGCGCAGCGGCGCAACAATAGACCAGGGCTTGCGCTTCGAAACATAGCTAATGAGCAGTATTTCAGCTCACGATTTCCCCAGGAACGAATGCCACTGCGGATAAACGCGAAGCGAAATTTAAAAGGCTGCAAGCGATGCAACAACAGAGGGAAAGTAATAAAGGTATACCTTTTCTTCCTGATGTGTTCCTCACTCTGATTCATATATGTTGTCCGCTTTAAGCCAGAAGGTCTGCTAGTTCGGCCCTCCCTCCAAAAATCGACCTCGCTGCTTATGAGCGCTCTCTTTTAGAGTCGAGCTCCAGGGAGAGCATAAGGCTTTCGAGCAGTCAGGTATTTTCTGAAGCTGGTTGTTACCAATACTGTCCGTGTATGTCCAATTTAGTTGCCTTATTCTGTTCCGGAACCGAAGTTTTCCAACATTTCTCTTGTGCGTGCGTCTGATGCAACCTTCTCTGTGAAAACTCCGTTGAAAGGCTCCAGAAACTTTGGTATGACAAAGTTGATTAATTGTTCTAAACTTAGCACTGCCGTCTCTCTTCACAATATCGCTAGCCGCATGTCTGTAACAACACGCTACAACTTTCTTAGTGGTCGAGTAACTATGAGATATGGCGGAACTATGCTGTCCGACTTCGATCGTGTGCGTGGGATCTTAGACTGCAGATGAAACCTGCAAAAATGATGTTCATGAGAAACGGACAGTTGTTGATGCCCTATTCACGTTCATCTACGAACAGCTTATCTACGCTACCTAAGTCGGGAAGTCAAGTTGGTCAACGACCTAGTGCTGGGGCCGGGCAGGAGGTAACGATGGGCTCGGGGAGTTTTCAAGATCGTCGAAAAAGCTGCGAAGAAGGTGAGAAAACCTAGTTCCTGCTCATTCCTACGCCAACGTAGGTCTCGGAAGCGTGGGCGATACGAGATCACAACCAACACGCGGTCATCGTCGTGGAATGAGAGGACGAAGCCCTGATTAGCCCGATTCATCAAAGTAAGGAAACATATTGAGAGCTCAGAGCTTTGTCGACGCTCGAGGGTCAGAGACGCTCTGGCTTTGGTGAAGTTGGAAATTACTTGGGTCGGCCACACGATGCGTTTCACTGATACATTTGACCGTAAGCCGCAAGTAACGGTATAGCCGCGGAAGTCAAAATGCCACGACGGCATGAGCACGTTGGTGGACTTGATCGCAAAACTTCCGAACAAAATGTGACTACTTTTGTGTCATCCTTGCGAGTAGTATCCGGTGGATACTTCTGGTGTGCGATGTCCTCTGAATAACTCGTTAATCGTTGTTATTAGGAGGTACAAATCACCTAAATTCAAAGTTGCTAACGGTTTGCCATTCGCTATTATCGATGAATTGCCGCCAGTGCACAAGAAAATCCACACCACCACCAAGGAGGACAAAACAGTCGAGAAGGTTTCTGCGCTATGCAGAAGCCAGCGGTGGTGGGTTTGGGCTAAATCCGTTTGGACACCAACTTCTAAACTGGAGACTTTTCTGGCGTGTTGGATCGACTTCCAACACGCGTCTTTACGCGCAAACCCCACCACGTCAGCGGTGCTGCACTGGAGTAGCACGCCACGTCGTCTACACGTCTTGTAGACGGCGGCTAGATGCAAAACTAGCGGTCGTGACCTGCTTAGAAGTGGACTTCACGAAGTTGGCTGAGCTCGAATCTATACCAGAAGGAACGGGGAAGGGGGCAGAATCCCCCCAATACGGTGTAAAAAATGCCGCGAAATCCAGCAATTTATATTGTGCTGTGGAGCACCCTTGGATAATACTGAAGCAGTCCTAGTGTAGAGGGGCATTCAGTTTTCTCCTCATGTAGGTGGACATATATCAACCTACAAGCTCCGCCGGTGCAATCGACATTGAGTTTTGGAAGTTCTTGTCAGGAAGCCTGAAACCGTGTATGTGCTAAATCCCATTTTCCCTCCATCTTCTGCGCTACATACTTGATATTCTTAATGTATTCTTCCCCGTGCTGTTAGGCAAGAAGCTCGTTAGAATGGAAGCGCTTTCAATAGATTGTACATACAATACGTTGGACGTCGGACACAATAGCTATCGCAACCAGGCGATTCACTTCCAGTTTTTTCGATCCACTCATTCAGCGGTATACATTGGATCCGATCGAAAATCTTCGGATAATTGGATGATTCGGATAACGGTGATTTTGTGGACCCGGATTTTTGGATGATTCGGATAACAAAAATTTCGCCGACCCCGGATTTTTGGATGATTCGGATCGGGTTATCCGAATCGGTTATCCGAAAATGATTCATTCGGATCCAATGTATACTCAGCAGTGCGTTTGTGCACTGTTCTGTGATGACTTTGCAGACCCTTCGATCGCAGTCCCCTCTTAGAGTTCTGTCAGCTCCGACTTCTAGTCCTTGCCAAAACTGTCTGTCAAAAACGCCTCATACTTCTTATTTGCGAGAGCACTCGTGTGAAAAGATTTTTTAAAGAAGTGAGCGAAATCTCCATCGTGTGTGATTAAGGTTTCGAAGGTGGGAGCAAGTCTATAGCAGCGGATTCGCCTTCATGCTCCTTCACAACATCCAGGGGCCAGATTCATCGACGACTACGACTTTAGATTGCTGTAAGTCGCTGACGAATCTGACCCCAGATTGCCTAACAAACTGTAGAAGGAAACGCTATGCACGTTTATCCAATCAACATAGACCTGGAAGGATAGCTAACTTTGCCTGTTTGGAGTAAAGCTGTCAGAAATAGAGAGGATCAGGTTGGACCCCTCTCTAGGTTTGCAACCGAAAATGAAAGTGCACCATCTATCGGACCTGTAAAGGCCTGTTGAGGACATGGGTTTAACCAGTGCAGCGTCAGTGACATAATGGACCTTGCGCGTGAGAACGTGTGTTGGACGTGGATCCAACACGCCAGGAAAGTCTCCAGTTTGGAAGTTGGTGTCCAAACGGATTAAGTCGTGGGTTTGGACGAGTATCCGTCGGCGAGGTGGATTCCACCAGTAGCGCATTCGTGGGCTACATTGCGGCAAATATTACGAGAAGCTTGCTTCTATGCTTGTGTGGTTTACTTTACGTTCATTACAAAGATCCTCGATTATGAAGGAAAAATAGGGATTGAAAGTTTTTGGGACTGACTTCTCACAGAAACGGAATTGTAAAAGGGCATCATATATCCCCACCATGCGCGCAGTAATAATGCATACTCTCTTGTTTATCCAGTTCAGAGAAGACGGATAAGATCTTATCACAATCATTTGTTGGATAAACAATGCAGTATCATTTTCCGAACATGCTGGTTCTGGTTCAGTTTGTTCTACTCCGTTGCATTGTCCCCCTCCAGTCATGGGAGTTCCAGCCGCGATGCTGAAGTCGAGTGATAGCGACGCATCCGTTCCGAAGTCTCCCTTCCAACCGGCAATGACAATCAGCAGCGCAATCAAGGAGGTAAGAGTTTGTTCATCGGATGATAGGCAGCGAATGTATGGTTGAGAATATTCTAAAGCAAGTATCACAGCTCAATTTACCGTCAGAAGGGTGAGATTGTGGCCGGGTAGATCATTGTGCGAATTTTGAAGAGGCTGTGGCACGGGAGGAGAAAGAAAAGGCTTTGAAAGTTTGCCTTCATCCGACTAGGCTTGATCGGAAAGATGTAACGTGGAAGTTTGTGGCTAAGACAAAATAGGGTGCAATTCCAATGAGGGGATCCACCCTATACACAATTTTAAATAATAGTTGAAATGGAAACACATCCAACACAATGTACAACGTGAGGCAGTCACTAGACTCTCCAGGGGCCGTATGCTATTCTCTCCCCAACCGTCCCCGGCGGGGTATGAGGCGGGCTCCGCCCTTATCCCCGGTATGCACATCGTGCGCCATCGATTTTTTGCACCGTCCCCGTCCCCGAGTCGGGCGAGAATAGCATACGGCCCCAGGAAGCTCAGGGGGTTGGGGATGGATATGCCAAGAAAACGAGGGGTAGAATGCACGTCCCGTTATAAGGTGGCCACCTCTTTGGGATTGCACCGAAAATAGCGTGCGTTAATTCTAGCAATAACGACAATTTCAGTACTAAAAGGAGAGGAGGGATATTTTTTGGAATCAGATGTGGTCCAGTTTCGTTCAGGATAAATGTACAGCACAACCACGTGACATAAATATTTGCATCCCACCCGTGCCATTGTGCGCTAAAATTTTCAATGATGAGCCCCACAATCCTAGCTCAGGTAGTTAAATGGGCTAGCTTTTTCATGGTGTGGAGCGAAGCTCAAAAACTACTAAATTAGAATTAAACCAATGGACTGAATATTGAAGCTTGTCACCTGGGTAATTCATCTAAAAACGTCGGCGAGTGCGGTCCTTGTTTGGCGTCTTTGTGGCGTCCTGCTCCACTACCTCAACCATGATCCTGCTTCAGGTCCTAGTGATTATTGCACCGTGCAAGGGCGCTCTGCGAATTTCAAAGGAGGGCGATGAGGCGTAGGTGATAGTAGTAGGCATAATAGTGGTAGTCTCTTCGCACTAGGATTCCACTTAAGGCCCATGCACACTTCTTCGACACCGCGGCGCGACAAGTGGGGCGACGGCTAGCTCCGCGAGATCCGGCGGTCGCGGCGCGGTCGCGTTAGAGCATCGTTATAGGCGGCGGGACCGACGTCCCCGTGCATGTCGCGCCGCCAGGAATGATTTGAACCATTCCAGCTTGCGGCACTCAGCGCGGCATCGCCGGCGATAGCCGCCGCGACAGCCGCAAGAGTGTGCATAAGGCCCATGCACACTTCTGCGACACCGTGGCGCGGCAAGTGGGGCGACGGCTACCTCCGCGAAATCCGGCGGTCGCGGCGCGAGCGCGTTAGAGCACAGTTTTGGGCAACGGGACCGACGTCCCCGTGGATGCCGCGCCCCGAGGAATGGTTTGAACCATTGCAGCCTGCGGCACTCAGCGCGGCGTCGCCTGCGATAGCCGCCGCGACAGTCGCAAGAGTGTGCATGCCCTTCCCTGCGGCATGTGTCGCAGTGTCGCGCCGCAGCCGTCCGGCCCTATGCTTCAACATGGCCGCGCCGCGCTGTCGCGGAAGTGTGCATGGGCCTATACCCCCTCCCTGCGGCACGTGTCGCAGTGTCGCGCCGCGGCCGTCGCGGCCCTATGCTTTATCATTGTCGCGCCGCGCTGTCGCAGAAGTGTGCATGGGCCTTTACCGTAGGTTAATCACTGGAGTGCTATTTCGATTGAAACATTTCTGTCATCGAGGCGCCCAACACATGGAAGGTGCCACTTTTCTCACAGTTACCACGAGCTAAGAACAGTGATATTGGAGCACTTCTGATGTAATGGGACGTAAATGTGCTTTCTTACCAAGGCGGATAACCACTGGGTGCAAAGCGATCACCTCCTTCCGAGTCCATTTGCGCTAAGAGCGTGTTAATCAATCTCGGAAGGCTTGGTTGACCTGGGTGGAAATCCTAATCGAGAATCTGGAATGGAGTGCACACGACAGCCGGCGCCTCCTACTGCGGTACCGCGCACCCAAAGTGGTAGAGAAGTTGGACGAGGCTTCCTATACGATATAACTTTGAAACGATAGCTAGGCCCACTGCGACTGGGGTGAAGTGGCTAGTTGTAGAAAAGATAAAGGGCTCTCTCCGCACTGACTTTGTGACATCGTTCCTTAACTTGGGTCTCGCTGAAAGGCCAGTAGCTGACCCGAGATGTGGTGTTCACAGGGAACTTTAAATGGAGCATAGTTAATAATACATAATGAATTGGTCCTCCGAAACTAAGATCGCATCGAAGCAAACGGTGTAATGAATCGAAATCGCATTGGAAGGAATACACATAAATTGGTGCCCGCTTGAAGACTAACAAGTGAGCAACACATTTGATTCAGATGGTGCTTGCCAGTGACGAAGATTACTTCATGAGTAGAGATGAACGAGCCGATCGCCAAATGGATGCTATGTCTGTTTGGTGCAACATGATCCTTCGCTCCCAATACGAGGACGACGAGTTTGATGTAGGAAACTCTAAACAAGGTGCGTTAGTTCCCACAGCATTTTAGAAAGCAACATGTGAAGCCTTAAATGTTCGTGTAGGGTGAAAGGCCATGTTTTTGGTAGCGGTACTGTGGTGGCATGGCGCAATTTGCGCTTATGATATGCAGATAAAGACGTTGAGGCACGGGATCCGTTCTAGTGCGGGTGGACACTTCACATTGATTGGTTAGAAACGACGACAAAATTGAATGTGGATTATTTCACAAAAACAACTCATCGAACGGTCCTACAAAAGGACCTTTCCTTGCAACTCCTCGGATAGGATAGATCGTTGTGCTTGACTCGATTTTCTAACAGGACTCCCTTAACTGCGGTAGATCTGGTAATCTATCCGGTTTACGTTTAGGAGTAGCCGCCTTCTTCTTTCTTGAAAAGAAAGTATGAACTAGGGACAATGTTCTTCCAAGAACCATTTCAAGTTGCAGCAGTTTCGAAACCTGCTGGGAGAATGAGACGGTAATTAGGACAACCTAGCTGACCCCACGCAAATTGGCCGAAGGGCTGGTAGGGCACTCTCGGATGGAGACAGACGTGGGTAAATAGGACTCCATGTCCACCAACCCAACATGGCAGCTTCGTGACAACCTGGTCCACTCGACGCTACACTTACAGCGATGAAATTTTCATGGACGAGTTGTCCGAGGCGCGCCGATGAGCTTGGGGTGCGGTGCTCATCGTGGAGCGCGATCTGAGGGCGGAAGAGTGCCCCGCCCTTCAGCACAACTCCACAACCCTTGCTCCGCCCGGATACCACGAGCACCCGAACCAAAAATTGTGGTTTCAACCCAACCGCCGAAGCAGTGGGCCCGAAGCCGCGCACTGCGAAACACCCCTCGTCGCTATGCAGGCTTATGCGGCGCGGGTTGTCCGAGAATCGCTCTCGCGGCAAAGAGAGCAAAATTCGATACGCTGGCGTTCCACCACGTTGTTGTTGTTGTAGCCCGCCCCGGACAACTCGTCCGTGAAAATTTCATCGTTGTAAGTGTAGCGTCGAGTCTCTGGTCCACTTTCAACGACATGCCAAGATTCAGCAACACTTATACAGTTGAATCACAATCAAATATTCTACAGAATTGATATGGTTTTCAGAAGCAAATAAGGTTCTGCAAGATCTTCTGACCAAGTCGAAGGCAGGGAAAGCCGGTACACCCATCAATGATAAGCCGTTCAAGTACTCCGATTTTCTGAGGAGGCAGAAAAGGGACAGCACTCGTGAAAAGTATGTTTTGCGGTTAGCCCTGGTCATGTGGTAGTTTTTAGGGTTAATAAGTTGATAAGCTGTAAAGTTTTTCTGCTAGTGTAACAGCATGCGGCAGCATCTATAAATTATACCTTAACAAGTGCTCCGACACGCCTAACGGCGTGTCACGCACTTGCGCGCTTCGCGCGACTTTGCAGCATCCCTGATCTATGGAAAATAGTTTTTGTAAAACATAAAATTTGTTACCATCTCCTACTTGGTGCGTGCTTTATCGGCATCAAGCCGTTCACCACTTCGGTACCTTTATCATACATATTCTCTTCCGACCGGCCATTAACGTCATTGGTTTGTGCTGCGCAGTACTTCTGTCCGTAGGTTGCTCTCCGCAACCTTTCTCATGCTCAACAGCTAGCGTTTCCAGATATCGTTGACGTGTCTTCCGAAGCCAGGTTGCCCCTCTCCCACTCGTTTCTTCTTACTGGATCTAATTGCTGGTCCGTCGTTACTGGTCTTCCCTCCCCCTCTTTAGTCCCCCACCTTCCTGGTCCCAACTCCTGAGCCACTTCTTTGTTTCCACTACTGACCCCTACTGGTATCTTCTTGCTGGTTTCCCCGTCCTGGCCCCTCCTCCAGATTGTTCCTTTCCTTCCTGGTCGCTCACCTGGTCCACCCTAGAGGTCCCACTCACTTCCCTTCTCCACTACCCCTTAGTGGTCCTCCGTGCTCACGGCAGAAGTCGGTGAGGACACAGAAGAGCGGGCAACATTTTCCTTTCAACATGGGATAATGCTGAATTCTGAAAGGGGCCGCTCGTCGCACGACGTCGGTGATACTTCTTCTCCCTTTAGACGCTTGTTGCGCGACATAGGGGACCCGTATTCTAGATAGGTGCCCAGAAACGCGTGCAGATGCCGCTATGTTAAGGAGCAGCCTGCCTCCTCTGTAGCAGCACCCCATGTTGAACCTCAAACGTTGCCCGCGCAAGGTTCGCGGCACGTGTCAAAAGACACATTTTGTCCGCGCATAGTGTTCTGTGAGGCGTATCTCACGAAGGTTTCTAACCTTCGTGAGATACGCCTCATCGAACCCTGCAACGAGCGAACGTCCATTGCGCGACATCGGTGTCAATCTTCCAAATCCGGTTTCCCTACTGGTAATGGATCCCATTACTGATCCTCCTTACTGCCCCTCCCGTTATTGGTAACTCCCTAGTGGTCCTCCTTATTGCCTAAACCCTTCTCGGTGCCACTTCCTGGCCTGCTTCTGTGTTCCCTTATCGACCCCCCCCCCCCCCCCCATCCCGATGCCTCTTCCGGGTCGCTCCCTCCTGATCGCTATCGGTTCTCCAGCCTCGAAGTCCCCTTCTACTCTTACCAGGATACTATCTCAACGGTAGGTCGGAACGGCGCAAGTGTTGTATATGGGCAGAACCGCCTCTCTCTGGGTAGTAACAAACTGCAGGTATCTCGACCCCAATACAATTCTGTGCAGAGTTAGGGGCGACGGAAGTCGCGGGTTGGCGCCCTGTTGATTCACGTGCTCCACAGCTGACGGGCGCGCGCGGGATGAGGGCTCGTATCGCGGCTAAGCGCGGTGCACAGATGGCGTAGTAGGGAAGAGCTCGGGCTCGTAAACGCGGGGTCGAGGGTTTGGATCCCGCAGACTGCGTTCGTTTTGCTCTTTCGCAAAATCCATGTTTATCATAGGTAATCCACCTGGGGGTATTGTAGTGTGTTATAGAGCATGTTTACATATAACATATGCTTCAAACTACAGATTAGCTAAAATGTTCACTTCTGTGTGTCACTTATTTTAAGCCATTTTGTGTAAAGCTATAGTTATGTAACGATAGATATTTTGTGGCACTAGTAAAAAGTTCCAACTCCACCGACAAGACTTCGGTCAAAAAAAAAATTTTCGCTGAAACTTTGTCTAGGGGGGTTATTTGGGGTGCTGATCACGAATCTGACATCCGTTTTCCACGATTCGGCTGAATAATATAGATACAGGAAGGCACAGGATTACATTCTTAAAGTTTCTGCCGATGACGGCAGGTAGAGGCAGAATCGTGAAAAACGAATGTCAGATTCGTGATCAGCACCCCAAATAACCCCCTAGACGAAGTTTCAGCGAAATCGGTGACTCTGCCTGAACCACCCTTGTTAACGGTATGGGTAGCCTCCGACCGAATCGTGAAAAACGAATGTCAGATTCGTGATCAGCGCCCCAAATAACCCCCCTAGACGAAGTTTCAGCGAAATCGGTGACCCTGCCTGGACCACCCTTGTTAACGGTATGGGTGGTCTCCGACCGAATCGTGAAAAACGAATGTCAGATTCGTGATCAGCACCCCAAATAACCCCCCCCCCCTAGACGAAGTTTCAGCGAAATCGGTGACCTGCCTGGACCACACTTGTTAACGGTATGGGTGGTATGTTACATGTAAACATGCTCTATAACACACTATAATACCCCTAGGTGGATTACCTATATGATAAACATGGATTTTGCAAAAGTGCAAAACGAACACAGTCTGCGGGATCCAAACCCCCGACCCCGCGTTTACGAGCCCGAGCTCTTCCCTACTACGCCACCTGTATACTGCGCTTAGCCGCGATACGAGCCCTCATCCCGCGCGCGCCCGTCAGCTGTGGAGCACGTGAATCAACAGGGCGCCAACCCGCGACTTCCGTCGCCCCTAACTCTGCGCAGAGTTGTATTGGGGTCGAGATACTTGCAGTTTGTTACTACCCAGAGAGAGGCGGTTCCGCCCATATACAACACTTGCTCCGTTCCGACCTACCGTTAAGATAGTATCCTGGTTAGTCCCCCTTTAGTGGTTATCTCCTGCTAATGGTACGAAGTCGGCTTCTGAATCTGGACGCTTAGAAGCGCGCGTAGGTGCTGTTGTGTTAAGCAGTAAAGGGCTGCGCTTCCCCTGCTGCAGAAACATCATGTGTTCAATAGCAAATTTTGCCCGCGCTGCAGATGATGAGGCGTATCTCACTTAGATTAGATCACTCGACCGCCCTCGCTGTGGATGATGCGGCGTATCTCATTTAGGTTAGATCACTCAAACGTCATCGACCGCTAACTCAATTATGTAGTGGTAGATAGATAGATAGATCATGGGAGACTGTCAGGGTTTCTGTAGAGATGTTTTATCATTTCTTTTTTAGGATCATATTGGCTAACGAGTGGAGGGGCTTAAGTGTCCTTACACGTTATGTATCTCATTGTAGATATTTCACACAGAATTTTTTCTTTAGGGCCTCTCGTCTGTTGAAGTCAACGAATATTCCGGAACTCATTCGCACGGCGGTAAACAATCGAGTCTTCTCCGTTCGCTCAGACTGCTTCGTTTATTCGGACCTAAGTAAGCGTCCTTTTGCTTGGTTATGAACAGGTTTCTCGACAATGTGTTATCAGCGAAGGCTGTGAATTGCTCTGACTTCGGGGCGTCCCTATTTTTAATATTAGTTTTTTTGTAAAATTCTTCTTGCTATAAAATTTAAGTCTGTAAAAATCTTGAAATACTTCAGCAGCACTTTGCCTCCTTTGTCATGCGCAGGTTTTTTATTGACCTGTAGCACGATCACACGCGAAAAAAAGAGAACAAACACGTGAGACAAATTATAAGACGTGAGATACACCGATTGGCATATTTAAGCGGCAATCCACACATCAAATTCAATTCGTTGTTGCATTAGGCGATAAGTAAGATTTTTGAAGGCCTGAACAGACATCTCCAGAATATCCGCATCATCATTTAGTAATTTGCTGAAATCGCGGAAATTTCTATACGTGAAGAAATTGGGCCTCATCTGAGATTTGGCGACGGGAATGTAAAGTCCGAGCCTCTCTCTCCCAGTCATCGTTAATGGCGTGGCAACGAAACTATTGCAAATGAACCTTTGTCCGGATCTTAAACGTCAAAATGAAATCTACAGTCTTACGTATGCTCTGAAGAGCTTTAGGACCGTGCGGAGCCATTTGGCACGGGGTTATAATCTGTTCAAAAACATCTCAAATAGCTTCCGTGTGAAAGTTTTTTGAGCGATTTCTTGGAGCTCTGTATCTTTCACCTTGAACGAATTACATGAAATTCTCTATTATCAGACGTACATCTTTGAAAGTTCTTCAACGATCGGATTATGTGTACGCAAAATTCTGGGCAACATATGGTTTACTGATGGAAATGTTATCTATAGGCCTCCTAGCCCGTTGTATGGCATGGGAAGGTGGCTAGCTGCTCCATCAATGTGTAATAAACGCGCGATGAAACTATAAGGTATGCTAGATGATTGTCTGATCTTGAGAGGGTGTAAAGAGGGCTAAACACAAAATGACGGTTTACTTATTTATTGTTGTTATTGAACAATGTTCATTCTTCGTAACAATGGAGCGGAGTAAGCGTAATGGGTTTGGGGTCACTCTCTTTTAGCCGTGAATTTCTTCGATGCACATCTCATTTAAGGATAGCATGTTGCGCTGTCCTGACCGTGGTACATCCCAGCCCTGGGATTCCACTCGAATGTGAAGCTATAATATGAAAGAGACCAGGAAAGTCGCTGTCACGGCAGTACGCCCTCTAACGTTGACGATTGGGAGAGAGCCAGCTTCTCGATGAGCAACGTACTCTAGTTCTACGGAATAGCCCGTCTATGGGAGAGAGACGATCTGCCTGAAAGCGGCGCAGGCAAAGACGCGGGACAGTACCTGCGGAGCCAATTAGCGCAGACTCGCGCCGTGACACCCGCCGCTTCGCACTCTGCCAGACAGCCCTCGCCGCAGAGCCGATGGTGACCTGGCTGACCACGGGAGCCCGCAGATCGACCAGATTTGGTGTGATTGTAATCGAGAGCTAGGAGATTCAGACTGCTTGCAGTGGCAGTCCAGAAATTAGGATTGATGCGAACCCTACTATCTCCTGTATTAGAATTTCGATCTCTATCGAGTGAGCCAGAAATCATCCTGCCTAAATGACCCTTAAGGCGACTTTTTAGGCGTTGTTTATTTGCCTTAAATATCAGGTTTTATTTAAATCAGAATTAATTGCGACACCTGCTTCCAGACTGAAATTGCATATAAGTAGATAGACGAGAGACCTTCATTATGATCATTCAGTGCGTGGAGCATGTTCACAGTTTGAAATTGCCCGAGTTCGATTTGTTAGTCGGTAGACCTCCTAAGAACAAGAAGTACTCCAGTTTTCTCAAAGCATTTTATGAGTGTTTCCTAACTCGTTAATTGGTGGACGTGACATTGGCCATGCAGGTAGACTGCCTGTTAGACGCGAGGTCAAAATACCTCTAGAACCCACAAACGACTGGACGAGCAATTTGAAGTACTGTGTGATGAAATTTATTCTCGGTGAACATTAGATTTGATGAACCACCTATCCAGTCTTAGTCTCAATATATGTGGTGTGTGCATTATAAAGTTCCATAGAAGAATCAGTCACGAAATGCTAAAGAGATGTCATGTTGAAGCTAATGCTTTAAACTACTGTTAAACGATCACTCGTCTATCTAGTTGGAATCCTCGTGCAATTCTTGCCTGGAAGCATGCCTCGCATTTAAACCTAATATATGCGAATACGAATAGGGCGCGTGTAGCGCAGTCGGAGGAGGCGCGACTGTCGCGTGCACCCGATACGAGGCTCCTGGTTTGGATTTCCCGCCCAGGCTAACCAAGCCTTCCATCCCTCCGGGGTCGGTGAATTTGTACCAGACTTGTCTGGGAAGGATAAAGCGCTGACTTGTTCATCGGCTGGCCACCGCAAGTCATTGTATGGCCAAATACGCATTCATGTCGCCTCCACGACATCCCGTAGAAGTAGAATGCGCTGGCGCATCCCAGAAGGGATTGAGTAACGCCGTCCTTTATCCTTTATCCTTTTTTTATATGCGAATATAAATAAAAATATATAAAAGAATAAAATAATAAAAACCGATATTTAACGAAAACTAAACAGCGCCTGAAAAAATTCGCCTTAAGGGTTGTCGAGGCAGGATCCTTTCCTGGCTCATTCGCTCGAAATTCTAATATCGGAGATGGTAGAGTTCACATCAATTCGAATTTCTGGACCGCTTCTAGAAGCCCTCTGATCATCCTAGCCCTCCATCGACTGTAATCACTCCAAATCTGGTCGATCTGCGGGCTCCCATGGTTGACCAGGTCATCATTGCCTCCGCGGCGACGGCTGTCTGGCTCAGGGCGAAGGGGCGGGTGTCACGATGCGAGTTGACGTTAATTGGCTCCGCAAGCGCTGTCCTGCGTGCGTCTTTGCCTGCGCCGCTTTCAGGAAGATCGTCCCTCACCCATAGGTCTATACAGTGACTTGTGGCGAGCTTCCGACGAATTCAGTGTTTCTCCTTCGTAGAGGTGCTTGATCTGGCTCCAGAAAATTGAATTAACCTGCGAGCGAATCGAACGTTAAATGTTTCGAGTGCATTCGAGAACCGACACCTTCTCTCGACTGCACCATATGCGTCGACTATGAGGGCTCTTTAAGCGGAATAGTTAGAGTTGAAAGCTGGGAACAGGATAAAAATATATTGACATGGTTTGGAGTCACTCTCATATAGAAGTGCTGAAGCCTGTTCTAAAGAAAGTATAGTGAAGTTTTATGGGAGAATTCCTAACTGTATTTAACATCCTATATTTATCCGATGAGAAAGACAAAAATCGCACAGCCTTGTTGGGTGAAATTTCCTATTGGAGCTCGTTTTAACGCAGTGTACCTCTTCAGCACTGCAAACCACGCTCCTTCGCCTTTTCTTGTCCTTCCATCCAGCGTGGCTGCACCTCGGATTGGAGACAGGTAATAACTGAACAAAGCCAAGATTGCCTCTTTGTATTCTAGAGCTTACTGTTCAGTATTCAACACAACTATTGACGTCGCTGACGGAGAAAGTTTTGTTCATGTCATCAGCCGTTTCATTGCCCAACGGCTGTTTATGGATCCGAAGATTATGAAGAGCAAGAAGTACGCGTTCGGATCCGGAAAGTGGGTTCTCGATTTGTATACGTCTTCCGTCACACCTATACTGTACAACCTGGCGGTGCATGCAACCTCCGTAACCCTGTTCTAGGCTAATTGTGACAGATGCCGGCAGAGATGCTCTGCATTCTCATTTTCTCTACCACACGGCACTATTTTGCTACTTCGTCGAGACGGCAAAATCTGTCTCATTAGTCAAGCACAATCCGCGAATGTTTGCAAGAACCTCTTCTTTCAAGGTGCGTTTCTGATGTATAGGACACGCGCTGCCCCTGGCCCTTATCCTGTTGTTTAGTGCATGGACGATGTGTTCGCGGAACTGAGCAGGGAGGTGCTCTCTGGAAGTGGGTTGTCGTTAAACAAGGCGTTCGCGAAAATGGGATTTAAACCGTCATTCAAGCAGGTATGTGGTTTGCATAGGTTTCGCGTTATGTTTTCTATACGCCGGCTCCACACAACTGTTGCATACGATAACGATGGCACGGAAGGGAAGTACATAAAAAGGTCCCCTCGCAGGATGTCTATGAGTATCCTATGAGTAGTCTCTGTAATGCTTCCAATTTTCCCTCGTCAAAGGAGCTTAGTGAGGTGTCCCCTCAGCGCTAGAGTAGATCACATAGATCACTAACTCGTCATCCTATATCCATCCCCTACACGATTTCATTGAGACACTTTGATACATATTCAGCCCACGAAATTATTTGTAGTGGCGTACAGATCAATACATCAAACCTTCATCCTTCCTGGAGGCGCACGTAGTGTGGTCTGGCAAGGCGAGTGGTATTGCAGTCTGAATCGAGCAATGGTTTCGGTTTCGCCCGTGCTACCTAAGTCTTCTTCTCTCGGGCCGGCGAATTTCTCGAAGGCTTGTTTGGGAGGGATAAAACATTGATTCGTCTATCGGCTGACTTTCACAAGTTGTTCCATAGGTCAGACAAGGATACATAAAAGAGGACAGCGTTCTCTAGTTGGGATGCGCCTCGTATTCTTCTACAGGATATCCTGGGGCGAGTGGAATGCATGTTTGGCCTGTGCAATGACTAGCGGTGGTCAACCTATGGAGAACTCAGTGTTCGTTCGTGACGGCTGGCGCATCCCGTGACTGTGCTCTAGCCGATTTTAGTGGTTTACACCTCCCAGCAATTGCTATATCAAATGAATGACCTCGTAATGCCGAGTGTCTTAATGGAAATAGGCATCGAGTTTAGCTTGAAACCGCTTGAAATGCCTAAGGAGCTCGCGCTGCTTGACGACTCTGTTCCACACGTTCTACTCTGTGCGAGTACGAGTTTATACAAACCTTGCTACTCTCTGAATTGCACATGTATATTACTCGCCTCCGCTAAAAGAAATCAGGGTGACTTTATAAACCTATCGGCATCGACTTGCCACAGGTGAACACCCGGCTGTCGTCAAATGAATGCGAAACTATTCTGTCGGTCTGCATATGGAATTCGGTAGAGGAAGCGGCTTATAGAAGCAATCAGTCGCTTCTCTTGATTCTTGCCTTGTTATGCTTTCTGACTCATTCATTTCAGGGGTTCGCTGACGACACCAACTACACTGTGAGAACGTTCGCAGACCTAACCGACGGCGTGATATTGGGGTGAGCACCTTTATGCTGGTTTCAGCTGGCCATCACCGTCATATGAGGCGAAGGTGTTAGTGGCAAAGATTGCAGAACTATGCAAATTCGCTTGCTTGTCCTGAAGTCGCAAGAAGTGCCTAATTACTGAGTAGGAAGTAGAGAAGTAATGCTTCCGGAAGGCTGCTTCTGACCAAACAGGAAACTATCTCAACGGTAGGTCGGAACGACCCAAGTGTTGTATATGGGCAGGATCGCCTCTTCATGGGAAACAACAAAATACAAATATCTCGACCCCAATACAACTCTGTGCGGCGTTACCTCTCTGCCTGCAGACGGAGGGCGGGCTCAAGTTGAAACAACGACCACGGGGATTACGCCGCCACTCTACCCACTGCGCCACCGCCGCTCGCTCGTTATCGCTGTTTCCAGCGAACTTGAACCCGCCCTTCGCGCGTAGGCAGAAATTTAACGCCGCCAACGGCCTAACTTCCATCGTCTCTAACTCTACGCAGAGTTGTATTGGTGTGGAGTTATTTGTATCCCAAAATTTCCCAATGAGAGGCGATTCTGCCCATATACAACACTTGGGCCGTTCCGACCTGCAGTTGATATAGTCTCCTGGTAAGCCTCATCCTTTTCTCAAACGACAAGACGTTGATCTAAGCGTTTCGGATTTTGAAGTGTTGAATAAGTTGGAGCAAATTTCGTTCTGCTACGTCTTTTAGAAGGGCGTGTTTTAGCACAGGAGAGGGACGCGTCGGCCGTTGTGTGCACTAATCGAGGCCTATAGGTGCCCTCGCGAACCGGCCTTCCATTAGTCCAGGTCACCGAATTGATACCACACTGTTCTGGGTTAGGCAGAACACTGACTTCTCATCGATTGGCCACCGCAAGTCATTGTATAGGCAAAATATGCATTCATATTACTCTCACGATAGAGGCAAAATGCGTGGCGCGTCCAACGAGGGGATTGACTAACGCCAACAATTATCCCTTACTCTTTCCTCCTCATGCCCTTATCGTTATGTCTTTCAGAAAGTTGGTTGAGCTCGTGACTGAATCCGACCCTGGATACATTATTTCTCGCTTGCGCAACCCTTGCGGCGACCGACTGAGGAAGATTGGAAACGTGAAAGTTTGCCTGCAGGTGGCTGTGGAAAGAGGAGTGGACATCAAAGGTCTTAAAAATTACGCTTCAGTGTTTTTACGGCAGCTAGTCACAGTGCAGGAAAGAAGTACTGTGTCGGGGTTATTTTTGCATTATTTTCATAAGAAAAAGCCATGATTGAGGGCACTCGTTTGCATGTAATAGCCCCACGGTCCCTCAATCTTTTCTGAAGAAGTTATTCAGCCATAAAAGCGGAGTCGATCGTTGCTGGCAACAAAGACGACATCCTTCAGGTGCTGTGGAGACTCGTGGGAGTGTATGTGGTGGGTGCTTATTCGGCAGTTCTTCAGGTCCGCTTATAGCTGCTGACTAACTATTACTTACAGAGTGCTGATGATGAGCGCAACCTAAGGCGTGCATCTTTGGCTCTTGCCAGTAAGCAAGCTGGTATAGGACCTGTCCCAGATGAAGCCACAGGAGAGCAAATCGTTCTCCATGTCTGCCGACAAATCGGCAGCCAGCTGGGGATTCAGGTAAGATGGCTTTGAGAAATAGACGACGCTGTGCCGCTTCTAGGGGAAAATTTCCTGAAGTAGATGTGATTGTTGACCTCAATTTTCCTTCTGTTTATCATTGCTTGAGGTGGCCAATGTAAACAGTAATTTGCCTCGTTTGCCGAAAAAGAGCGCTGTCATAGTCCGCAACGGTAGCGAATATTTTCCGAAAAAAAAAATGCAAAAACTGGGCGGGCGTTGTTCACTGTTGGACATGGGTAGCTTTTAAAGTCTACCAGAACGCTGTCGTCGCAGACTGTGGACCCGACTAAGCCTGTTTTATATTTCCGACGTGATGGCATGCATAGTGGTGAGTCGGAGTATAAACGAGACCTAAAGTGCTGTCACAGTAAAGTGATGACAGCCCATTTGTGAAGGTAAACGTCTGAAAAAAATACACTAGCCTACTGCGGAAGCAAATAAATGCAATAGCTCAATCGACGAGCAGAGGCATAGCTGCCACAAAGGATAAAGGAGAGCGTTGCTCGGTCCGTTTTGGGAGGCGCCGCGCATCCTATTATACCTCTACGGAACGTCATAGAGCCGATTTGAATATGTATTTTGTCTATACGATGAGTGGGGTGGCCAGCCGATAAACATGGTATTAGGTGCAGGCTACAGCCGGAACCTTCTCCAACTGCTCTCCACGTGGCCTCATTTTTCTCTTGAGCTGCTATAACAAGGATTTTTCTGTCGTCATAACTTAATGAATTCAGTTGGATTTATGTAGTCTATGGAAGACCGCTACAAAGCTGCACTAACACAATATGGGTGACGTGCTCTTGATACGAAACTGCAAAATACTGTCATTTCTGCGCCAGTTTAGTGGCTAACTGTTGTACTTTATCTCCGATTATTTCGCCGTTGTCGACTGTCGTCACCCAACCCGCCCTTCCTCCTTCCCCAGGAGAGAATATTTCACATTCTTCCCCCGTCATCCAATACGGAGCCCGCACCTTTGCGCCTTACTGCGACTACTCCAGTAACAACAGCGAGGCTATGGATGCTGCAGACCCCATGTCCTAGATTTCCTCCTATTTTCGAAATTTCAGGTTGACACACTCAACGACCTCCGTGATGGGCGTGTCCTGGCCGGGGCATGGCGCATATACAATGTTAACGCGCCGGATATCCGTCTGTACCCGGGTGACACGCTGTTCCTCAATGTCGCCAATGCTGTAAGTTTTCAACGTCACGTTGTTTCTTGTTTTTATTTGCTGATGCTGGATGGGTCGCATATGTGTGTTGCGAATGACGTGAAATAGTGAGATACGGTGAGAGCAGGTCTGCGAGGTTTGAACATGCGACGAAGTTGTCTGCTGGACCAATATAGCAATAGCCAAACGTTCAGTGCGGGCTCGCTCACGAACTTGAGCAGCAGCGTTTTCAACAGTCTTCGTTTCATTCAGTTATGGTGATATTTCCATTATGATGCGATTTCAGGCCGCTTCTGACCTCGATGTGCCGTTCGGTTTGCACAACTCCATTGGGCTATTCTCGGTCCTCTTTATCTCCCGACTGTTTTACATCCATGAACTGTACAATGCTGCTGTTCGCATCCAGAGGGCCTACAGGTCCTACAGGTTCTTCAAGGCGCTCAAGGTAACTAAACCTATCATGTTCCTTCTCGTTTAGCTTTGTTCGAAGCCCAGCTTTTTAGAAGATGTTGGCCACCGCCGCAGCAGCATCGACGAGCCAGAGAGATGCGTCGACTGTTATGGCGGCAACGTACACTGTCGAACCAGTGGCAGCAGAATCCCCCTCGACTGACAAGCCGAACACTAGTGCTGACAAAAGGGATGAGCTAAGGAGTGCGCTGAGGTACGCACAGCAGCTAGCAGACTCAGTCTATAACTCACCAATTATAAGTTCTTCTGTGCTCGCAGTCCTCCCAAATTTTGTGCAAAAATGCAATACTCGGAACCTATCTTGGAGCGTAACTTCCGCTGAGTACTAGAACCCCCCCCCCCCCCTCCCTACTCAATTTCCGATCCGTTAAGATTCCGTATCCGTTTTTGATTAGCATCTCGTCAGCAATTTTCCATAGGAATGGTACACATAGCTTGCGTAATTACCGCAACTTTTAGGCGACTCTTATAATCTTTTTGCAGTTGAAGGCAGCTGAAGTACTTTTTCAGTAAGATACGCGCCAAGATTGAAGAAAGAAAGCAGAGGTCGGAGGAACAGAGAGAAGAACACGCCGGACGGATCATACTTGCAACTGCCACTCTTATAAAATTGCAGGTATTCAGCGATACCGTATATGAAGACTTTGATGAAGCACGCACTAACATTCAGGCGGCCGTCCGAGGATTCCTCGCGCGGAAACGATTCAGTGATATGGTTCGCGAGAAGCAGGAAGAGTTAAGGAGAGAGCGCGCTGCTGTTTCCATCCAGGTAAACTGCGGGGTAGAGCCAAGGACAAAAGAACATATATGAGCAACTCGGGAGGCTCCATCAGAGCAGCTTTTGATAGAAAAACAATCGTGACTGGAAATACACTGGAAATAATCCGTTGGAATCTTAACGCAATCATCTGGTGACAGGGAGACCATGTCACTAGACGATTGCATTCAGAATTCCAGTGTATTACGACTATCAGATCGTTTAGTAATCATGACGACGTTCAGGGGATCGTAGCATTTTCAACGCATCTTACCTGCCTGAGCCGTTGAGCTGGCTAACTACAAATTGTAGAGTCTATTTATAATTGAAAAAAGAACCACGTTTGGAAGAATTCAATCATTGCTAGGTATTCGGTTCGCACTTTTTCTACTTCTGGGTATCGTGGAAAATTTCGAATGTGTACTTGTCACATACAGTGAGTTTCAGAGGAGAGCCGAAGGGCAAGGCAGTCCTGCATTCTTCCCAGACTCGAATTAGACCAAATATGCATTCATATTTTATCCACGATATCTCGTAGAAGTGCAATGCCTGGAACATCCCCAAGAGATTAGATAACGCCCGCCTCTATTATTTAGCATTTATTGCATGAAGTATTGGATTTATATTGCAGTCATGGATGCGTATGGTCGTTGCGAAGAAGCTGCTGAAACAACTGAAGGAGGAGAAAGCCAAGCGAGAAAAGGAAGAGGAACAAGCCAGGCGAGAGAAGGAAGAGCAAACTAAGCGAGAGGCGGAGGAAAAGGCCAAACGAGAGGCGGAAGAGAAGGCCAGACGAGAGGCGGAAGAAAAGGCCAAACGAGAGGCGGAAGAGAAGGCCAAACGAGAGGCGGAGGAAAAAGCCAAACGACAAGCGGAAGAGAAGGCCAGACGAGAGGCGGAGGAAAAGGCCAAACGAGAGGCGGAGGAAAAGGCCAAACGAGAGGCAGAGGAAAAGGCCAAACGAGAGGCGGAAGAAAAGGCTAAACGAGAGGCGGAAGAGAAGGCCAAACGAGAAGCGGAAGAGCAGGCCAAACGAAAGAAGGCTGAAGAAAAATCGGCTGTCGTAGTGCAGGTAAGGTGATTTGGTGAACCGACGTTCTTACCCCTAGCTCGCGCAAGGGCTGGAAGTAATGATTGCCTCCCCAAGGCTTCATCCTCTCGAAGCCCAGGGGAGGGCGTGGGCATGCCAGGAAATGAGGAGAAGGGCGTGCTTTCCACAGGAGGTCACGAAAGATGACAGTGGGAGAGTTTTGTAACGGAAAATAAACATCGGTCTAACAAGGGAAGAATATCAGGTCGCAGTGGCACATGAGATGAGATGTATATCACGGGTGGAGCTTCGAGCGTTGTTTCTATATCTGCTAAACGCATCTAGGAACGGAGTTGTGGACTTCCAATCACAAGAGGGCTAGATCAAGAAGGGTGGAAATAGCACTGGCGGGCGAGCAGTGATGGCGCAGTGGATAGAGGAGCGGCGTATTGAGACGGATTGATTTGTGGTCTGACGA
This sequence comes from Heligmosomoides polygyrus bakeri, assembly GCA_947359475.1. NCBI lineage: Eukaryota > Metazoa > Nematoda > Chromadorea > Rhabditida > Heligmosomidae > Heligmosomoides > Heligmosomoides polygyrus. Next base: position 37,242,783 of record OX375865.1, on the reverse strand, counting down.
TAGCAGCTTCTTTGCTCTTCTTTAAAAAAAGCTGCCACAATCATTCAGAGCATTCGATGTAAAATCGCAGCGAAAAACTTTGCCGGAATAGAAACTTTTAATAGGTACTATAGTACTTTCACGACTCCACAGATGGATAAGGTTTTTCGCCTAAGCATAATCTAAAAATGTTATTTAAGGCGCTGAGGTTATTTATGTTGATTACAGAGGGTTACGGTAGGTAATGATGAGCATGGGTGAGTGGCTGTTACTGAGTGGTCTATCAATCGAAATTGTAAAATCAAACCTTTCATAAGTAATCAGCGCCTTAAATAACCTCTCTGGCTACGTTTAGGTGAAGAAACGTTTCCAGCTATGGTGTGAATGTGCAATAGTACCTATGAATCAGACTCCCGTGCTGGTTCACTTGATTCCCTTGATTCGTTGCGATTTTGCGTAGACTGCTTTGGTTGACTGTGGTTGCTCTTAGGAAGTGCAAAGGTGCTACACCACAGGGGAGTGGAACCGTAAACCGCTCCTTTTCACCACGTCGCTCCTCTATCCACTGTGCCTGACTGCTCTTTCGCCGGCGCTGTTTGCAGCCTATTTGAGCTCTCCCGCTCGTGAATGGGCGGCTCTGCGCGGTTGAGAAGGTAAACTGAAAATGGTTCATAACTCAATTCCCAGATGCCGCATCCGACGACATGCATCACATCAAAGTGCACTGCGACCTAGTATCCTCCCTTGTAAGATGACCTGTAGTTGGATTTAAGCTCAACATACTGGAACTACGGAGTTTGTCTATGAGATGACTGTTGGATGCAGTTTTCCTCTTTCAGAATTTTAGTAGTGAAAAGCAATCGTTACAGCACGGCTAAGTGAGGCACGTAGAGAGCGCGGTCCCTGTTTGGTAAAAATGCATGGCCTCTCCTTACTACTTATTTTTGTCCCCTGACTCGATAGTTACTCTAAAGTTCTTCTCAACAGTCCCGAGTCCGATCTTTCCTTGCCCGTCGCCGCGTCTCTAAACTGCGATCTGAACAGGCCGAGAGTGCAACCAATGAGGAGCCTTTCGACCACACTCAGGAGTGCACGCCATCGACATCAGCTGTTCATGTAAGTCCTATATGCATGCACATAGGATCCCATACAGCTACATCTCGCAACCCCACCTTCAGATCAACACGAAGAGGCAACACGGGGACTTTGACCGGGTTCTCAGGCTGCAGCAGAATATTCGTGAGAACGAGCGTTTGCAGAAGATGTGCTCAAACATTCTGAAGGTGGGGTCGTAGTGGGGACTCGGATCTCTTATTGTCCCTCTAGCTAGGAATCGCTCCTGCCCGTATCTTCTGCTTTCTAGGCTTGCGAGCGTAAATTGTCCGAAGAAGACCAGGCGATTGAAGACGCTAACGCGAGGACGACTGATGACGGCGAACCCGAAACGGAAGAGGTTACAGTATTCCTACTCGTTGTCATCGACGTTTCGAGCAAGAGTTTTGGCTTGATCGTTGTTTTCGTTGAGTTGCAGATCTCTTCAGAGAGGAACTTAGAGGGAATAATTTTATTCAGGAACTTGTATTTTGTACTTCTGCGAATTTAATATACAGGGTGTCTCAAAAAATGTATACACGGTTCGAAAGGTGATGACTTTGCTCGCAGTAAATGTACTGAAGAAGTTAAAGGCTGGTATGAAAGCTCAAGGAAATAGAGATTTTCTGACATATGAGAGGAATGGAATGCGCCGTGCACTCGTATGAAATTTTCCATTTTACACTCGATTGATTGTGTTTCGCTTGAATACGTGAATAATTTCTTCACAAGTGGCTGTAACGATTTATTTGAGCTTCTTTACAGGTTCAAAACTTAAAAACAACCACGGCTTGCGAATATTGGAGGGTTTCCTAAAAAAATCCGGGTACTACTCGAAAGGTTCTAACATGGCTGCTAGTGAAGCTTTTGAAGATGTTTGAGACTAATATGAAAGTAAAAATATGCGAAAATTATGTCATGTGTAAATAGTCAAGATTGCGCCACACCCCGCCTTAAACCCTGCATTTCAGACTCGTTTGATTGTGCATGGGCTGAATGCTTGTAACAGTGTTGTTACTACTTGGCCGGATTAACCTGTGCTGTGCTTTTTATAACGTATGGAACTTGACATTCACGTGAAATGCACGTGACATGCGGGTTTATTGATTGTTCAATTTAAATGTGAGCAGAAGTCGCATTTTCTAAGACAGATTCTGTGGACTGATGAAACTACATTCAAGCTGAATGGAGAGGTTAATCGGCATAAGCAGCTACTGGGTGTCGGAAAACGGCAAAAGAAGCCCAGCACAGGTTAATTTCGGAAAAAATGTGTGTGAAAAGTGTGCGAGGGTCCCTGATGCTAGGACGGCATCGGGGGGAATCTGTGCTCTTCCAAAAGTCCCGCAACGTAGGCAAGACCCGCGTAGAAACGTTGAATGTGGGCCGCTCGTGCGAGTTGGTAGAACCACTGGAAAGAAGGGTAGATTTCTGTGCGGTGCAGGAGACGAGGGGGTCCTGCTGCAAGTCGAGGGACATTAGCCGTGGCTTCAAGGCCGTTTTGTGCGGCAGTCCCAGGACCACCAGTGGTGTCGGTATGTCGTCTCCGAACGTTTCCGTGACGCGCTTGCAAGCGTGGAACGTTGTTGTCGCCGTAGAGGAGCGACGATGCCATTTCTTTTCTGCGTGTGCTCCGCAGACAGGCTGTTCCGAGCAAACCAAGGACGAGTTCTGGTCCCTGCTTAATGAGAAGGCAGCGGAAGTACCGTCACAAGATAGGTTGTTGTGCCAGGTGACCTTAATGGTCACTTCGGAGCAACGAAAGACGGCTACAGCTGTCACGGTGGTTTTGTCTATGGATCGTGTAACGCCGATGGTGAGCATATACTTGAGTAAACAGACTCACATGACCTCAACATCGTGAATACCAAATTTCGAACGCGTGACTCCTACCTCATCTCGTTTTATATCGGGAACGCTAAAACGCAGATTGACTATGTCCTTGTTAGGCGTTGCGACCAAAGCCTTGTCACAGACGCGAAGACCGTGCCGTATGAGACGGTTGCCACGCAACACCGTCCACTGATCTGCTCGCTGAAGATCACACCTTCGAGGTGTAAGAGGGACGGTCAGGAGGTACACGCGCCCCCTGCTGGGGGGCGTGCCACGTTCCTTTCATCCTCCTGGCTCGCCCACCCCCAACCCCCTAGCTTCACCGAGAGTCTAAAGGCCGCCTTACGAAACCTTTGACACCAAAACAAAAGTTTCCGGTCCGCAGAACGACGGTGTACCTCCTGACGCCACGCCCCCCCCCCCCCCCCCCCAGCAGGGGCGCGTGTACCTCATGTCGCGCTGCCGAGGTGTAAACATGCTGGGCGATGCCGGTCGGCTGGAATCAAATGGTGGCGACTGAAAGAGAAGAAAGCGGCAGTTATTTCTCGCATTCGGTTGCCGAAATTAAAAAATAAACCTGGAAGTATGCTGCCGATGCCATAACTCGAGCTGCACGCCTTGAACTCGGCACAACGATGCTTGGACGACGCTGGGTCGACAAGCAGGCATGGCTGTGGACTGATGATGTCAGAGAGAAAGTCCGAGAAAAGAAACGGCTCTATCACGTATTCATGGGTGATAAAACAGTCCATAATTGGCGGAATTATCGAGAAGCGAAGAAAGCGGCAAAGAAGGCAGTGGCCGCTGCTGAAGCCGCGTTCTATGCTGATGTAAGCGAAAAATTGGAAACGCGCGATGGTGAGCGTTATCTTTACTGACTCGCCAAAGCTTGCTGTCGCCAAGCAGAAGACATCGAGAAATTCTTTGGCATTAACGACGACAACGGTCGTCTTCTGATGGATCGTAAGAGGGTTGTGAAGCGATGGCACGACTACTTCGAGGAATTCTTGAATGTTGAATTTGACCATCCTGCTATTCCTTTTGCATCTCTTGTATACGGTCTCGTTCAGAAGATCACAGTGAGCGAAACCGAAGCAGCATTGAGGAAGGGGAAGCCAGGCAAAGCCACTGGTCTCGATGACCTGCCAGCCGACCTGTGGAAGTCGAAGAGCTGATGCCCTGCTGACTGGCTGACAGTTTTTCAATCAGGTATTTGCTGAGAAGAAAGTGGCAACAAAGCACGACCATCCCGATTTGGAAGAGGAAGGGCAGTCCCGTGGACTGCGCTAGTTACCGTCCAATTCGCCTTCTTTCGCACACCATGAAAATCTTTGAGCGAATTGTCGATCGACGTATCCGGAATGTCGTACAGCTTCCCAGGAATCAGCGTGGCTTCGTCTCTGGCTGTGGCACTATTGATGCCATTCCTGCCGTTCATCTTTTTCTAGAGAAGCACCGCGAAAAACAGAAACCTGTGCATTTCGCTTTCCTCGACTTAGAGAAGGCCTACGACCGCGTTCCGCAAGAGGTACGAGCGCCAGCGGGCACTTCGATGGAATTTCCCATAGGGGCGCATCAGGCATCTGCCTTATCCCCACTGCTCTTCGTGGTCGTGATCGATGCAATCCCACGAGGTCTTCAGAGGCGGCACCTTGGACGCTGCTCTATGCTGACGACGTCATGCTTGTATGTGAGGAGAAAGCCGAACTCGAGCGACACGCACAGGCGTGGTGCGATCGCTTAGCATTGTTCGGTCTCAAGCTAAACGTCAAAAAGACGGAGTACTTGACGACGGATGTGAATGAGCACAGATCTTTTAAGATCAATGGTAGTGAGCTCTCACGAGTTACATCTTTCAGGTATCTCGGATCAACAGTCACGTCCGTTCCACCCTAAAGTTGGAGGTGAACGCACGTGTGAGTGCAGCCTGGTCCAAATGGCGCTCATTGACAGAGGTGCTCTGCGAGAGAGCAATACCTGTGCACATCAAATCAAAGGTTTACAGAACAGTGGTCCGCCCAGTAGCGACGTACGGTGCTGAGTGTTGGCCCGAAGGAAGTTGAAGGCCGCCTCAGTGTAATGGAGACGAAGATGCTACGATGGACCACCGGAGTTACGCGTTTGAACCGCGTTTGCAACGACACCATACGACAGAGGTTCGGTGTAGCCTCGATAGCCGAGAAGCTGCGCGAAGCTCGTCTTCGATGGTACGGCCACGTCCTTCGCGCTAACGACGACACCGTCCGTAAGATTGGCCTGAACCTTGAGGTCCCTGGAAAGCGGCCCAGGGACGTCCGAAGCAACGTTGGCTAGATACGTTGCACTTGCACTTAAAGATGCTTGGTGTGACCCTGATCAAGCATTTGATTGGAAGAACTTGCGTCACCACACCAGAAGAGCGGACCCGCCACCAAGTGGGACAGACGCTAAGGAAAATGATGATGAGTATCAAAATGGCAACAAGCATTAGGTCCATGCACAATCAATCGAGTCTGAATTTCAAGGTTTCAGGCGGATGCGTGGCGCAATTTTGACTATTTGCACCCCACAGAAATCTTGGGAAGCACATCTTCGAAGCAGTGGCTCAAAAGTGTCGCGAGACTAGAGTGGTAAGACATGGGTTTGACAACTGCGCGATCTTTCTGCACTAGTACAAACCGTTGCCATCCGAAAACAGGGTGAATCTTCTATTGGTGCCTGACAGTGAGGAAGCGAGAGGAAGGAGCTCGCAGTCACGCGATCGGCGAATGTGAAAAAACGTTCCAGAGCTCCGGGCTTCGTTGACGTTCGATAATCGGTGAAGTGGGACCTTATAGGTCAAATTAAATAACACTTGTATTTAGAGAGGGACCTCCATGATAGGTTCCAATTAATTGTAGACGCATTTCGTACAGGGTGGATCTCGCAATTATAGGAGACGACGGGTGCACCGGTGGGACCTCCCTCAATGGCCGATCAGTGTGCAGCAGCCGTGAAACTGCAGGTGTGTTTGCAGTAGAGTGGCTGTGAATAAATTTGTGGCAGCTGAACGGTGTTTTCCAGGCATGGTACAGGGGATGCCGCGAACGAAAACGTCTCCGCAAAGATCTCGAGAAAAGGCGCGACTTCATGGAAGCATACCGCGGGAACATTGCTAATGAAGAGCCGAGCGATGTCGTTGACAATGCTGCCCTCAGCTCACGCCCTGTCTATTCGAAGTATGTGTGCACCCAAAGCCATCCGTGTTGATTGATGGCTCCTTTAGCAGATATATTGTCCGTTAAGGATTCATGATGCCGTCGATATGTTGTTCGACTCGAAAATGTACGTCTCCAAAGTCGGCGCTTTCATCCTGAGTATGTCCATGTTGAAGCTTCCACTAATTACGAGAGAATGTGCGTGAGCAGGGTGTGTTTCAGATAGACTGTCTGCGCTGTCCCCGCACTTCTGTGCCTATCTGGTAGTGGACGCGCAGGGCCTCGCCGCGATTCTGGACATCTTCGAGCAGAAGACAACTGGTCGTGGTCCAGCCACCGCAGAGATTCTCTCAATTCTGCAGGAGGTCTTCCTTCGGATAGTTGAGGTGAGTAAGGCGGTTGTGTCGGAGTGAACACTTGTAGGGTATGTTGTGGCTGTAGACGATAGATGGCTGTGAAGAGAACATGCTATAGGGTTGTCAATACACCTTGTCGTACGCTAAAAAGGCATTGAAGCCGCCCTCATTAGAAATAACAGATATGCCTATTCATTGGGCCAACTGCTGCACTCAGCTCGTGAACCTTCTCCTGGACTTGCACTGTTTTCTGAGTGTGCAAAACGAAATTGGGTTTTCAGCGAGTTAAGAGCTATCCACGGATCTACCCAAGGGAGTGAGGGGGCAGCACCGCTAGAAAAGCGATTACTGATGGCGTGAATGGGGATTTCCAGAACACTGATCTGTCTCTCTCTCGTCGCTTTCACATAGTAGTTTACTTTTCAATTTTGCCGCTGTCATCGAACAGAATGAGGTGGCCCCGCTGACATAAATCCGCACAAGGGGTGTGCAGTTAACGATTAACGATTTACCGGGTTTACTGGCATTTTTCCTTAAAAATTTTTAACGAAATTTAACGACGACAATTTCCGTCAAATTGCATTAACGACATTTTACGTAACATTATTGAATTTTTACATCTTCGTCATGAATGCATTCGGACGAATTTTTTGGATGAGCCTTCGCAGTATCGTTGCGATACCGAGGAAACCTTCTACTTTCTTGAATGGGCGGAAATCGGCAATCGATATCGCCCTCATATACCGCGAATCGTTGGCATTTCTCCCTCTCCTTGACCATTTTAATTGCGTGCGCCCACTTTTCTATGCAATTGTTTCGTATTTGTCTTGGCTTTTTCTCGCACTTGATTGTTACACATTAATGTTTCGTGCTTCCAATTCATGTTCAGTTAGGTTTTCCACAGTTGAATGGGGTATCTATTTCATAAGTGAGGCTGAAAAGGCGTAGCGCGAAGAAAGCGCTACGAAACACAAATAATGAGGAAAAAGTGCAAGAAACGAAACAAGGGAAGAAGAAGGCGCCTTCCCTCTTCCCTGCAAATTTACCGGAAAGTTGGACCGCTTTTTCGTGCAGCGTCAGGGGAGGATTGTAGGACTACGCTAACACACCGTTGAGCGCGCCTAACTGATAAAGCGTTGCTTCAGATATTGTCATTACTTCGCTTTTACTGAATTTCATGACGTACGTGTCAACGACTTTGCTTAACCTTTCTTCTTCGATGGCTCCCTTGGCAGTTTTCTTTGGGAGAGGCACAGCCACTATACACGTGAAACAGTGAACATATACACATGAAAGCAATAAAATTAAGTGGAACAGAAGAAACCGATGACCACTTATTACATGTGAGGTTGGTCCAATAAGTAGTACCTTACATGCAGTCTATAAACAAACTTTAACCAAGTGTGCTGTACAGTTTGGTATCAGGTGCTTCAAAAAGGAAATCAAAGTACTCATTTGGAAAGGTCGTGGAAGAGTGATCGGCAGTTGCGAATTCTATTGAGGGGAATTAGGAAGGATAAAGACAATGTGGACCATTGTTAATATAGTGCGAGAAACGTCATTTGAAATGTTCTTCATGCATTTGGATTATAGAGGAGAAAGAGCTTAACAATTGAAATCAACGTTACTCGACTGGCAAAAGCAAAAAAACTTAACGCAGTGGAAATCGATTCGATCAAAAATTGGTTTCTCTGCTGTCGTCTGCAGTAAGAACAGGTCCTACCGGGGCAAAAGGAATCGTTCTGTGAAAGGGGCAGATCTATGGACTTCTTAAATATCTTCCAAAGACAAACTGTGCCAAAGAATTCGCTGTGGTCACTGTCTGAAATAATTCCTTCGTCAAGACAATCTGTAGTTTTCAATTAGAACAATTATGGCACTTTAGAAGAATGTTGAGATGTGAAAGTTTACTTAGCGGGCGCAGGTCTTGTAAAAAGTCTTGTCGGGACAAATGAAAACGCTCAAAAGCGTTCAGCCGTGGCATGGTTCACAGCACCTTGGAATATTCCAGAAGCTGGACAACTTTAAATAAGCTAAATGAACTTGGCCAGTAAGCGACTTATCATTTAAGAATGTTTGGTTTCGAATTTGTCTCGTTTAGCAATTTTGTTTATGATAGACGGGCTGTTGTAATTTTTTATGAAGATGAAAACGTAGACATATAATTGCGATGTTGATAGAGCCGAAAAATCGGTAAAGAAAAAGATCTGGCTTTTTACATATTAAACACATTCAAATTGACTGCAGCTAAGGGGAGTTTTCTAACGAATTTACCGGATTTAACGCAAAATTTTTCATTAAAAAATAGTTAAAAATCTACCGAAAAACATTTAACGCACACCGCTGATCCGCACCCTCATTTGGAGCTGTTTAAGGCAAACCAAGACGGACAAGAAAACACGTAGACATTTTCTATGCAGCTTATGAGATGTGGGGTTCTTGTATGACCAAAGAGGTTTGGAGGGAAATTTTGAACCCCCAGAAAATAAATAAATAAGGAAGGGATCGGGCGCTCACTAAAGGAAGGATCCACTTATGTGAAACTTTCTGTGAAACTGCGTGCTACCACAGCAGAGCAGTCGACGCACACTACTTACTGGCTGGATCGGAAGAAAGCCGGAGTAGACGCACATTGCTTCTGTCAGCTAGCGACTCCTTTTCAGTGAGAACACTATAAAGGTAATACAGGTGACGAGAAGAGACCCTTCTTTGTGTTTTGCTTTTTCACCGTTTTTGCAACATACAATGTGAAAATTAAGCCATTTCTCGTTCGTGAAAGTTCATTTTCCGATAGGAAAACAACGAGGGCGCTAAGTGGCTGTTAGGGTGAGGTCACCTCATAAAATTCTTCAAAGAAAGGAGAACATGAAAGCGTGCTAAGTATGAACGGTCTTACGTTATTGCCGTTCTTCCCGTTTCGTATAGTTTTAGTTATTGATCTGTTCATAATGTTTATCGATGATATACACTGCACTCTGAAACCATAGATGGAATCTGTAGGAAACGCATGGCGATCCCCTTAGCCGCTTTGCGCTACACCAGATTTTTCAGAAGAATTTTTCAGAGGACGTTATCTTGTGAAAGGGAGTTAATCACTGAAAATTATCTCTACTCTGATTATTTATCAGTGCAATGCATTCCCTTCGTTTGTCAGAGTAAAGTAGTGTGGGAAAGAAAAGAAATGACGAGCTATGAAAACGGTGATAAAATGGACAAAATCGCATGGCATGGCAATCCATCCTGCGTTCTCTTATTTTGAGCTGAAATAAGAGCATTTGACAGAGGCCTTGCCAACTTAACTTTCTTCCTCGAGCTTCTTCCTAATGGAGGGCGGTGATAGTTTGTTTAAATCTGATCTTGGACGGCCTCGTTCAGTGCACACATCCATCAGTGAAAGCTGAGGTCGATGCCAACCTTGGAGATTGCGTGAAGATTGCGCTGCACATATTCCATGCGTTCTACACCAATCCTGTGATTGTGTTCGGATTTGGCCGTGCTCTGCTGGCCCTCCACAGTCGACCAAATTCAAAGCAGCACTTTGCCAAGTCAAATTTCTACATCAACTATGCGACTAGAAGGTAAGAGTCTAGAGCCCTGAGCTACCGACCGCAGAATTGGATCATTGATGCGATTGCAGGTTCGCGAGATTGCCAGACACGGATCCGCGTAAAGCTGTACTACAGGAGATGAGAAGCGTGATGTTGTCTTCGTAAATCATCCATGAATAGAGACATCGTGTGATAAATCAAGATACTCCTTTCCTGGTACCACGTCTTATTCGTTTTCTGTGTCGCCCACGCTTTTTTCGTCCGTTTGACGAGAAGAAAAGCGTGGAGTAGGGCTATTAAATCCGTGCAAGTTTCTTGTGTATTGGGCAGATTCTTGTAAATAAATTTCACGGAGCTAGGTTTGTCGATGGATTGCAGTCATTTCTTGCTGCTGAAGAGGTATGTACCTTATTCGTTTTGCTTGTCACGACTACAGTCACCAATACTTGTAAATAATTATGTAAAAATTAACTCTGTTCATTTTACTGCCCGTGCAACCCAGATCATGTGCTCGTCCTGATTGCGGCAGTGCAGTTGAATAGGAGAACACTGATCTCGGCCGTCTTCTCTTCCTTACTGCTTCAAGGCTCGCGAAGGCTGCTCAATCCGCTCGTCATCCTCTGCACAACCCTATCACTAGGTGATTGCTCGTCTTGACTTGCGGCCGACGTGGCTGGAGCATTTGGAGATGTTCGTTCCCTTCAGCGAGAATGGGCAAACGACTGAAGCTGGTTCAACAGTTTTACTTTCCACACCTTGACGACCTTGCTGCTATTCGGATCTATCCTAGTGGGAGGGAAGAGTCCCTTCAGCGAGACTCTTTGACAACGGGAGTAAAACTGGTAGCAAACTGGTTTACGAAGACAACGTCGTGAACTGACCGAGAGGATCTTTGTTTGCGGCCTCCTAGCCGGGATGGGACAAATCGCTTACGTTTGCTTCGCTTTCCCTAATCTAGGTTACTAAAAATGCACCGACGCTGGAGGAATGTGTGTTTGGCTGACTTAAGGCGCGATCCGAATTCAGAATCGGTTGGGGGGGGGGGGGGGCAGGTAGGAATCGGTTCTCCTTACCGTCTTCCCCGCACAGGCCTGAAGATTTGCGTACATGGATGGTCTGCTTAACGTGGTGAACCATCAAATTAAGCATAAAGGACGGCGTGACTCAATCCCTTTTGGGATGCGCCGTGCATCCTACTTCTGTCGTGGAGTCACTTTGAATGCGAATTTGGCCATACAATGACTTGAGGTAGCTAGCCGATGAAAAAATCAGTAGTTTATCCTTCCCAGACAAGTCTAGTACCAGTTCACCGGGCTCCGGAGGGATGGAAAACTTGGATGGCCTAGCGGGAAATCTGAACCAGGAACCTGGTATCGGATGCGCGCGACATCCGGTATATCCTCCGACTGCGCTACACGCGCCACTTCACATTAAAAAGCATGAATTGGTTAAAGTGACCTAGAATTGACAGTGTTAGAACTGCTGACCTGCTGTCGAACATAGAACAATTCAAAACCAGTTTCATATGTTGGTTTCTCGTTACTGCATTTTGGCAAAAATATAAAGGATAAAAGGATAAAGGACGGTGTTACTCAATCCCTTTTGGGATGCGCCAGCACACTCTACTTCTACGGGATGTCGTGGAGGCGACATGAATGCGTATTTGGCCATACAATGACTTGCGGTGGCCAGCCGATGAACAAGCGCTCTATCCTTCCCAGACAGGTCTGGTACCAATTCACCGACCCCGGAGGGATGGAAGGCTTCGTTGGCCTGGGCTGGAAATCCGAACTTGGAACCTGGTATCGGGTGCACGCGACAGTCGCGCCTCCTCCGACTGCGCTACACGCGCCCTTTGGCAAAAATATAACATGCAAAAATATATTGTACGGATCACATCCCTTACTCGCTAAACGGGGAAGGGATTCAATCTCCCACAAAACTTTCAATGAATACCTTAGTAGCTGAGTCAATCCTGGGATGCTGATTACAAAAACAGGATAAAATTGCAAAGTGCATCTGGTGACGGCTCTGACGAGGCAACCTTAACCATGTCCTTTGTCGGCTGGCTGCGTGAATAGCCGTTGAGCTATTTACTAGGGAAGTTAGGTACTCCGTTCCTGTCTGTCGAGGAGGTGTAATGTTAGAGCTTTCACATCATGAAAGGCAGGCAGCACGTAGGCCCAATTCCCACTGTTGTGTTTCTTCACATGTTCATCTTCGATATGACCTTTTATTCCCACTTAAAATTGATAGCTGATTGAGAACAACCCGTATTATGACAGTGTAAGTGTTTGTATTATTGAGCATTAGCCCGGCTTGAGTACCGGATTCTTATTTTACGAAGCAATTTGAATGGGTATTTGGGCAGGGAGTCGAATCCAATAGCTTGCAACTGGGTGCATGCAACAGCCGGCGCTTCCTCCGACTGCACTATCAGGCTTCTACTATTCCAATTTACACATTCCAGTAACCATGTAGTATGAACTAGCATAGGCCTTCGTAAAGTGTTTGCAGACGAGAGAGTACTGTAGATGAAAAAAAAACTAGCCTCCAACACAAAAAACGGATGCCAGTTATTGAACGGGGCGTGGTAAAAACGAAGACCCTGGTTTTATTCTCAACGCAAAGAATGTCAAAACCATACCCGAAACAACTACCGATGAAAAAGTGATCAGAACGGGCGCTATACACTGCTGGAGGATTACTTTTGGTGCTGCGTACGAACCTCGCTTCCGTATCTGAATTTTTGGCCGATGAGGTAAGTAAGCAGGAGTAGGGTGATGGCAGCAGGACCACTGGTTTCGCTCAAAATTTGCGAATGGGGTGCTTGGACAGCTGATCCCTAGCGTGCCGTAGTTTTTGACTTCCCTGCCCCTGAGGTTAAATTTCTTCATCCCACAGAACAAACCAATAGTCATCACGGTGAAAGTTGACAGATCAGAACCTGTTCACGAAATTCATTTCGCAGTTGTAACCTGCATTTTTTAGGGGCGCGTGTGGCTCAGTCGGAGGAGGTACCGACTGTCGCGTGCACCTGGTTCGGATTTCCCGCCCAGGCTACCCAAGCCTTCCATCCCTCCGGGGTCAGTGAATTGGGGTGTGCGTTTAACGATTAACGATTTACCGGATCTACCGGAATTTAAAGTTAAAAACTTTTAACGAAATTTAACGACGAAAAATTCCGTTGATTATCTTAACGACATTTTATTTTATAACATTTTGACATTTTATTTCTTCTTCATGTAAATGTGTTTCGGACGATTTTTTTTGGATGAGCTTTCGCAGTATTGTTGTGATATTGAGGAAAGTCTCTACGTATCTACTTGAATCAGTGGAAATATGCAGTCGATGTCGTTCTCATATTTCGAGAATTGTTGGCATTTTCTTGGTCCTTGACCTATTTATTTACATGTGCCTCCACTTTTCTGTGCTGTCTCTTTGTATTTTTTAGAGTTCTTATGCCGTTTCTCGAGCTTGATTACTACACATGGTATTTTTTATACTTTTCAACCAGCTTTTTCACAGTTTTTGTGATATCTATTTCATAAGTGGTGGCGAAAAGCATACAAGACGTGAATAAAACGCTACGAAACAGAAATACTGTGAAAAAATAAGTGTAAGAAATGAAACGGGAAGAAAATGCTCTTTCCCTCTTCACCGCAAGTTTTCCGAAAAGTTGGATAGGGTTCGTCGTCCATCAGGGGTCGGATTCATCAACGACTTCTATAACTTAAACAGAGAATTCACAGCGGAAAACTCGGATAACGCGGCTTATCGCTCATCATATCGCTGAGCCGCGCCATCAGAGATTTCGGCTGTAACTTTCTGGTAAATTGATGTAAGTCGTTGATGAATCCGATCCCAGGTGATGATTGTTGGACACGTTGAGGCAACTGATACAGCATGGCTGTTAGAAGCGTCATTGCTTCGTTTTACTGAATTTCATGAATTTTATATAATACCGTTCGACAATCCAAAACGTGCTTTACAAAGATGGGAAAAGTTGAGAAACCTCAAGCAAATGTGCTGTATTCTATGGTGCAGGTGCTTCAAGAAGAAAGCCAGAGTGGACAACTGCTAAAGCGTCGTAAAAGAGCAATAGACAGTGGCAACCCCTTCGTCTCCCACCGATGTCTTCATTTTACCATCTTTCTAACTGATAGGACGCGTGTAGCGCAGCTGGAGGAGATACCGGCTGTCGCGTACACCCGATACCAGGTTCCTGTTTCAGGTCTCCCACCCAGGCCATCCAAGCCTCCCATCCCTCCGGGGCTCGGTGAATTGGTACCAGACTTGTCTGGGAAGGATAAACCACTGATTTGTTCATCGTCTGGCCATCGCAAGTTATTGTATGACTAAATACGCATTCAGGCTGTCTCCACGGCATCCTGCAAAAGTAGAATGCGTGGCGCACCCCAAATGGGATTGAGTAACGCCGTCATTTACCCTTTACCCTTATAACCTACATTTCTGTAATCAGGATTCTAGACTCCATCTATCTAGCCAGATCTTGCAAAGCAAACTCACGCGGCCGGCGGACCAGGTTCGGGTAGTTTGACCAGGTTTATTTACCTTCAGGTTTCGTGGAAGTTTTCCTCCATTTTCGCGAACTTCTTTCACGTTTCAATGTTGTTAAGTCGTTTCGGCGCAATTTTCGTTACTCCTAGTTCTCATTGTTGCTCTTCTAGCTAGTAACATTACAACACCTCCGAGCATCCTTTCATAATTACCCACTTCTGAGCCCACATAATTTAGTATAGTATATTAACGAGGTGAGCAGATGATTGCCTACTTCAACGAGGAAATTGTTTCTTTGAACAGATATCGATACAGGAAATGGAAACTGTTTCTTTGAACGGATATCGACACAGAAAATATCACTATAGATCTATGGTACTTAGTAGGCTTGTTCTGCACCGAGATTGCACATCTTCGTAGAACAATCACACAAAACCCCTCATCTAAGGAAGTAACATCAGGGTCTGGCTAATCCCACTTAGCCATTTGGGTCCATATATTTTCGGGCATCCGATTCCAATCATCCAAAAAAATAGTATTATTCCGGAAATTAGTATTATTTCCGAAGACTTTCGATCGAATTCTATGTATATTAGCTAGGCATATGAAAGCCGAGGTGAGGTAACCACAGGCGAGCGTACTGCCTCCACGTTTGTCTGTCGCTACGATGCAGTGCACAATGACAAGCAGCTGTCGCGAAGAAGCGCTTTTTTCTCCGCCCCCCCCCCCCTCGGGATATAACAACACCCTTTGGTTACAAGTCGCGTGAATTGTCACAGCTAGCGCAAGTAATGCCTGCAGCAATGATTATCCCCGCTGGGAAATGTGCAGGATACGCTGCGATTTATAGCAGATGCTTTCCCTACTGCCGAGGGTTTCGTCGAAGGCTGGGCGGGGCTTGTCAGAACCGCGGTACAAATTCTTACACCCGTCATCCTTTATTTTGTCACCATCGCTATCAACGTATGAACATGTACGTAATGCGAGCAATAGAACAAACTGACTAGACAAATGGTAGCAGTGAAAGTAGAGAAAAGTAACAAAGGCTACCAACTACGAAAGACCCGATGCATTAGATAGAGCTGCTATCAAACCGTGAACAAATTAGTTAATGGAGATAAGACCAGCACCAGAAAAATGTACAAACTATGCAGTAGAATGAGCAAGCACGCGAGTTACACGTGCGAGATAAAACCGTATTCTGTGTGACACAAGCGAGAAAAGTTATTCAGTGATTAGCAGATTGGCGAGATCCTCTTCGGTCAATCTGAAAAAGAAACCAAATAGCTCCGTCGCATACCAATTTAACGAGTACTGCTTCGAGAGCACAATGCTTCAGATGATTTAGGGGTGGTAAACCCACAGTTTTTGATGCTGCGGAGATCCGTACGTCGTGTTCCTCGTGTCGATCTCAGCTAAGGTAATACGTTCTTCCAATTCCTTTGGCAACCCATCGAAGCAAATACGAGCAAAGTTCGCAGCGTCTGCAATTAACTAAATGTGGTGCAAAAAACTTATTTAGCAAAAGAAAATATCAAATTTTTCGCTGCCCGGAAAAGCGGTATGGTCAAAATTGTAAAGAGAAGTGAAAGAGTTAGAGGGACAACCAGTGTCTTACCCTTTCTGGACGAAAAGGATTTGAGGTGAATTTCCCCTCAACCTATGCTTACAGTCAGCACACAATAATCGATCCTTTCATCAGGACACTTGCTAACAAAGAGGAACATACCGTAATCCTCGGATGTTCGGACACACGAGGGGCAATGCTTTTGCAGGTTCGGCACACCCTCGTCCCCACTCGTAGCAGGTGACTCCAGTTTCCGTTCAAACTGCACCTCATTGCAGGCATTCAGTCCCCGAGTTAGCTCTGGGTAGAGTACTGAAACACTGATGGCTGACATTCTTCAAGAGCACTGCGCGAAACCTGGGCGACTTTACAATACTGACATGTTGGTACAGCTGCCCTCTGAACGGCCGTCATGTTGCCATAACGGTCCACTGTCACTGGTGGCACTGGGATCGCTGCTGGCGAAACCATCAGATGACATCGTCCCCGCTCTCCGGTGACGGCTTTGAAGTGAAGACCACGCTGAAGACCAGCCACAACTTTACTTCGACTTTGAAATTAAAGACAGTTGAACACCCCAAAGCAGAAACGAACCACCGTGAGAAAATCTATGGCGGCCTGAACGTTCCCATCCTGATCCACTGTACTATTAGATTGCAAAGCAAGGGTGTGATTCATAAGGTGAAGCAATTCCTCCATGTCCAGATAGGCTGGCCTGAATTGCAATGCATCATGCGTTTTAGCCTTGGAAGCCGCTTCTACACAACCTACCTGCTGTCCATGTCTGAGGCAAACGGCATCTCCGTAAGGCTCAAGTTGTGCTCAGGACCAAAAATCCCCGCGACTGATAAATTTGTCCGTTGGGCCATGTCGAATACGTCAATGCCTTCTGAAAGGAGTATAACCAAGTCATTCACGCAAGAATATGTCTCACAGCTAGGCACCACTGTATACCGAAGTCTGTCGGGAGGCGGCTCAACTTCTGTAATGGGATGCTCCGACACGCTTCATACTGTTTCCTTGTCAGCTTCGCGGGTTATAGGGCTTTTTTATACGGTTGCCTTTCTTTTATGCGATGAGACTATCGCGAGAGCGAAACTGCGCAGTGCCGTCTTTCGTGCTATTTCGTGCTTCCTAACAGCTTCACAGAGCCGACCTTCAGCTTCGCCAACTTCACCTGGCCGTGCAGTGCGATTGTCCACCCTTGCAGTGTTCACCAACGCCGTTCTCCTAAGATGTATCGTGTTGCTAGCCTTCCACGCTGCTCGCAATTTGTATTGTCCCCACATTTTCGATGGTAGTTATCCTTAAAACTCTTGCGCAGCTTCCATACCCCTCAGGAAACCTATTGTAGGATTTGTTTCCTTTCAATGCCACAAATGCACCTAAACGGTTACTTCTAAGCCTCCGACTGTGTTCCCCTCACTTCACCATTAGAGTATCTTATGAGCGAAATCAATTCAACTGGGGCCGTATGCTCATCTACCCCGAGTCTCCCCCGATGGAGGATTGGGGCGTGATAAGATATGTTGATATTGATTGGATTTTCTCCAACGGGGGAACACGAGCATACGGCCTCTGGACCTAGTAGGCAACCTCACTCTCGGGTAATTAAACTGAAGCCATCGACTTACCAGCCAAGTAGTAGCACCACGTAAAGGCTCCACAAACCAAACGGTTGAAATGCTATGGAATAATACCCTTATCTTACCCCCCCCCCCCCCCCAGCTACGGACAAACTCAACTATACAGTGGTAGATAGATAGATATGGATAGGGTGAGTGGCAGCGCTGTCTAGGAATCACCGATTACCGCCTGCATCTCGAATCTGGGTCCGTGGTTTTCGGCTCCCGTTCAAGCCAAACAAGTCTTCAACACTACGAAATCGATGAAGTGGCAAAACACCAATGGCCAATGGCTGTCTTCCACAAGTCGTTGCATAGTAATACGCACTCCAACTACCTTTGCGATCCTTTGAAGTGCCCCTCTAATGCCAAAGTCAAAATGCTTCACTCACCTATGACACAGCCTGGCAGTGCGTTGTGAAGGTAGCGCATCGTGTTCCACCGTCTCCTCTTAGTCTGGCGTTTCTCATCATAAACCCGACGACAGCGCGCCATTAGCTCTTCGTTGGCGATCCGCTGACTTGAGAACGAAGACAGTCCTTCTCGTCGCTTCAGCGGGACCCTGGTTAGGAATCGTTTGAAGGGCACCGTTTACGCTGGACACATTGAGCGTACGTTTTCATAAATTAAGAGGTGGCAGAGGCAGTTCAAGTTAGGTAGGACCAGCTGTATGAACCAGCTGGACAAGAGCACAGCGTGTTCAAAGCTGTCAAGCTTTCTCTCACTCTACGTAGGTACACTGCGCCACGTCAGTTTGTACAGGTTGGTCACACTTAGCTTGAACTGAACCGAACATGCACCTTCAAGAAACTGGAGACAAGAAATCACTATACCAGGCCTTTGAGGGTTTCGGCGCTCCAATGGATCTCTTCTTTGCGGCCTCGACGCTCTCGGTGTGCTCACGCATTCGTTCGCAGGTAATCGCATAGCAGAGGTCAAGCAGATCCCCCGGAATCTCATCAGCCACTTTGATGCCTTTCTTGCTGAAACTTCAGAATTCTGCCTGGCATTATCTCACCCACTACGCTGAACAGTTTGTAGCGGCTATTCCGATGAAGGATAAGATAAAGGATAATAAAGGGATGAAGCAGTTCCTCACAGTCTGTAGTAGTGGTTGAAGGCAACACTGATGCACTCATTGGCGAACACCTCGAAGTCTCCTCCAATACGCGACGCGAACTGCTGAAGCGGTCCGTACACTTTCCAGAGGCGATGCATAGTTGCCCAAGGCGGGAACGCTGCAACGTAGCGTTCACGAAGTGCAGAACGAAAAATGAAATGAAATGAAGTCTGCTGATCAATCACTCGCTTCTATTAGGTTGTAACGAATTAAATGGCACTGGCTCGCGCCATTTTTTTTTTTTTTGGCGCATCTTTACGCGTGCACTACAGCTAAGGAGGCGGACGAGAAGATCAACGCCGCATTCGGTCAAGGATGTTCCACAATTCGGACGGCGTATCGTTGGTATCAGAAGTTCCGGAATGGAGATGAGAGCTTGGAAGAACATGAAGGTCGTGGGAGGCATAGTGATGTTGATGAGGACAAGCTGAGAGATGTGGTAGAAGAGGATCCACACAAAGGTACCAGGGAGATAGCGAAGGTTCTTGGCGTCAGTCATAACACAGCTGCCCGGCATCTGAAGGAAATTGGAAAGACTAAAAAGCCGGAAAGATGGGTGCCTCACGAGCTGTCTGAGGAGCAAAGAAACCGACGATATGAGATCTCGTCCGCACTGCTTCTACGGAACGAAACGGACCCATTCCCTGATCGCATCGTAACCTGTGAGGAGAAATGGATAATGTACGACAACAGGCGACGATCGGCACAGTGGGTGGACAGCGATGAGAGCCCCAAGGTTTTTGCGAAGCCGGAATTGCACCAAAAGAAAGTAATGGTGACAGTATGGTGGTGTTCGCTGGAAATTATTCACCACAGCTTCCTCCCTCCCGGTGAATCCATCACGGCAGAGAAGTACTGCATTGAAATTGAAGAAATGATGAAAAAGTTGAAGGATATCCGGCCGGCCTTGGTATACCGAAGGCGAGTTCTCCTTCTGCACGACAATGCTCGCCCCCATGTAGCACGAATGACGTAGCAGAAATTGAATGAGCTGAGCATTGAAACTCTACCACATCCTCCGTTTTCTCCCGACCTCTCCCCAACAGACTACCATTTCTTCAAGCATCTTGGCGACTTCTTGGTAGGGAAAATATTCAAATACCAACAGGATGCCGAAAGTGCCTTCGAAGATTTCGTCAATTCCAGAACTTCTGATTTTTATGCTACTGGGATAAAAAACCTTGTTTCACGACGGCAAAGATGTGTAGAATCAGAAGGTTTTTATTTCGATTAATAAACTTGCCTACAAGCCGAGATATTAACTGTTTAAATTTACAGTGGTTCAGTGCCATTTATTTCGTTACAACCTAATAGAAGCACTGTGAGGTCTGCCCCTCTCATGGAAACAATAGCTGAACACTGAGAACAGTTCATTGGCGGGCCTACCTTCTCGGAAGTGATTTTCTTTTCTGAAACACTCTGGTTTGCAACAAACACAGCATTGTGAGGCATCTCTACCTCTGCGTGATACTACGGAGGTAATGTGAGTTTGCACCTCACATACAAACTGCTGCAACTTGCGGTGAAGCGAACAGGTCAGCCAGAGCCTCATCTTTTTCGGATGAGCCGCTACTAATCCACAACCTCGTGCTAGGATTCACCATCCACTCTACCTCTACTATATCGCCATATTCTGGTTGCTATTTACAATGCGTATTTAGGATAAATAATGACTTTCAGTGGCCGCCCGATGAAAAGTCATTGCTCGTAGAAAAGTACGGTTCCCCTCACCGGAATCTTGATCGATACGCTTAAGATTTCTTTTTTCAGATTCTCGTTTGGTAGCGCACGGGTAGCGCGGTCAAGGAGGGACCTATTCTCGCATGCACACCGATTCTACGTCTAGCGTCTGAGTCACAACATTGGCTTGTCCATCGCTTGACGAATGTTCTCCACTGTATACTCTGAATACCCATCCAGGTTGCCTTCACGATATGCCGCGGCAGTAGAATGCGGAGCGAAAAGGATTAGCTTGTCACCGCGTGTGTGTTTTCCACGCCTTTATATTTGAATGGGATAATCATAGGTTAGACAAAGTCACAATTTTATAACTAGAGCTCCTTGATTTGGTAGCAGACTTGTATAGTCATAACTACGTCATCGACTGGCTTCGGAAGTTCTACTTCCCACTGAATAGACTAAATGAACACTTAACCCGTTTACAAGCCTTCATCGTGAAGGAAGCGTATCCATATAAAGGGGATTAACCGCAGCCGTCCGTTAGCTCCAAAACAAAGACATTCAAGCTATATTTCAGTCATTCTCAGCTTGCAGAAGCGTCTCGCTGCGCATAGCCTCTGCTGTGCATTCTAGTACTAAGGAGTTGATTGCGATTGATGCTGTCTTTGTTATCATTTACTCTGCATAATCAGTAGGGTGGCGAATGAGCGGGGGCAGAGCCGAAACTCTAACCCAGGTGCATGTTTAATATCTCTTGTTCCAATAAATAGGGAAAGGAATTGGAGTACAACAGCAGAGCGATAACCAAGCTCAGCGAGCTGAACAACACCACCGGTTCAAGAACATTAATCAAAGACAACCCGCTGTACTATGTGTGTGGACTGCGTGGGAAGAAATTGAGTTGATGCGAGAATTGAATCCCAGCTCAGCAAGAAGCCTTCTTAAGGTAACACACTGATACAGAAAACCAGTTTGTATATAAAGAGCTGGAGTAATATTCCCTGTTTTTGGCCAAGCTCTGGATCACTCACATGGAATAAGAAGTCGATTTTGTGCGCGGTTGATAGCCAGTATCCTTGACGCCACCCACTCAGCATTGTCTGAGTACGGAATCTCGCGCTGATCCGGGGTTGGAATCGGAAGAATGTCTGCGATCATGAGGCCATACGCAGCTCGATGTTCCCGATATAGTTCCGCCATAATTGAAGACACCTCAGTGGCACTTCTTCCAGATGTTCTAAATTAGCAGTCTAAGCGACAGTAATGAAAAGTACGACCCATTCCATCTCATAAGAGAATCTAAGTGACTTACAAGAATGTGCCTTCCTTCTTCCTTGCTACCATTTGCTGAAGAAACTGCTTGCAGCAACTCTTAGCAATGAACTCTTGTTTCTCACTATAAATAATTCCCGACGTTTTCTTGAACATGAGCAACAGACAATAAAAAACACTCACAATGACAATAGACCGGGGTACGTATTCCTCTCGGCTTCATCTTCGCTAAATCAAAAGTAGTTAGGAATAGAAACAAAATACGAGTTCTAAAGTCGGTCTTACGAGTCGCTGCCATGAACTGAACTTTCGCATTCATCTTCATCTGTGAAATAGGATTCGTCACTCAGGGATGAAGCAGAGTCGACATCGCTTCCACCATATTTCTTCGACCTATAAGAAAGCGGGGCTCAAGACTCAAGGCTTCGCCATGCGACGGTGACCATCTCAGATTTTCGTTGTCATTTTTATCTGTTCCACACAGTACGCCAATGAACAACTCGATTCTGTTTCATCACTTTGACTCAGAAATAGCATCACCTCTCATCACCCTCCTTGAGATGCTCAGAGGTAAAGGTAACTTCTATGCTATTTCGCTATGCAGTGCTAACTAGAATGAGTGCAATGAGAGTTTTTGGAAGGGAAAAGGGTACAAGTTCACTTCCAACCTAGACACAATGCCAATCTCCCTCCCCCACTCCACGTGGAGCCGCTAGGAACCGCTCGTTTTGCGCGACACGCTGAACACGGATACTCGAGCGCAGACGAATGTACTTGTGACAGGACAGCCCTGGAAGATGCAATGTCGCATCACATGGTCTATGATGCTCATGTATTCGGGATAAAGGTCCGATGTTGCTACGCTGAATGTTGGGTACGTTGGCGAGCCGCTCGTGCGAGTTGAATGAAGCACTGGAACGTAGGGAAGTTGATTTCTGTGCAGTGAAGGAGACGAGGTGGTCCTGTTGCACGTCAAGGGACATGGGGTGACCAGTGGTGCCAGTATGACCGTCAACAGATGTCCCCATGATTTGATTAGGGCGCTGAACTTTTTGAAGATCGAAAGGTGAAGATCGCAGTAGGAGGAACTCTATCGTTTCTTTACACAAGGATGAATTTTGGAGCACGCTTTATAAGAAACCAGCAGAATCACAGTCGAGGGTGTTGAAGAGGTTGGCATTGGTGACCTTATCCGCTAACACGAATTCAAGCAACTAAAAAGTCGCCATCATTGTCTTAAAAATGTACTCAACGATCCGCCTGCTCTTCGATTCCCTTGTCTCAGAAAAGCGGCGTCTTCGAGTAGAAAGTGAACGACCTCACTTTCGAGTTTCAACTTCAAGTTTCAAATTTCCTTTCAGCAAGATGATGTTTTATGACCCGAAATGGAGGCAGCGAGAAGGAGCCAAGTCGGGAGAGTGGGGAGAATGAGGTGCAAGGGTTTCCCAACCAAGATCGACATCCTTCTGACGGCTCAGCGTCGCGACGCCGGGAAGAGTCTTGTCGTGATTCGAATGCAACAGGTACGTAGCATCGGCCAATTTTCGCAGTTCCGCAAAATACACCTTGGCCGTCACTACGGCACCAGCAGAAAGACGCTGAAGGTAGTCACTACTTTGGAATCCCACCAACAACAGAACCTTCCTCTTCTGCTGACCACCCTTCCCGACTTTGCTCGAGGTGGATCGCGAAGCAATGACTAGCGGGGTCGCGCACGGCTACAATAAATGACCCAACTTTCGTCTCCAGTTACCATGCCTTTAAGAAAACTCTTTCTGTGCGGGCGAATAGTTAGCACTGATTCTCCTCGCTTCATCCGAATCACACAGTTCGTGTGGCACCCAATTTTACGGCAGCCAATGCTGCTTTGGTGGTCGACTGTGATCTGGCAGTCGCAAAGAAGTGTCGCCAATAATTCGCAAGTGGTATTGCATGGTTTCTCTCCCGAGGCATTCTACAGAGGCCCGTTGATCGAGGAGGTAGAGCTTTCAGGGGGTAGTTGGCCTTCGATATAAACAACTCCCAATCGGAAGCGCTGGCGCAAACGGCAAACAGCGGTACAGGTGCCTTCTTGAATGCAGCGCACATTTTCGCGACAACGACTGACGACCGGGGGCCTTCTAGGAACTAGTAGAGGACTGCGGCTCACAGGTGGTTTCGATCCACTGAGGCCATGATTACTTCTTACTGGCAAGCACATGTTTACATACTCCTCTTCCGTTCTTTGGTATAAACTTATCCGAAGTTGAGAAATTTAGAGAGAAGAAGAACCGGTCAGGATTTATTCCTCAATCCAATAAATGAAATAAGATCGCTACCATGTGGTATCGCTACAGGTTAAAAGCACTAAAGCAAGAAAATGGGAGCTTAATCCTCGTTTCTTTATCAATATTTTATCTTGTCTCTATCAACGAGCACTTTAAGTGGCAATGACTATGTCTATTCTTTTTCTAATTTTTTTGATAGACTTTCCTGTTTTAGTAATTTACGTTCCTATTAGTTTACTTTCATGTTTTCCGATTTTGCGAGGGCTGAGGATACCCCCACGCAGCGAAATATTCTGTGACTTAATGCTGGAAGGCATGGCTATAAGTTTTTTTTTTAATAAGGTGTGGAGAGATTTAGGGTTAGATATCAGCCACTAATCTCCTCCATCTGTCACTATAGTCGATTTCAACGAAAACCGTCTAAACGCACATTTTGGTAGCATCTTGAAATCCGGAAGACGTGCTAGAAGGGCTCATTGCAACGTCGCCCTCCACCTCCTCGCTGAAAAACTCAAGCTATTTCTTTCGCACTCATGTGGGCTCCCACAACTTACCATGTAATTGAGAGGGCAGCTCGATCCTCGAGCTGGACAGCCTTTCGACAACGCATTATCGGAATGTCTGCACAGATGTTGAAGCCGCAGAAGATGTTCTGCACTCGTTTCGGTGGCTCTTCGTCGTCGGTTTCGGGCACTTCCCACGGCAACATATCGAACGGCTTGAACCTCCTAGCCGTTTTCTCAAAGAACCACACGGACTCGGAGTCGTGTTCTTCACGGATTTCCCACTTCTGCAAGCAGAAGTTCTCCAGCAAATACGTGATTCCCTGCTGCCATGCGAATCGGCGGCACAGCGCTTGGAAGCGCTTCGGCATATTCCTGCACACGGCTATTGCCAACTTGGCGTGTCTTCTGGACACCGTAGACCAGATGGGCACCCCAATCTGATCGTCGCTGGATTCCGAGCCGTCAGGTGAGCTCAACGCCGATGATAACGCTTCCAATGTCAACGGGGACACGCTTGGACTGAGATCCCAACCCCGACGAAGTACTTCGCTGTCGGTAGAGTCTTCGGAGGAGGAAGATTCCGCTTGTAGTTCTTCATCCTGACCCACGGCGGCAGCCTCTTCCCTCGCTGGGGTTGCCCCCTTTGATATGGGCGACAGTCGCTGCCGCTGTGAACTGGAGGCGGAGTGCCTACTCTGGGGTTTGCTCGTCGTTGGTGGAAACTCAGCGGTAAGAGGATAGTCCCCTCTGACATCTTCCGCTTGTGAGCCGGACGTCCATTCCATGCCCGAATGATGAGAGAATCGCTCATCCCGGAGCGGTGCATTGCTAGGGTGTTGCTGTTGTAAAGGCGTCGCTTCTGGTGGTGCATCATGTGGCGCATTCATATTCCTCTTGTGACCGGACGGGTTTCTACTCTGGCTCGCAGTTGAACGAGGTGCTGGAGGCTCCAGTAGCTCGAGATTCAAGACATCTCTGAGCTTCATAAACTCGTCTTCTTCACTCGAGTCTGATCTGTATGGAGAAACGCAGACGCCATCTCGGGCTGTGAATTGGGCGTGATGATAGGGCGGGAGCAGATGTTCCTGGAATATTTCGTTTTAGGAAATCGGAATCACCTCACACAAACTCTATCATTGACACTACCGAAGGAAGAACCTAAATGGCTGGTCTGAACCACCGATTTATGCGTTCGACTCTCCCAGAACTGAAAAAGTGTATCTCGAACTGAGTACAGTGCAGAGCAGAGCTGTGGCCGCTGAAAGCGGCGCCATCGATGAGGAATGTCATGGGAGTGCAGGATGAAGCGATAGGGAAGGGCTCCAGTTATGTGATTTGCACTGCTTTCGCATCCTTTTCAAAAATCAGTTTGTATCACTGCCAGCGTTTCAGAGTGAAGCAGACAAACAGCAGAGTCATTTACGTGTCACATAAGAATTGGCGTGTGGTCCATTACCATTATCTGTGCCACTGATATGCAACCAAGAATTTTGCAAAAATCCAAAACAACAGCACCTCACAGAATTTAAAAAAGCTCCATCGATCGTTCGTGAGACGGTTGCGCCATTTATTACCTCACGCAGAGTAGTCGACACAGAGGAGAGCGAAACGAATAATCTCACAAGTCCATATCGGCTACGTCAGCCCTATACTCCCGCAAACATGGCCCAGCTTTCTTCGACCGCAACTCCATGCCATACTCAGTTCGCTACACTTGCATAGCTTGTGCATCATCAGTTCTTGGAAATAATGAGTCGTGCCCAAATGCACCGCATCGATGGTTCCGACTTAATTTTCGGGTGCATTCTTTGCGAGCAAGCGCAAGCTTTTTCAAGAACTTTTCTTATTGAGGGACCTTTACACTACCCCGGACATAATGGGTTAGCAAAACTGTGGCGCTGCTCTGGAGCCCAAGGGACGTTCACTTCGCCATCATCTACACTTCCCCGAATGCGTTTCGGTCAGTATCTGGTATATATCAGAATTTCGAGCTGTATCTGTTGAGCTCCATAACAAGCTTATAACAACTATCGATGATGCGAAATTTTTAAAATTAAAAGGTTAGAATTAAAGGTTTTCAAAAATTTAAAAACCGAAGAATAATTCTTCGGAAACATGCCACCAAGATGTGCAAGATAGATTTCTGGACTGAAACTTGAATACTATGTAGAACTCTGGTCCAGAAATATATTTAGTAGGTTTGCAAAGAATTACTCTTTGATTTTTAAAAATGTTAAAAACCTTTAATTTTAACCTTTTAATATTAAAAAAATTCTCATCACCGATATTGTTATAAGCTTGTTGTGGAACTCAGTAGATAGAGCTCGAAATTCTGGTATAGAACTATGCTATGTTCGTTCGCCAGCCGTCCATCTCCGCACGGAGATCTGCCCCGGCCCACTGCGCGCGACGGGAGTCACAGCGCGAGAGGAGACGGCGAGTAGGCGTCTGGCGCCGCAGGTATTGTCACCTGGACGCGCGGCCATGGCGCCCACGACCAGCACATACGAACGTTTCTCACCCGCACATTAAGAAGCCCACGCCTAGGAGTTCCCCCCTCCCCCCACCCCCACAGAAACCCGTATAGCACTCAATTTCCTTAACAATCGGACGGGTTCTGCATGCGCAGCTATTCGATTCCGCTGTACTTCCTGCACTAATGTACGCCTCGGAAATCTGAGCGCAACGAGTAATCTAGAAGGCTATGCCGAAAGTAACACGATTCACACAACTAAGATAAGGGTCGGAGTTCCAAATTTCGTCAACGTTTGAGGATCAGAGACACTGTCGCATGGGCAGGCCATCAAGGATTAGGTGGGCCAGCCACCTAATCTAATGCGTTTCGCAGACACTCGCTGAACGAGCTGTGACCGATTGGATTCCGTGGGATGCCAACAGAACCAGGACGCCTATCGCACTTGGTTGGACTTCTTCGTAAAAGCCGTGAACGAACGACGGTTATAGTGCCTATCGAGTGAAAAGGGTTGGATCACTCTGCAACGCGACAGAGACGAGTGGAGATGTTGCCGGCGCCTGCTCGACAACTCACTGATCAAATGGCAGGCAGCTGATACAGGTGATACAGGTCAACAATACCGCCCACTACTGGACCCACTTTCCTACTGCGACGTAAGTTAGGAGCAGTTCAAACGGATCCTGTAAGAGGCAGGAGAGCCCCAAATGTGGATTTTCCACACTAATCTTCTTGTCGGACCGACCATCAGAGTACTGCCGCTGATCTGCCATTGCCTACATCTAGGACTGAATTAGCCTTCAAACTCAGGGGCGACTCGCCAATGGTTCAGTGGTCCGTGTCTGAACGCGCGTTCACAGTTATGTGTGAATAATATGAAGGAGTTCACTGTTGCTTCTACGGTTATTGTTCCACTCGCTAAATAACACTTCGTCATGGAGGTTGCGATGTCAGACAAATTTCAGGCGGCAGCTGCTTCCCTGCCAACTGGGGTGAGGGTCGCCTACGATGCGCAGCCATTTTCACGTCGAATTGGATACTTTTCTCAAACTGGACAGTTTTCACGTTAAATTGGATACTCTTCCAAGCTAGCCTAAGACCTTTGAAATTAGAGCGAACTCTTCCGAAATGACCTTTAGCCAGGTTAAACAACAGACTCACTAAGACGGTTAGAATAATTCTTTGCTCAAGAAAAAGTTGGTAGAACTTTTTTATTAAATTTTTTTGGTTCCTGCCCTAGGATATGTAATAATTTAAAAAAAAATTCTGTGAAAAATAATAATATAAATTTTTGAAGTGCGACAAGGCAGCAATCATGTAGTGCATTAAAAGACGGGATCGCGCCATGCACTCGAAAAGCAAGTCGCAGTGTTTCTTGATTGATAGTGTAAGAACTGATCACATGCAGTATCAAAGTGAGGAAATATGTGTTTTTACAATTGTTTATGTTCCAGCATTTGCAGGTCTGAAACTCCATGCAAACAGAAATTTTGCTGCTATTCGAATAAATGTCGCGAAATTTCGGACGCGGGCGTGGCGCAATCTCTGTTTTGGCAATAAAAGATGGCCGCCTTCCAGCTCTTTAAAACAAGCTTCAAATCATTGTTTTTTCCCAAATTTTTTTTTATAAAATTTCAAACTACACGGTCTTTTATTGGGAAGTGAGGAAGTGAATAAAAACTTCAAAGAAAGTTATCATAATATTCTCCTTGAGCAAAAAAATGTTCCCACCTTTTTTGAGAGTCTATATTTAATGTAGAAGAAGCGCACTTCAATTGGAAGAGTTCGTCTGGATTTCAAAAGTCTTAGGCTACCTTACTAGAGTGTCCGATTTGACGTGAAAAGTGTCCAATTCGACGTGAATATAGTGTGTTTTTCCTTTACGGAGAAATGCCTGAGGTTAGATCATTTAAAACATTAAATGAGTATAAAATTACCTGTATTCTGGCTCTCGGCACTCCTTCTGGTATCACGGTCGGCTCCACAGTTATCGGTGGAAGCTCGGTCAGGAACATGAGATTAGTCGGAGGTTCTGCGATTTTCGGCGCAGTTTTATCCCTTTCGGCAAGGGCCTTCTTTGCAATGCGTTGTTCGTTCATCAGATAGACGTATCTCATTGCCTTCATCTCCTCTTCCATGAGTTCTGCAGGCAGCCGCTTCTGTGGGATAGACTCATGCAACTCGACATGTGATGCCTGCTGCTGCGGCTGCATTGGAAGCTGGTGAGGCGGTTGCTGCTGTGGGACGCATCGCCTAGGGAAATCCATCCCAACATGTGACGACTGCTGCGTTTGCATCGGAAGCTGGTGAGGTGGTTGCTGGTGTGGGACGTACCGCGCCTGTGGCTGGACAGCAGAGAACCCTTGAGTAGGAACATTGTGCTCCACGATTGTTGAAGCTGAATATGGTGGAGCGCGAAATCCTGTCTGACCCACGTGAGCCGTGCTACTCATCATGGACTGTTGATTCTGAGCAGGACCTTGGAAGCTCATCTGCTGGTGGTAATGATTAGGCGCCATCTCGCGCTGCTGCAGTCCATAAGCAGTCATATTTCCACCTACGACATGAGGCTGGGGTTGAGGATAGAAACTATGACCACTGGGCCCTCCAACCTGATAACCCATTTGCTGCTGTACAGTTTGCTGCTGCTCGCCAATCCTTGGCACTTGATTTCGTTGGAGTGGGAAAGTATGAGGTGGCGGCTGTCGAGGGTAAGCGCCAGCATCAAAATGTGGAGTTACCAGTGGTGGAGGCACACGGTTCGATGCGCTTTGGATTGTGGGGTCAGAGTGGTGAGAAGGAAGCTGAAGGTTATTGTCGAACGCAGTTTGTACACTTAGCTGTCGATGCACATACGGGATGCCTACCGAGCCTTGGGAAGGCCACTGTTGAAAGACCTCGGACCGTTGGTGACCTGGAGGCTGATAGATGATTTGCGGCTCTTGAAGTGGCATCGTCGGGTCGATAGGCTCCGCCAAAGGGGTCGCGGAAGAAGGCTCCTGCTGTCTAAGCATGTCATCATACCCATACTTCTGTACTACCTCGTTCTTCCTCTCCGAGTTTTCGTGAAGACTAACAAGTTCTTCATCGTCCACCGAGTAGTCGTCGTCGAATATGTTTCCTTCCTCGAGCACATGCAGATCCATGCTTGCGTTTGCACCAACAACGAGGTCCTTACTGATTACATGTTGACTACTCTCTTCAATTAAACCTTCTATTTCGCCCTCGTCTTCAATTCTTGTTGAAATAACCACGTTAATAGGCCGTTCGCTGCCTTCGTTCTCAACGACCACATCACTTGCCGTTGGAGTTAGATAATGCTTAGCACTGAGGTCATCCAATTCTGAAAGGAACTCCTTCTCCAAGCCAGATTTTTCTACAGCTGAATACGCAATCACCTCACCAGTGGAAAAGGGTCGACCATGCTGCACAGCGCCTGTAATCTCCATGAATAGGTCCAGTGTGCCATCCAACACTGGAATATGACTTCCTTCCATGCGGTGAACGATTTCAGCGGGAAGGCTCTCTTGGTGGCTTCTTTTTTCCTGCACTTCCGAAGGAGTCGGACGGTCAGCTTCAGCAGGAGATCCTCCTACGTCTTCACTCAACTGCGTCATCAGTGCTTCCTCTGTCATCTCCTGATCACTGTGATCCAAATTGGTGTCCAAATGCGCTTGTGAGGAGATTCGAGGCAAAGCGGCCAATTCTACGGACAATTTCTGGATGTCGGTGTCTCGATCGCTAGACCTGCGCTCGGCCTGATCCTCCTCCACATCGATGATTGTTCTCATATCGGTATCAGAACTGTCAGAGGCCATCAATCTGGTCGAGCGGAAGCGCTGTCGTACTATCCTCAATGGCGACATCCCTTCCAGAAGAATGCTACCCATTTGTTCCTCAATCTCTTCCTTGACTGCACAACTGTCGTCCTCTGACAGCAGCTCAGGTGACGAAGTAAGGAAAGCGACGGTGGCGTCATCTGCATCGTTGTCGACCCTCGTGGCCACCGGCAGAACTATTCCGTACGTTGGACTCTTTATTCCCAACGGCTCCCATGCTTCCTGCGATCCGGATTGATGTCTCGATTTCTTTTGAGGTATGAAGGACTTCTGAACCTCTGATGTCGATAGTCCTAGTAGTTGCTGTTCTTCCATAGCCGAGCTTGCTGGAACCGTAGGAAGAATCCCTTGTTCCTGGTGAATCTGCTTGACGCACGGATCGAACGAGATCGCCTCAGGACGAAAACTACCGCTTTCTACAGTAGCAGTTCGAGCCAATCGAACACTGGGAGCCGGAAATGTGGAGAGCGTTTCAGACTGAGAGTACATCCACGGGGACGGCATGAGTGAAGTAGGCACTGGAGGAGCTGGAGGCAGAGGGGTGTTGGACGTGGCTCGCGCACGCCTGGCTGGTTGTCCTACAAGCACCGGCAGAGTAGATGACGTCATGTCGTCAGACGCCATGACTTCAATGTTAGGCTTGGAAGTAGTGGTGCAGGACGACATCTGCGGGGGCGAACGTAGCGAGGTAGACGACGTCGGCAAAACATCCGTGAACGCGCTCTTTGCGGAAGCCTTGCGAGCATGAAGATACCCTCGGGTTTCTGGCTGTGCTCGCCCTCCTTCACTGGCAACCCGGCATGTCTCATCAGGAGACTTCTCCGCAGCAGTGGATGGAGCTCCTGAAAAGTTATCAATGAGAGATAGTTGTCGCACATTTAGAGCCGCTTATATACAGCAAGTCGTACATTCGATTCCACGATCGAGCCTTCAGTGCCATTTTGATAAAATATGGGGGAGATAAATAGTGATGAGCCCATGATTGGGTAGCAGAATCACATTGCACGACTACCTGATCTATTTTTTGTCCCAAGTTCTCTCCCACAAAACTTTTTTGGAGTGTTTTGCGGTGAAAACAGGTCAGTCTGAAGATTCACAAAGTTCAAGCGCAAAATTGCAGTCATGTACTTAAAAATTGAGGGTGACAAAATTGACATTTAACCATCAGTAAATTGAACGTCGTGAAACGCCACTGCTCAATCTCAATACCCCGCGAGAATTTTGCCTCCTTGTTACTTTAACATAAGTTACGTGAAACCTTACTGTAGCTAAAGAGGCGAGAACGTATGAGAACAGGTAAGAACAGCTACAGCAGTATGGACAATTTTCAGGAACATGCTGTATCAATTTGTGTACCCGCAGCGAAGAGTTGAAAGGTTGGTATTTTTATGGCTTTTATGCTTGCAATTTTTGGCCCTGAATTGGATCCGCCGCAAGCAGCTCACCTTAAAGGATAACAATAACATACAAGGAAACCAGTCAAGAATTTATTTCCATGTCCCGCCTCTCAATGAAATGTCTTTCGTGAATTAGGAATTTAACGGTGAAAGGCGAATACAGGCGATGGTTTTGTCACAAATGCTTGCATAATGTACTGTCAGCCTTTCACGGTTAAAAGAAACAACACGTTGGTCGTGCGAAACAGGATGCATTATTTTCCTCCAAGTCTGGCCTCTTTGAAAAAATTTGCTGATTCCGCGCACTCATAACTGAGTGGATAAAGTGGTTAAATGAATCCATTGATAGGTGCCACATCTTCAGCTTCTTTTTCATCTTCTTGAACTACACAAAGAAGCTCTTGCTTGATGACAAACTCTTAGCAAAAAGGCTGCTTCTATGCACTAGATTAAGCCAGCTCCCTGCTTTTCTTCACTCACCGAAAACGCTCGTCAACAGATCTCGCTTACTAAACGTATTTGGTTCAACCTCTTCTCAGACCTACTTCGTGATACAGCGAGACGAGCGGAATGGAAATTTGGGCCACAGATCGACTTATGAGCAGCACCCCAACAACTCAGTTATCAGCTATCACCATGTCAGTACAATTCTGGCAGCGATTGAACAGTTCTGCAGACATGAGTGGACAGGTCCGTCAGTGCGAGTCGACTCTCAGTCTAATTAATGCGAGGGTCCAATTGCGCTTTACCACAAAAATAAACCGCAATGTACACAGTATGTATGGAGAAAAAGGAATAAACGGACCCAATAATCTTACCAGGAACGTCAAAAGTATTCACTGTTTAGATTAGAATTCATTACTTGCCCCTGAGAAAACTATGTTCATGAGGCTTGGAGACTCAAATTTACCGTGTAATTACAGTCTAGGTGGTCACTCCTTGAGCAAAGTGGGCTGTGTGAGGGACTTAGGTTTTCTTTATGATGACACTCTTGACTTCTCTGCTCATATTAAGCTTCTTTACAATAAAGCATCAACTCGCACATACCAGATCTTCAAGGGTTTGTCAAGCTGTGATGAGAAGGTTCTAATTAGAGCGTATAAAACATATATAAGACCCATCATGGAATGCGGCTCATCAGTGTTCTGTCCTATCAAAAGGAGGGACGTTGATTTGTTGGAAAAGGCACAAAATAACTTTACAAGGAAGGTGATTCTGAGGCTGAAGAAGCCGGGATTCTGTAGAATACCGGGCTCTCGACATAAGAATTCACGGTTTCAACTTCACACCCTTGAGTCGCGGCGGAAGCGAAATGATGTGTGTACGGTTTTTAAAATACTTTCGGGATTAATGAAGGTGGAAGTTAATAAATTTTATCGCATCGTCAAGTCTAGAACTCGGGGGAATTCAGAGAAAATTGGATATAAGACGCCAAAGACCAGAATTCGTGGAAATTCTTTCACATGCAGAGCCGGATCGGGTTATATCTCACTCAAGAGTGAGGTACCCTCCATTCCGCAACTCTTCTCGGTTTTTAAGCGCATTGCAGGGAAGCGGTTGTTGTCTTTTTCATGACCCTTTTCATGATGTTACTTCTCGATGTTTTTGATTGGTTGTGTTCAGTTTGTTTTATTTTTTTCCCATGACTGCCTTATGCAGCGTATTGGATAAATAAATAAATAAATTATGTAACAGTCCCTATATTTATCAAGTTGAAATAGAAAATAAGAATCATCTTTTCGTAGAAAAGTTCCTTCGTATTCTTTAAAATTCTCGAAAAGTAGTGGTTCTTTGCAACCCTTATCTTAAAAAAAGCGCTTCGCTATATGTACCTTCCTGTCAGTGCTAGATTTGAGTAATAGGCAGCTAAAAATACTGTTTTTTAAAACGATTTCTAGGGCGCTGCGCACGTTCCATGCCCCTGCAACTCTGCGAACTCTCTCGAGTCCTACAAGAACAACGTATTTCGCTCTAAAAGAAACTTGTTTCGTTCAAATGCAGGTAATTTCGATGTCCACAGAACCTCCTAAGCTTCTAAATTCTTTTGAGCAAAACTTGGAACGAACCTATCACTTGAACACCTATTGGAGACAGACGTAAGCGAAGAGGCTGCACAGCAGGTAAGATGCGAGAACGTACAGCTGCAACCGCCGGTGGTGGAGGTTTTGCGTCTGGCTCTTTCCTGAAAATCAGAAATCAGTTATAGGAATCGAAGTAAAGGGACGAAATTCTACCTATTCAGCTTTACCTGTTTGCTTATACAAAGCTTCACCTGTTTTAGAATCCCTAAAAACGGTTAATACGGTAAGTAGTCTTTACCTTCTCAATTTTCGTCGACTTTTCTTTTTCGTCTTTCGCTTCGCCTCCTCATCGGACGAGTGCTCCAACTCATCTCGCTCAAGGGATGCAGGGGAAAGGCGCGAGGCGAGACTATCTTCCAAATTTGTCGCTTCGATGGCCTGTAAAAAGGTGAAAACGTAAAAAAAAAACTCTATGAAGACACGGATACAATACGGTGGCAGACTAACTGTCATAAAACGAGCAAAGAATCGACAGAGCCCTACTTCCATTTTAGTGGTAGCTGAATGCTAGTGGCGGAATCCCCACAGTGATTATTTTGCTACAAATAAAACGAATCTAGGCTCCAAGCCTTTTTACGAAATCACCCTTAGCTTAAACACCATTAGGTCTATAAAGTGAAACACAATTAGTGCTTTGAACAATAGCCTTAAAAAATAAAACTTAATTTCTGCCCTTCAATGAAACTTTCACTAAGACAAAATATTGCTGTTATTTCGAAATGAATGACTGTTGAAAACCATAAGTCAAGTGAACAAAAACACACCTTTGGATGTTCTGAGCGAGAACGCTCTCCCAAAAAAATCGGCGATATACGCTGTCGAATCGACGGGCCAGCTTCGTCTTCATCGGGCCAAAAGTATCGATCTGCGTCGTGATCGGACGCTCTTGAAGGGGACTCTCTTTCCTCTCCTGCTGAAGTGTTAGGTCCAGCGTCTTTGCGGCGCTCGCGTTTAGATTTCCTTCGTTTGTGCTTTCTGTGTCCCTTCTGAACGTACACCAACATTTACACAACGCACCTGTGAAGAAGCGTTTAGAGAAAACGACGGATAACACCCACCAAACTTATTGTGAGCTTTATTGGTTCTTTGGCAATGGGTGGAGACATTAGCTTTGGAGAGAATGGAAAGCTAAATGGAAAACGTGGGATGTAAAGCAGCACCAAAGACAGAAAGGAAAAAATTATGAAACCTAGAAACTGATAGCTGGTGGAAGTGAAGTGTATGAGCAACTAACTTGGGATTTCTGCTAATATCAGGCGATTCCAGTCCAGAGTGTCTTCCAGAATCGTCGTCATTGGAAGTTGTTGGACAGACTTCCGGATGACGTTGGCGAACATGTGCCGCGAACATGGTTCTCCGAAGTAGCATACCGCACACCTATAAAACCATATTATTTGGTCGGACCGAGAGTTTCTGCCGTTTATATTTTGAAATTTAAAGGGTCGTAGCATACTTTAAATCTGATAATTTTAACCAAAATTAAATCTACTACGTTTGCCATCCTCTGTCACAGAGAGAGAGAGCAATTGATTTAGAATTCCTGGGTAGTTACACTGTTAAGTCACATAACGTGTTGGAAGACACTTCTTATATGGTCTTGCAGATGGTTAGATTTCTTTACTCGAGCCTTTTTCAGAAAACCACGAAAAGATGTGTAAGTGTAATCGATGTCTGGGGATAATGTAGGAAGAAAACAAACGGTAGCTCCAGTTTCTCTGTTTCTGAACCGGTGAACTTAATAAGGCTTCATTTGGAGTCACCAAAATGCGTAGAAACACCCCATCTAATAGAGCAAGAGAAATTTACAACAGATTTTACCCCTCGTACTTCTTCTTTCATCACTTATCACTTACTTTAATCGCCTAACTTGTCTATTAGCATGAATTTCAAACAGTTTCAGCAATGGACCATAAAATAACAATAGGAATCCATTCAGAGTGATATAGAAGTTCACGGCAGATATGAATGATGACACAAAGAAGAAACACAAAAAGGCTGGAAATTTAAAACAGCGAAACGGCAGAAAATTTGGCCTGTATCTAATGCACGCTTTCATGCTTGACTGAAGGAAATGCTGCAAAGATTCCAATCTCATCAAGATAGAAACTCAAGTAATACGTTTTTGGAGTGCATGGGTCATCGTCGCCCCTGTCAACTTTAATAAAAAAGAAAACACGCGTGGTATCCGGAGGACTGAAGGAGTGATAGATCCGAAATCCCTGCAAGACGTAAACGACCAGGAAGCTTTTTCGTCGTTTTTTTTTTTGAATTCTTGCGACATAGGGGATCGCATGACATGAAACCCTGCAGCTTCTATAATGGTGATGGAATACGGGTTCAACACGCTGTAAAAATTATGTGAACGAAATACAAAGGGCTTAAGGCTTTTAGAATTTCTAAACTAAAAAGCGAAAAACTGAACATTTGTTTTTTTCTGCGGAAAGTTTATATTTCCGTTTCTTCCCCAGGTAACGACGCAATAATAGAGTCCTCCAGCACTTTTTTCCCAAAATTTTCTAATAATTTTCAAGGCTAATAAACCCTATAAAGTCAAGCGTATCGTCTCTCACATACGCTAGAAAAAGCAACTAGTAACACGGGGCGATGGAATTGGAAAAGGGGCGCGTTGTCGAACATAGACGCAAGATGAACAGTGTCTTACCTGGCACTTAACATGCTCGTCCATGGCCTCATCGTAGACGATATCGAACTGTTGACCACCTGTGGCGAAGGCAATATAAAACATGTACAAAGATGAGCAATAAAAATATAAAGCAAATAATACGTCAAAGCTCGACATGAAACAGAATCAACTTACGAATAATAGGCAGCGGAACATTGTCGTCGACAATTGACGGACGCGGAACGCTTGGTGTGGACTGAGAGGCGACTGCTTCGAATTGGTGGAAGAAACTGTTCCAGTCGCCACCCTTGAAACGTTGCTGATATTGAAAAAAAAAATGAAGCCGAACGTTTTTGAACCTTTGAAGTACCATTTGAAGCAACAGACCTTCAACTCAAATAGGTCAACTCTGATATCAGTGGAGGGGTACCACGGGGTGGAGACTGCGGGGGGGGGACGCTGGTAGATCAACACGAAAATACCATAGATTGCATCTTGCTCTAGGTCAGACAGCCTCCGCCTGCAGCAGTTCTTTGGGTTAAACCGTTTCAGCACCGTTTGACAGTGAGAAGGAACTCAATGACCTGCGGTATGACTACAGACACCATTGTGAGGGACAAATCCGGCGGAATTCACCAACCCGGGGTATACTGGATATAAGGGGTAAAGATCCCAACGGTGAAGCTTCTACCTCTTCATCTCACCTCTACTCCCTATACGCATACCCGCGGGTTATTGTCGACGAATCCGTGCTCTGCACGACATGAACGAGAGGTGGAGTGTATTTATTCCGAAAGCACCCGACTAACATCGGCATTCATCGGTCTTCGCACACCTCCCTCGGCACCTCGTGCCCATGGCGTCGGCGTCAGCGCACGAACCTCGCTTTGCTTCGTGTCCGATATCCTCGCCACATCAGAGAGTCCCTTCCCTTGCCTTGTTCTGTGCTCACCTCCACGCCAAAAAAGAGCACACAACAGAATTTCCATTCCTTTTGGAATCTGCCCAGTGTGTCTTGTTGTGCTCTTCCAAAAATTTCGAATAACCGAATATGTTCGAATAGCGACGATTTTCGAACATTCGAAAATCGCGTTTCTTTGAGAATTCGAATTCGAATACATTCGAAAATCGCGTTTTTTCGAGCACTCGAATTAAAAACATTCGAAAATCGCGTTTTTTCGAGCACTCGAATTCGGCTACATTCGAAAATCGCGTTTTTTCGAACGTTCGAATACGAATATTCGATTTCGAATAGAATTATTCGAATTCGAATGTTTGAATATTCATTCGGGCACAACTATACTGTCTTGCCGCACTAGAGGTGAGTAGCCCCGCTGTTTTCAGATAAACTGAAGACAAATGCGGTATAAAGAGAACCGGTACTAACCAGGGAATGCCGTCAGCTTCCCATGAAACTTCGGATTGAGACCTATATCAGGTGAAAGGGCTCGAGACGCTGGCCACAGATATGTAAACCAAATTTGCTAAAGCGGGTTGTGGCCGGTGAAAGCCGCCAGTGTTGCGTAATCAGAGGTGCGGTTGGCAGCGCTGACAGCAGCGACAGCGGCACAGTGCTAGAGTGCTCGCTTCACAGGATTGGTGTCATGGATTCGATTGGTGACGGCGTTTTTGCATTTAGTGACCTCTCCTCGACGAGGACTTATAATCTCATTTTTAGCACACTTTTGAGCGAACGGCTGATGGCGGCTTGCATTTACGTCTATTAGGATATTCGAGCTTGGAAAATATTTCAGGAAACATGTTTTATTCATGGCATAAAGAAAGTTGATTGTATTGCCACCATGCGTAGGGAAAACACTTTGTGTAGGTTGCAATCACAGGACCGGTCAGGACCTATAGCGGAGGTGCCAAAGTAAACTTCGTTCCCACTCGTTGTGCTCCCATCCTCGTCATCACTGTAGTCCCAGTCGGAGTCGTTATCAGTGGAATCGCCCGCATCCAAATCTTCATTCGTCTCCATTTCGACGAATGTTGCAGCATCGTAGAATGGTAGCGAACCTTGTGGCAATTTTCCTTTCTTCGCGTATAGCCACAGTGCCATCCTCAGGGGATCCGAATTCAGAGAGGAGAATGGAGACTACCCTTGCTGGGGAAAAAGGTATAGCGAATGAAGAAAAGTCAACATGGCACATCGAAACTTTCAAAATTGATCTATCAGGCCAAACACTTGGCCTACTTGCTGGACAATGCATGAGATTAGAAGCCGTTTAGCGTAAGTTTAGGTTTATGGCTAGGTGTGAGTTGGTCAACAGCATGTTTATTTCAAACCGTTGTTCAAACCTTCCTCAACACTGATTGGATAACACAACTGTTTGTGTTGTTCAATCAGTGTTGAGGAAGGTATGAACAGATACATGATAGATGATTTGATTAAATTTTTGACATCCTTCACGTCATGAATAAAATATGTTATCTGAAACATGTTTCCAACTTCGAATATACTACTAGACGCAAATGCAAGCCGCCATCAGCTGCTCGCTCAAAAGGGTGCTAAAAATGAGATTATAGGTCTTCGTCGAAGAGAGGTCACTAAATGCAAAAACTCCGTCATCAACGGGAATCGAACCCATGACCCCAATCCTGTGAGGCAAGCACTCTACCACTTTGGTGCTGCCGCTGCTGTCATCGTTGCCAACCGCACCTCTGATTACGCAACACTGGCGGCTTTCGCCGGCCACAACTCGCTTATGAGATCCATTTAGCAAATTTGGTCTACATGTCTGTGATCAGCGTCTCGAGCCCTTTCACATGGTATAGGTCTCAATCCGAAGCTCCATGGGAAGCTGATGGCATTCCCTGGTAAGTAGTGGGGGCACAATCCCGCTTAGTACTAAAATACCCTATAAAAAATCGAAGGCGAATGCCGCACAGCAGTAGAGAAAATGGAAGGCAAGCAACAAAACGCACACAAAAAACAAAGACCTACAATGCTCAATTCTTTGTATAGCTACCGCTCAGTTTTGTTTTTGATATGTACAGTCACTAATCACTCCCTTCCACTTTCATTCGAGCTTAAGGACTACACAGCTGGCATCTCTGAACAGGGGAGAAAAGTGCCTCTATGCAGTGTCAGGCTACTTAGGCATGGATATCGAGTTTCGAGCTTCGGGTCAGAAGTCTATGCATATTGCCATTCATATTGGCAAAATTGAAGTCCAAATAATCCGAAGAAGAATTCGAGAGTAGCTCTCAAAGGACTCAGATAAGATGATTAACCTAATCGAAACACGTGGTACCATAATTGGTACTATTGTATCTCCGTAGATGAGGAGGTCAAAAAAATCGTCCACACGTCGCCTGGGACGTTACTAGGGATGCTGATCACGAGTTTTTATTCAGTTTCAAAATTTCGACCGAATACAGCACCTCAAATAACCCCACTGGTTAAATTTGGGCGAAAATGGTGCTCATGGCCCCGACAGCCTTACTTTCCACCAGCAAACACACCGTAACCTGCCGAAAATTCAAAAACGAATATTGTATTCACTCCAGCGATGTTGAGGCGATTCCCTTCAACTTCTCCCTGACCTCTGGAGTTGTAAAAGTGGATATGTCCAAGAATTCTGAGACGAATGACAGTTTTCTCCTGCAAACCATCCTTTCCACAGAGCTTTCGAGGCCAAACACATCGTTTTCGAGATTTCTATGGGGAAAAGCTACACCTAATGACGCCTATTAGATCCTTTTCTTCCGAGGATGACTATCATTGAGAACCACTCGCCTTAGAACCATGCTGAACGCATCGTATCACAGTATCATCCATTTAAAAGGTCTACGCCCTAGCCAACATTTTTTGCAGGGAACAGGGGTACTAAGTGGGCCGGTGCCCGCTGTACACCGGAAAGGTATCTTAAAGCAAGTAATTTAGATCAGCCACACCCCGGAGTTCCCTCCCTTGCCTAGTTCTGCGCTCTCATCCCTGTCAGCGGAAGAGAGCACAGAACTGTCAAGGGAATGAACTCCGGGAAACAGGTCCTGTCACATGGCTAAAGCAAGTGAATTTGCTGTTCCGCGTTCTGACGCAGCTTGCGCAACATTGTCCGAAATTTCAAAAAAAAAAAACACTTCTGCCGAAATCAGAAAACTTCGCGAGTGAAAAAATAGACAGATACATGCGATAATCCGCTATTAAAAAGCAAAATTTCGAATCCATATCCCAACTTGTTCGTCCGATCAAGTCCTTGACCACCTTTACCATCCATGACCATATTCGGAGAGATGCAAGAAATCGCACTTTTCTGTTGTTCATCTTGCAGTGCAGCCACAAGACAATGAAAACTCAATTTTTTCGAGGCGAGACTAACCTGTAAGTTATCCATGGCTGGCGACAGTCCCTTCGTACCACAAAAAATATCGCGCTCAGCTAACCAAGATCGTTCCGTGGCAATTGCCGTCAGGCGCGGCGCGGTTCGCTTCGTTGTGGATTAGAGCGTATCAGTTGCGCGTCATAAATTATTTTGTGCAGCGGCCCTTCCAAGGCGCTTGGAAGTCCAATGACATCGCAGATGGCCTAGCTGATGGTGAGTTCACCACAGCGGTGGACCACATGTGTGCTGTGTAAAATTTTTAGTTTAGAGCAAAACAGAATGTTTTGTAGGGCTATCTCAACTGGTGATCCTCGAGCCCATTTGCGCTTAGGCTACTTGAGATAGGCACAGTGTTCTGTGGTTGCTTTCCAAAGGTGTGCAATCTCAACACGAGCACAAGCCAGTACCTGCCCAGACTGCATGGCAGTTTTTGTCCTCTAATCGTAACGGAGATCGCTAAGAGAATTGTGCTAACGACCTCCATTCTGAATTAGTTTCAAGGTATTATAGCCATCACTGGTTAGGAATGCGTCACTCATTCCTGAGTCGAAGTTTAAGGTTCGTGTCAGGGCATCCTGACCTTCAATCTCTCCGGGTCTCTGATTGATACCACTTGGGACGGATAAAACATTGAGTTGCCCATCGGCCTCCACCGAAAGCCGTCAAATAGGCCAACTACGTCTCCAGAGTGGAATGCGATGACATTTTACAAAGAGAGAGGCTCCTTTTTTAGTTGTG
Organism: Heligmosomoides polygyrus bakeri; assembly: GCA_947359475.1. Lineage (NCBI taxonomy): Eukaryota > Metazoa > Nematoda > Chromadorea > Rhabditida > Heligmosomidae > Heligmosomoides > Heligmosomoides polygyrus. Next base: position 37,200,765 of record OX375865.1, on the reverse strand, counting down.
TGGACGGATTTCGGAGCTATTACGGCCAAGGGTACCATCATGCTGATTACACAATTTTCGTACAAATCAGCAGACACAACTTTTGTGTGGTAGCACCACTTCCTCGTGCATGAGTTGAGCGATGGACAGACGCCGCAGATGAAGCAGAGAGTAGAGAAGAAACGTCGAAATAAATTTTTGTCTTAGGAAAATTTACTACTGCTTTCTTTGAGACTTTATATTTTATGTGCCCCAAAAAGGTAAACACAGTGATTGAAATTTGAAAAAAAAGATTTACAGCTTATTTTAGGGTGCAAGAAAGCAGCAATTTTTGACTGCATTAAAAGAAACGATGGTGCTATGCACTGGTCACGTCGAGATTTTCCATTGATTGATAGCTCAAATGTCGATGGGCGTATCCGGGCCGTCGTCCAGCTTTCAGGAATCAGTGTGGTCTCGTCTGTGGCTGTGGCACTGTTGATGCCATTTACACTGTTCGTCATTTGCTAGAGAAGCACCGCGAGAAACAGATCCGGTGCATTTGCCTTCCTGGACTTGGAGAAGGCCTTCGACCGCGTTCCGCGAGATGTTATCTGATACGCGTTGCGAGAACATGGTGTTCCTGAAGACCTTACTGAGTGGGTGCGCATTCTGTACTCTTGCCCAAGGAGTCGAGTGCGAGCGCCAGCGGGCACCTCCATGGAATTTCCCATCTCCGTAGTTGTGCATCAGGGATCTGCGCTATCCCCACTGCTCTTCGTGGTCGTGATGGATGCCATCACACGAGATCTCCAAATGGCGGCACCTTGGACGCTGTTGTATGGTGAAGTCGTTATGCTTGTATGTGAAGAAAAAGCCGAACTCGCGCGGCAGGCGCAGGCATGGTGCGATCGCTTGGCATTGTTCGGTCTCCAGCTAAATGTCAAAAAGACGGAACACTTGGTGACGGATGTGAATGAGCACGGGTCTATTAAGATCAATGGTACTGACAAGGGAAGGGTCTGAAGCGTATTTCTGAACGAGGAGAGCAAGTCATATAAGGAGAATCCCCATCCCTGACCTAGTATAGAGGTGTGTTCCTTTTTTTCCAAGCCTTTAAACACATGTAGGGAACCTTGAAGTTACAATGGAATACGGAGCTTCACAAGTTTGGGGGTCTTGTACGCCCGCGATGCCTCTGTTGGCAAGCGCCTCGGAGCGCAGTGGAAGTGGCGTTGGTTTGGATTTAGAGGATCTTCAGTTTGATTATTAAAGTGCCCAATTTGACGTGAAAATTGTATGGAAGCCGCATTTCTTTGTAAACGTTCAAATGCAAAGCGAAAGAAGTAGTGCTGGTCAATTGCTTGCAAATTGTGCTGGTGTCTTCTGGCGCGTTTTCAGAGTTGCAAAACGGTCCTCACGGCTTCGGACTCGCTGAAGAAAAGGGAAAGCTTAAAGATGGCATAGAGAACAGCAGAAGATGTTGCACATTGACAGAACTAACCATAAGGTGGTGGATGAGTTCAACACTTATAAAAGACAGTGGCTTCGGAAGACTGTGTGAGCTTTAGTAGAGCGTCGCAGTGGTGAACATGATGGAGAAAACTAAACGCGAGAAACAAGGTTTTGGGAACAAGTCGAGGACTTCTGGAAAAAATTTGTAGGCTTTTTGTTCACTACGAAGCGCATCTTGCGATAAACTCGAAGAACAACGAAGATGGAGGAGTTTAGTAGGTTAGCGTCGTACACTGATATAGATGGGTGAAAATGGACTACATTGTACGATATGAAAGGGTTTCAGCCATTTTCTTGAGATTCACTTCGGTGCAAAATTTATTAGGGACATGGTTCGGTGGAATTGCACTAATTATTTAAAAGGATAAAAAGGATAAAGGATGCGTTACTCAAACCCTTTTGCTATGCGCCACGCATTGTACTTCTACGGGATGTCGTGGAGGCGTATAGTATGTGTATTTGGCCCTAAAATGACTTGCGGTGGCAGGCCGATAAACAAGTCAGCGGTTTGCTTCTCCCAGACAAGCCTGGTACCAATTATTTATATGCCTTAAATGGCGCTTTAGTAGCGCAGTCGGAGAAAGCGCATGATGCGGCGTGCATTCCGAATCAGGCTTTTTGGTTTGAGTGTCGGCCAGGCTAACGAAGCCTTCCATTCCTTCAAGGTTGGGAAGCTGGCGTCTTGGAAGAATAAAACACTGACTCGTTCACCGGCTGGTCACAACATTCATTCAATAGGCCGAGTACGCACTTAAACTCCCTTCACGATACACAAAGGGGTTGATTAAAGTCTACCTTCTTTGTCCAAATTGCACTGTTAATCACTGACGTACCTTTCCTTATCAAATTTTCTGCCTGGTCTTTTTTTTTGTTGTACACCTATGAGCTTCCTGACGCTGTATCCAGATTTGGAGTTTCATGTAAAATGTACGCCGACGACGTAAAAATTTACAAAGAGGTTGACAAAGCTGCGGTATCCAATGAAGTTCAAGAAGCCATCAATTTTATTGAAAAATAGGCAGAAAACTGGGAGCTTCCTCTTGCTGCTGAGAAATCGCGATGTCTTGTAATACAGTCTAAGCACCAGACGTACTCCCCAATCTATATGCTTAAGGGCATTAACCATTAACCTGGAGCAGGTTACGGAAGCTAAGGACTTAGGCATTCTCATATCTAGTGACCTCAATTTTGGTGCGCACTACGAAACGCTTGTAAACAAAGCAAACTATCGGACTTATAACCTATTCAAGGTACTGAAGACAAACGACCCTAAGACTCTCTTATGTGCCTACATATGCTATGTAAGACCCATCATGGAATTTGCCACCACTGTGTTTAATCCCTGTCAAACGAAATTTATTAAGCTCCTTGAAAGCGTTCAAAACAACTACACGAGAAAGCTGTTTATGAGGTGCTTTAGAATGGGCTATGCCGACATTCCCAATGGTGCTGATAGGGCCAGACAACTAGGTTTACCCTCCCTGTGCAGTAGGCGGAAGATAACGGACCTGATCATGCTATTTAAAATTATAACTAGGAAGCTTTCAATAGACCCTACAGAGTTTTTTGGTGTGCCACTGACCAGAAATCGGATAGGAAGACTTAGGTTGTATCCCAGAGTTGTTAGGTCTAAAGTTAGGTGGAACTTCCTCACGTATCGAAATCTTAAGGAGCTCAACCTACATACTTCTAGGTGATGATGAAAATGTTATTAACATGTCAACGTTTCGTTTTAGGTGGCGATGTCCGTTCCTCCACGTGGTGCCACTGGAAACTGCTTGCTTTTGCAAGCCGAGCCAAACACGGACATTCGAATGCAGGCGACAGGCCCTAGTGACAGGCCGGCCTACGAACATTTTGTGTCACATCATATGGTTGATGGCGTTTCAGACTTCTCGAGATAATGCTACGGCGTCCGCGGGAGCCGACGCGCACTCGCAAAGCCCGGCGAGTGTGAAAAATGTGCGAGGGTCCCTGATGCGAGGACGGCATCGGGGGGCAACTGAGTTAGTCCGAAAGTCCCGTAACGTAGGCAAGACCCGCGTAGCAACGTTGAATGTGGGTACGTTGACGGGCCGCTCGTGCGAGTTGGTAGAAGCACTGGAGCGAAGAAAGATAGATTTCTGTGCGGTGCAGGAGACGAGGTGGTCCTGCAGCAAGTCAAGGGACATAGGACGTGGCTTCAAGGCCGTTCTATGTGGAAGTCCCAGGACCACCAGTGGTGTCGGTGTGATCGTCTCCGAGCGTTTCCGTGACGCGATTGCAAGCGTAGAACGTTTCGATGACCGCTTGATGAAGATTGTTGTCGCCGTAGAAGAGCGACGATGCCATTTCTTTTCTGCGTATGCTCCGCAGACAGGCTGTTCCGAGCAAACCAAGGACGAGTTCTGGTCCCTGCTTGATGAGAAGACAGCGGAAGTACCGTCACAAGATATGGTTGTTGTGGCAGGTGACCTTAATGGTCACGTCGGAGCAACGAAAGACGGCTACAACTGTCATGGTGGTTTTGGATATGGGTCGCGCAACGCCGATGGTGAGCGTATACTTGAGTGTGCAGACTCACATGACCTCACCATCGTGAACACCAAATTTCGAAAGCGTGACTCCCACCTCATCTCGTTTTATAGCGGGAATGGTAAAACGCAGATTGACTATGTCCTTGTTAGGCGTCGCGACCAAGGCCTTGTCACAGACGCGAAGACCGTGCCGTATGAGACGGTTGCCACGCAACACCGTCCACTGATCTGCTCGCTGAAGATCACACCTTCGAGGTGTAAACATGTCGAGCGATGTGGGTCGGCTAGAATCAAATGGTGGCGACTGAAAGAGAAGGAAGCAACTGTTATTTCTCGCATTCGGTTGCCGACAGTGACAACTGTCGACGAAACCTGGAAGGACGCTACCGATGCGATAACTCGGGCTGCACGCCTTGAACTCGGCACAACGAAGCCTGGACGACGCTGGGTCGACAAGCAGGCATGGCTGTGGACTGATGATGTCAGAGAGAAAGTCCGAGAAAAGAAACGGCTCTATCACGTGTTTATCGGTGATAAAACAGTCCATAATTGGCGAAACTATCGAGAAGCAAAGAAAGCGGCAAAGAAGGCAGTGGCCGCTGCTAAAGCCGCATACTACGCTGATGTCAGCAAAAAATTGGAAACGCGCGATGGTGAGCGTTATATTTACCGACTCGCCAAAGCTCGCTGTCGCCATGCAGAAGACATTGAGAAGTTCTTTGGCATTAACGACGAGAGCGGTCATCTTCTGATGGATCGTAAGAGGGCTGTGAAGCGATGGCACGACTACTTCGAGGAAATCTCGAATGTAGAATTTGAACATCCTGCTGTTCCTTTTGCATCACCTGTATACGGTCCCGTTCAGAAGATCACAGTGAGCGAAACTGAAGCAGCATTGAGGAAGGGGAAGCCAGGCAAAGCCACTGGTCTCGATGACCTGCCAGCCGACCTGTGGAAGTCGAAGAGCTGATGCCCTGCTGACTGGCTGACTGCGTTTTTCAATCAGGTTGTTGCTGAGAAGAATGTGCCTGAGGGTTGGCAGCAAAGCACGACCATCCCGATTTGGAAGAAGAAGGGCAGTCCTGCGGACTGCGCTAGTTACCGTCCAATTCGCCTTCTTTCGCACACCATGAAAATCTTTGAGCGAATTGTCGATCGACGTATCCGGGATGTCGTACAGCTTTCCACGAATCAGTGTGGTTTCGTATCTGGCTGTGGCACCGTTGATGCCATTCACGCCGTTCGTCTTCTGCTAGAGAAGCACCGCGAGAAACAGAAACCGGTGCATTTTGCCTTCCTGGACTTGGAGAAGGCCTTCGACCGCGTTCCGCGAGATGTTATATGGTACGCGTTGCGACAACATGGTATCCCTGAAGAGCTTATTGAGTGGGTGCGCATTCTATACTCTTGCCCAAGGAGTCGAGTGCGAGCGCCAGCGGGCACCTCGATGGAGTTCCCCATCTCTGTAGGGGTGCATCAGGGATCTGCGCTATCCCCACTGCTCTTCGTGGTCGTGATGGATGCAATTTCACGAGATCTCCAAATGGCGGCACCTTGGACGCTGCTGTATGCTGACGACGTCATGCTTGCATGTGAAGACAAAACCGAACTCGAGCGACAGGCACAGGCGTGGTGCGATCGTTTGGCATTGTTCGGATTCAAGCTAAACGTCAAAAAGACGGAATACTTGACGACGGATGTGAATGAGCATGGATCCATTAAGATCGATGGTACTGAGCTCTCACGAGTGACATCTTTCAAGTATCTCGGATCAACAGTCACGTCCGATGGCAGCCTAAAGTTGGAGGTGAACGCACGTGTGAGTGCAGCCTGGTCCAAATGGCGCTCGCTGACTGGGGTGCTTTGCGACAGGACAATACCTGAGCACCTCAAATCGAAGGTTTATAGAACAGTAGTCCGCCCAGTAGCGACGTACGGTGCTGAGTGCTGGCCCGTGACGAAGGAAGTTGAAAGCCGCCTCAGTGTAATGGAGACGAAGATGCTACGGAGGACGGCTGGAGTTACGCGTTTGGACCGCGTTCGTAACGACACCATACGACAGAGGTGCGGTGTCGCCCCGATATCCGAGAAGCTGCGCGAAGCTCGTCTTCGATGGTACGGCCACGTCCTTCGCGCTAACGACGACACCGTGTGTAAGATTGGCCTGAATCTTGTGGTCCCTGGAAAGCGGCCCAGAGGACGCCCGAAGCAACGTTGGCTAGATACGTTGCGCTTGGACTTAGAGATGGCTGGTGTGCACCCTGATCAAGCATTTGATCGGGAGAATTGGCGTCACCACACCAGAAGAGCGGACCCCGCCACCAAGTGGGACAGACGCTAATGAAAATGATGATGATGATGTCAACGTTTCGTTTTAGACACCTTGTTTCTCGTAAAAACTTTTTGTAGATGGTGTTGTGTCGATGTAATTTTCTAGAATTTCTCATGTTATTTTCGATCGTTTTTTTACGCGTGTGATGATTTTGTAACCCACGCTTGAATAAATAAATAAAATAAATAAATAAATAGAGCGTTCTATAGTGCACAGAAAGCTTTCCACGTCTTCCAATTTTGAGAATTTTTTTGCGTTTTGCTCGAGGAAAACACGATTAGCTTAACATACGTCTTAGGCATCTGCCATACCTCCGAATCGCTCCAGCGACTCGGAGGTATGCCATATGCCTAATACAACTTCATCGTATCATGTTGTGTGAGGAGTCGTTATGCGTTGAAGTCCATTTGCTGATAAGTCGCATGAGGCTCTTTCGGACCTTAGTCGAGCGGAGCAAGCCGCGAGGAAGAACACTACCCCCTGTCAGATTCCACCGTCTATGTACATTTAAAAAAGAAATTTTTATGATGATAGTTCAATCAAAAGAGCAGAGCGAACAAATATCTGCTCTGTCAAAACGACGCAAATGAATATCTTCTGTTATAGCTCTTGTGCCTAGTGCTGCAGTCCATGATGACCATGTCAGCAGAATTCGGAATTGCACATCCTGGTAGTGAAAGATGTTGCACTCTGCGCTTCTTCAGTTAATCTGAGATTTGTTGATGACGTTTTCGATCCAAGTTAGATACGGAGCGACCATGGTGTAGATGCCGGGCTGTCCCTTCTGAGCGCAGCCGTCGCCCCAACTAATCACGCCGGCGAGAACATACGGACCTGAAAATGATGTGCAGCTTAAAATATGTGGGAAAATGCGATCCATGAGGAAAAACAGGGAGGATACGTACAGTATCGCCCGCGTCGCGCGGTCAAAAAGACGGTTTGCGACGGAAAAATCCGTCGCAAACCGTCGCATGCTCATAACTCCTTTAATTTTAAGTTTTTTGAGAAGCTGGTGGAACCATTCGATTCGTCTCCTCGAGTTCTACACAAACACATATAAAACTTTACCAGACCACCGCGTTTTCGCCGTGGGTGGCCTAAAAAAATAACTGCAGCAGGCCTTTGCGATTGGAGCACCTTATTTTCAGGACGTGCATGTGAAGTGCAGTGTTTTCGAAGTATTTCAAGCGCGGCGTGCGTCGTCAGTGCTCTGTCATACCTGGAATACTCCGAGAGTGCTCCGTGCACAATGCATATAGGATCGAACCTATCAATCGAGTGAGAGAAAGCATGTTCACTCCGGTTCTAGCTTCCCTTACTGTAAAATGTGACGTCTTCAAGACTATTCCGAACCGTTGGAGAAGTTTAGATGAAATTTCGAACCGCCCTACCCAGCAGTTGCTCCAGTCTGTCCCTGTGAGACTTTGGAATGCGCCGTACACAGTGCAAATAGAATCGAACCTATCAATCGAGTGGATGGAAGCGGTTAAAATGCCTCAGCTGCCAGTTTGAAGATAGCGGTTAGAGTTCTGTCTCGGCGAGACTCAAGTGTGCGCCGTGCGCAATGCGTATAGAGATGATGCTATCAATCGAGTGGGTTCGACAACTGGTAGAGTGAACGTTTGGGGAGTTCAATCATATATTTCAAGTTGCCCTACTAAGGAATTGCTCTAATGCTGTACAGATAGCCTTTGAAGTGAACAATGCATATAGAGTCGAACCTTTCAATCGAGGGGGCTGACTGCTTGCAAATTGCACGCGCGGGCGGGTTCGGAGCGCAGTAACTCGTTCAAGTTCAAATCGTTTCGGCTGCAACTCGTAGGTCTTGTAAGCAGTAAAACAGTCTAGTAGCAGACTAAGCCAGAAAGGTTCACACATGGCAGAGTTATCGCGCTTAGAACATGCCCGCGCGTGCAATTTAGCACAACCACGATCGATGTTCTCCTCGCTCTTGCTCGCCCACATTGCAGTTTTCCTTACACCCAATAGCACCATTCAATTTAACATGAAAAGCTCTATCGAGTGGTATCAAGCATGCCCCAGTTGGAAGATATCGATTTTCAATGACGTCAACGTCCGTCTGCCGCGGCCTTGAGTGAGCGGCCTCATCCTCGATGCGAATCTGCCAAAAAAATCGATGTTTCCAAAATCGATCGAAATTAGAACCATTTGATAGCGCTTTTCATGCTCAACAGAACGGTACCATTGCGAGTCTCGAGCACTCTATCTCGGCGAGTAAGAGCGCATGAAACTCTAACCGCTATTCAAATCAGTTTCTTTAAGCCTCAATTGGCTGGTACCGAGGATGTAAGCTGTTGCAACGATGTTTTGTTGCGATCGAAACTTCTAGCGCCAGGCGGGACTCGAACCCGCACCTCCCTCTGACCGGGCGGGAATGCTCTACGCCATTACACCACCGGCGCCGTTTGATCGAACGCAACATCCACACCTCGTGGGTCCGAT
>OX375865.1:37057547-37191781 GCA_947359475.1 Heligmosomoides polygyrus bakeri | reverse complement strand
AAACGATTTGAACTTGAACGAGTTATTGCGCTCCGAACACGCCCGCGCGTGCAATTTGCAAGCAGTCGGCCCCCTCGATTGAAAGGTTCGACTCTATATGCATTGTTCACTTCAAAGGCTATCTGGACAGCATTAAAGCAATTCCTTAGTAGGGCAGCTTGAAATATATGATTGAACTCCCCAAACGTTCACTCTACCAGTTGTCGAACCCACTCGATTGATCATCTCTATACACATTGCGCACGGCGTACACTTAAGTCTCGCCGAGACAGAAACTCTAACCGCTATCTTCCACCGCTTTAAACTGGCAGCTGAGGCATTTCAACCGCTTCCATCCACTCGATTGATAGGTTCGATTCTATATGTACGGCGCATTCCAAAGTCTCACAGGGACAGACTGGAGCAACTGCTGGGTAGGGCGGTTCGAAATTTCATCTAAACTTCTCCAACGGTTTCGGAATAGTCTTGAAGACGTCACATTTTACAGTAAGGGAAGCTAGAACCGGAGTGAACATGCTTTCTCTCACTCGATATTGATAGGTTCGATCCTATATGCATTGTGCACGGAGCACTCTCGGAGTATTCCAGGTATGACAGAGCACTGACGACGCACGCCGCGCTTGAAATACTTCGAAAACACTGCACTTCACATGCACGTCCTGAAAATAAGGTGCTCCAATCGCAAAAGCCTGCTGCAGTTATTTTTTTAGGCCACCCACGGCGAAAACGCGGTGGTCTGGTAAAGTTTTATATGTGTTTGTGTAGAACTCGAGGAGACGAATCGAATGGTTCCACCAGTTTCTCAAAAAAACTTAAAATTAAAGGAGTTATGAGCATGCGACGGTTTGCGACGGATTTTCCGTCGCAAACCGTCTTTTTGACGGCGCGACGCGGGCAGTATTGTAATGGCTGGGGCGAAAAATCACTGGCATACACACTGTGGTCAGGGATGTGCGGATTGCAAAAAGCGAAAGGCGAAACGCTGAACGAATGGCTCAAAAATGGCCGGAAACCTAAGTACGAAGCACGGGAGCGGATGCAGTATAACACCGTAGTCTGTCCAAGTGCTCATGCGAAATGGCCTCAGAAACTAATGCGGCGTTACTTACGGTGGGAATAAGTGTGGGATTATTCTTTTAGACCGTGATTCTGCGCAGTCCTCTCCCCATCAGCTTTTTGCCCATCAAGCTTTGTTCAGCTCATTTAGTAGGAAATTCGCCACTGGACGTGCCACTGAGACTTCCTCGTCTGCATTATGCATTGTTGCTACAGGGGCTTCCCAAAAATACAATGATTGAAAATACAATGATCATCATATTCTGATGCAATCGACATGTATGTAGGTTGGGTACTAGTCAGCGACTTATTTTTGACCTTGTTGAACTTTCAACTTGAACTCAACTCGCTGGTGGGGTTAGTTCTTACGCCAAACGGATATATGAGTTACAATTTTCTAATTAACAGTAGACACAGCTGACGGTGTATCTTGCACATAGCACTTCATAGAGAGATAGGTAAGAGTACAGATAGGTTGCTTTCCAATCCCTCTACGAAGTGCCTTGCTCTCCTTTTTGAGAAAAAAAAGAGAGGGATAGGTTGCTCTCCTATCCCTCTCTTTTTTCTCAGAAATCTTAACCAATGGACAACCATAAGGTTATGTTTATTGCTTTTGATGGACAATATTTTTAGTCCCATCCTCGGTCCTAACAGTGGCCAAATTTTAAACTAGCGCTCTACTGAATCGAGGAGCAGGCTGTATGTATGTGTGAAGCAGGCATAACAAAAACAAGGGCAAATGAACATTATTAATACATAAAATAATAATCAGACAAATTAATTCATATATTCATTTTTCATGAGCGACTACAACATTTTTTAAGGTTTTCTAAAAAGGTAATCACGTCTTTCTCTTCACTGACGAGCCACCGGGGAGTTTCTATAACGTTGTGGCTCTTCCGAAAAAAGATGGCGGAACGAACGCACATTCGTTTCGTTGACATTTATTCATTCTAACTTTTATTTCATTTGAGCACTAGCATCATGTAGGGTTACTTGTTATCTAACGATTTCTCATAGGATTTTTGCATACGTTTACTATTAAACTGTGTATGAGGTTGGACTTGAAGCAAAATATGAAATTCAGCCTAAAACTTGGATAATCGCACTATTTTCTGTTCAGAAAATAAGCTTCTTGGCTTAATAGTTTTTTTTGCTCTTAATACATACTCTTACTAACCAACACGATCAAGGAGCACGACATGATTGAATAGGTATTCGCACATATTTGTTCCAAAATAGGCACCGAGATTCCATTTTTAGGATAGGAGATGGATTCGAGGATGGCTTGTCAGTTTTGATGGCTCCGCACTTTCGCAAGAAGCTCAGCCTACATGAGCTAAAAAACATCTTATATAGCGACAGATATGTAGCACGGCTGGTCAGTTCCTATGCGTTCCTTGAAGAATTTGTTTAGTATCAGAGTTTTGTAAGTAGTCTTAGACAATCGAAATGACCATTAAGGGAGGATACTCAACAAAGTCTCATGAAAGGATCTCCTCCTGCATAGCTTCATAGCGATGAAATCTATACCACCAAACACAGGAATATCGACGTAACCTTAGCGAGGACGAGCGCTCATGCGTTCTATGCGTAAACCTTGTATACTACAGTACCGCGCATGTCTTTTGGTCAATTCCCGAAAAAGCCGCTTTGGAACGCTCCAAAGCGGCTTTTTCGGGAATTGACCAAAAGACATGCGCGGTACTGTATAGTCCATTTAAATGCGTATTTGACTGACTCCGAGAATCATTTCGCCAACTGACATGAGCCCATGTTTCATGAATTCCAGCCAATTCTGGTTCCAGCTGAACTTCGCTCGATCGCAAAAGTAGAGAAGGCTAAGCTGACCCGCGCTTACATTCCACATCAATTTGTGGAGCCAAACAGAACCATTCCTTCACACGACTGCGTCAGCCGAGCCCACTGAATAGACTTATCGAAGAAGAACACTTTCAAGCAGCGGAACCGGTGTAGAAGTTTTTTCAAAGCAGCTGTATTGTGCTCTATGGTGAGACGAGTTTCATCTAGTTCGCATCTCACGAAATGTATAGGGGAACTTTGAGAGGGTCTTTTTTTAGGAACCTACCACTGCCACTCTGGCACGATAACGGTCCACCTGAATCGCCTTGACATGAGTCGACTCCACCCTAAACACGATATTATGAAAACGACTGCAATAACTTCTGCCATACATTTTCTAATTGAAGGAGGACCACACTCCACAGAATGCAAGCAGAATGCAACCCTTTTTTATGGGCAGGCAAATACCGCGCTAATGTGAAATCTAATGGCAACACTTAAAGGTGCTGGATACTTCTTGGACACGGCACTCAAGATCCAGTGAAACACCATGTTGAAATTGGCTATGAACAGTGCTACGAGATGAATAGTGTGATTGTACACGTGATTGATACATAAGTTACATTTAGGAGTGTGGTCATTCAGGGAGAATTTTAATGCTATTGTGTGCAACGATCGGCACATAAAGTGATATTGTGAGAGTGGAAAGAGAACTCTACAAAACCGTCCTCAACATTCACTTTAATGATGGCGTAAGTCTACCTGAATGATCAACAACTCTTGGAACTCTCTCTTAAAATCAGAAGTGGACGGCATGGCTAGGTGTACTTCCAGCTGGACAACGCTAGAGCACTTACACACACATACACACCACACACACCACACACACACACATACATACACACATACACACAAACTGCAACGTCGACGAAGGCTGAGCAGGAGAAGTATAGCCAAACACTCTTTCATTACAATACCGATCGTATCCTTTGGCCTTTGGGAGCAAAACCGGCAAAAAAAAGCCTTTTCAGCCGCTTTTTGACCGCGCTGTTGAAAATGCTTGCATTAAAAAATAAATCCAATATTTGGGATCAGCATCGAATGATCTATCCGATGAAGTGTAAAACCCCAATAAATATTGAAAATGTTCATTCGATGAGCTATATTCAGAATGCAAACTTTGGGTGTAGTTATCTCCCTCGAGGGAGGGCCGCCGACCAGAATATTGGTAATCGAATCAACACTTAAAATTTTCCGGTCGTTTTTCCCTTCGTCGGATTGATCACCCGATGCTGATCCCAAATGTTGGATTTATTTTTTTAAGCACGCAATTTGAACAGCGTTGCCAAAAAGCTGTGGAAAAGCGCCTTTTCGAGCTTTGTCGTCCAAAGACCGAGGGATACGACCTGTATTCAATCTACATACCACACTCTACAGTTTTGCTCTCTCTGCCATCTCTTCAGCTTTCGATTCCATCTGAGTGGCCTTTATATTCTACAGTAATATCGAAGAGGCGCTTAATTTGTTCTCGAATACGCAGTCTTCCACATTCTGAAGAGAAGGATTCTTTACCTACAAAGAAGACGTGGGTTTGCCGATCTTAACTGCGCTTATATCAAATGACTCCACGACGTTGCTTTGATACCGTGAACCAAACATTTTATGCCGTAAATGTCCGAGAACTTACGTCTCAACCTAATGTAAAAGTGAAACTGAAACTAAAATGGAGCGGTAGCAGTTTTGCTCAGATTTGCATTCGTGGTATGGGTAGCAACTCCGTTGTTGCTCCCAGAGTTGCATTGTGGCCTACGCAATTCTCTAGTGCAGAGGTTCAAACCTGCAAATATCCGGCGCAGAACGCTGACCGGCTCATGGACTTGTAGATCCGAGACGAGTTCATGCACTCCTCTCGATTGATGATAGGTAGCACAGCGGCCTGGAGACGTGAGGGATATGCTGAAAAGGATCGCGCTTAACTGATGGCGGTAAGGAATCACGACTTCGGTGTCAGCTCACAAAGTCCCATGCTTCCCCATCCAGTTACGACGCATTTACGTCCCGTCTGATAGCTGAAGTCCCGTGGAGGCAGGCAAATTGGTTGGGTCCAGTCATCGAACCGAATCCCTGGCGACTCAATTTCGAGTATGGCGAGATCGTGGGCGAAGAGGTCTGAAGATCGCTTCGTTGGAATCACAGCGATGCCTTCCGCTTCTAGAGTAAGTGGCGCTTATCGTTAGTATGATCAACACCTACCTTCGTAAAGGGGGTAGAAATGGAAGTGGGACACGTTGAGTGTCTGCTCGTGCCCTTCGTCTATAGTGTTGTCATAGTCTCCTACAACAACGACGTATGATGAAGGACGTTTGTCATCCCTGAAATGGCGTCGTAAGTAAAATTTGATATATTCCAGGATTATTATGGAATTTCTTTCGAGTTTTTTCTACATGTTTTTTTTTGTTCGCTTAATTTTCTGTGTCCGTAGATAGACCATTTCATGTGCCCAATTTTGTTAAAATAAATAAATAAATATTTACCTGTTCTTCCTCACAATCATATAATTTTTTGTGCAAAAGTTAAGGCGTCTTTAGATCCTTAACCCAGTCCATTCATTAATTGTTGTGCTGACAAACAATGAATAAAAAGAGTACATAAGTGCTACGTCAGGGAATATCATTTGAGATGCGCCATGCATTGATTCCTCTCTCGCTACAGAGGACGCAGCTCTGACTGTTGTTAACATTGCAGACCAGGCTGCGCTTAAAGCTTTTCAAATCCTTCGAAACGGTCCGGAAAATTTAGACTTCTAAAAGCTTTAAAGCCTAAATGAATGGATTTATATCCAAGTTTTTCTTTTAATCTTTCTACATCTTAAAGCTCTGCGAGTGTCGTATTTTAGCTCTGTTCTCTATAAAAGATACGTCGAAAAGTCTTGACGAGAAACAAGAGGTCTATATCGTCATGTATGTATATGTATAAAGGATAAAGCATAAGGAGGGCGGTAATCAATTCCTTTCGGGATGCGCCACATATTCCACTTTTACGGGATGCCGTGGTGGTGAGTTGAATGCGCATTTGCTCTACACAATGGCTTGAGATAGCAAGCCAATGAATAAATCAGTGCTTTATCATTCCCGGAGACGTCTGGTACCAATTGTTTGACTCAGGAGAGATGGAAGGCTTAGATGGCCTGGGCGGGAAATCCGAACCAAGAACATGGTATCGGGTACTCGCGACAGCCGACACCGCCTCCCAGTGTTTGTAGCTTGACAGCGAAAGGAGAAAAAATGGAAACGTTTGGGTGGCATGATGCGAGGTCACCGAATAATCATTGTATACGCCACTGAAGGACTTAGGACGGAAAGGATCTCATTGTATGGACTTTGAGCTAAGAACATACTCGAAGCAGTGCGCGGCCGTGATGAGATGGTTCTTGTCTAGTATACTCGCACCACAGTGGTGAGCTCCAGTCTGCAAATTGAGCATTAGATCTATCGAACAAAAGGAATTTCCCTTTGTTAACGAGTGCTTAGAAATCAGAATTCTGCAAGTCTTATTCAAACCACCGACGAGGTTTCGTCAATATACGTCATTGTCGACAGATCTACAGTGATAGATGTGGAAAACTGCAATTCATTTGGGCGCGAAAGTAAAGCCTCACCGCTTTGACTCTGATTGCAGCAGTCCATGGAAAAGCTCCTGCCACGGTCTCGAAGCCGCCAACAACTCTTGCGTAGCGCACTCGAAGCGGATCACGAGCGAATGCAGTCACTCGGCGGACACCGCATGAGCCGGACTCGGCTGCAGATGGAGACGATAGAAGAAGCGGCGGTCGTTGTAACACAGAGGGGCATACCAGATCTCTGCGAGTGACAGCGAATCCGTGCGAGCTGACGGCATAGGATGAGACCTCGAAGGGCACAGCGCTCCCCGCACTTGATGTGCCAGCCCATTGTGTTCGTTGTGGACGAATTGAGAACTGTAGCTGGTGTGCTGAACGAGGATCTCATGGGCATGCGGTCTACTCATACATAATGACATCCGCTTTAGCTGATCATGGGACATCAATTTTCAGATGATCAGAGATAGGCACCTAAGACGACTCACTCCATGTTCATGTCGCCACAGATGCTGTCAGCTGCATCCTGGCCGAAATCCTGGGCACACACGGGTTGCCAAGCACCCTTGAAGAAGACCTGCACATTGCCACTGACCTCGTTGCCATCAGTGAGGCGAAAGGACACACCTGAATATTGTAATCTAACGACGGAATGAATAAAGCCTTAAGTTTCTGCACAAAAGCACTGTTTTAAAGAAACTTGGCTGCGATCATTGCACCACTGACGCTGTTTGATTTATGTATTGTGACACCAATGATATCCTTGTATGACCCATCAGCCCATGACCCCTTACATTGAATTTTTAGAGGGAGCCCAAAAAAAAAGAGGAGGAAGAAGAAAGACTATCTCGTTATTCAGAAAAAGATGGTATATTAGCTAGTGGTAATTCCAAAATTCTTGTACCAAATTTCATGCTGTTTTCATGCAATTTTACATAAGTTTATTGTGGAGAGGTTTTAGTCAACAAAATAATCGCCATCACGATTCACAACGTATGCCCAACGCTTCGCTAAAGCTCCAGTTTGCACAGCTCTAGCGACCCTAGCGCCCAGGGGCCGGATTCATCAAAGTTACTGCAGTAGCTTTAACGGAGAACCGTATACAGAAGCTCAGATAACGTGGCTTATCGCTCACCATATCGCTTGATAAGCCGCGTTATCTGAGCTACTTGCTTACAATTCTCCGTTAAAGTTACTGCAGTAACTTTGATGAATCCGGCCCCAGAGCTCTAGCGGATTCGAGTTAAAGAAGCTTCAAATGTCACTTTCCAGTTCCGCGCAATCTCGCATTTCTCTCATAAATACATCTTCGTGCTCGACTAGTCAGAGAGACATATCTGGAGAAGAAACAGAGTTTGGCAGAACTTCCTAACCATGTTCGGAAATTTTCTCGCGAGTACGGTTTTCCACGCGAATAGGGCGTTGTCATTAGGTATACCAAACTAGTCAGTTTCCATTTCTGTAGTTAAGGAGAGCAGAGCTGACCGGTCACGGTGTGCTCAAGTGCAGCAGTACCCAGCAGATCATTCCCTCGGAATCCCGCCAACAACACAGCGAAACCTTCTTTTCGTGGTCTCACTGTTGTAAGGCAGTCAATTCGTGTTGGACCAAAACGACATCAATTATTGTGACCCAGCTGTTTGACCAGTGGATTGTAGTACGCTCGAACCCTGGTGTTATCGACTGCATATGATATTGGGCCTGGTGGAGATGTGCGTTCCTCCACGTGGTGCCACTGGAAACTGCTTGCTTCTGCGAGCCGAGCCAAACGCGTACCTTCGAATGCAGGCGACAGGCCCTAGTGACAGGCCAGCCTACGAACATTTTGTCACATCATGCGGTTGATGACGCTTAAGAGCTTTCGAGGTAATGCTACGGCGTCCGCGGGAGCCGACGCGCACTCGCAAAGCCCGGCGAGTGTGAGAAGTATGCGAGGGTCCCTGATGCGAGGACGGCATCGGGGGGCAACTGAGCTAGTCCGAAAGTCCCGCAACGTAGGCAAGATCCGCGTAGCAACGTTGAATGTGGGTACGTTGACGGGCCGCTCGTGCGAGTTGGTTGAAGCACTGAAGCGAAGAAAGATAGACTTCTGTGCTGTGCAGGAGACGAGGTGGTCCTGCTGCAAGTCGAGGGACGTTGGCCGTCGCTTCAAGGCCGTTTCGTGCGGCAATCCCAGGACCACCAGTGGTGTCGGTATGTCGTCTCCGAACGTTTCCGTGACGCGCTTGCAAGCGTAGAACGTTGTTGTCGTCGTAGAGGAGCAACGATGCCATTTCTTTTCTGCGTATGCTCCGCAGACAGGCTGTTCCGAGCAAACCAAGGACGAGTTCTGGTCCCTGCTTAATGAGAAAGCAGCGGAAGTACCGTCACAAGATATGGTTGTTGTGACAGGTGACCTTAATGGTCACGTCGGAGCAACGAAAGACGAAAGACGGCTACAGCTGTCATGGTGGTTTTGGTTGTGGGTCACGAAACGCCGACGGTGAGCGCATACTTGAGTATGCAGACTCGCACGACTTCACCATCGTGAACACCAAATTTCGAGAGTGTGACTCCCACCCCATCTCGTTTTATAGCGGGAACGCAGAACGCAGATTATGTCCTTGTTAGGCGTTGCGACCAAAGCCTTGTCACAGACGCGAAGATCGTGCCGTATGAGACGATTGCCACGCAACACCGTCCACTGATCTGCTCTCTGAAGATCACACCTTCGAGGTGTAAACATGCCGAGCGATGCGAGTCGGCTAGAATCAAATGGTGGTGACTGAACTGAATGAGAAGGAAGCGGCAGTTATTTCTCGCATTCGGTTGCCGACGGTGACAACTGTCGACGAAACCTGGAAGGATGCTACCGATGCGATAACCCGGGCTGCACGCCTCGAACCCGGCACAACGAAGCCTGGACGACGCTGGGTCGACAAGCAGGCATGGCTGTGGACTGATGATGTCAGAGAGAAAGTCCGAGAAAAGAAACGGCTCTATCACGTATTCATGGGTGATAAAACAGTCCATAATTGGCGGAATTATCGAGAAGCGAAGAAAGCGGCAAAGAAGGCAGTGGCCGCTGCTAAAGCCGCATATTACGCTGATGTAAGCAAAAATTGGAAACGCGCGATGGTGAGCGTTATCTTTACCGTCTTGCGAAAGCTCGCTGTCCTCAAGCTTAAGACATCAAGAAGTTCTTTGGCATTAACGACGACAACGGACGTCTTCTGAAGGATCGTAAGAGGGCTGTGAAGCGATGGCACGACTACTTCGAGGAAATCTCGAATGTAGAATTTGAACATCCTGCTATTCCTTTTACATCTCCTGTATACGGTCCCGTTCAGAAGATCACAATGAGCGAAACCGAAGCAGCTCTGAAGAAGATGAAGTCAGGCAAAGCCACTGGTCCCGATGATCTGCCAGCCGACCTGTGGAAGTCGAAGGGCTGGTGCTCTGCTGACTGGCTGACAGAGTTTTTCAATCAGGTTGTTGCTGAGAAGAAAGTGCCCGAGAGCTGGCAGCAAAGCACGACCATCCCGATTTGGAAGAAGAAGGGCAGTCCTGCGGACTGCGCTAGTTACCGTCCAATTCGCCTTCTTTCGCACACCATGAAAATCTTTGAGCGAATTGTCGATCGACGTATCAGGGATGTCGTCCAGCTTTCCACGAATCAGTGTGCTTTCGTCTCTGGCTGTGGCACTGTTGATGCCATTTACGCTGTTCGTCTTTTGCTAGAGAAGCACCGCGAGAAACAGAAACCGATGCATTTTGCCTTCCTGGACTTGGAGAAGGCCTTCGACCGTGTTCCGCGAGATGTTATGTGGTACGCGTTGGTATTCCTGAAGAGCTTATTGAGTGGGTGTGCATTCTGTACTCTTGCCCAAGGAGTCGAGTGCGAGCGCCAGCGAGCACCTCGACGGAATTTCCCATCTCTATAGGAGTGCATCAGGGATCTGCGCAATCCCCACTGCTCTTCGTGGTCGTCATGGATGCAATCTTACGAGATCTCCAAATGGCGGCACCTTGGACGTTGCTGTATGCTGACGACGTCATGCTTGCATGTGAAGACAAAACCGAACTCGAGCGACAGGCACAGGCGTGTTGCGATCTCTTGGCATTGTTGGGACTCAAGCTAAACGTCAAAAAGACGGAATACTTGACGACGGATGTGAATGAGCACGGATCTATTAAGATCAATGATACTGAGCTCTCACGAGTTACATCTTTCAAGTATCTCGTACCAACAGTCACGTCCGATGGCAGCCTAAAGTTGGAGGTGAACCGCGTGAGTACATCCTAGTCCAAATGGCGCTCACTGACTGGGGTGCTTTGCGACAGAACAATACCTGAGCATCTCAAATCGAAGGTTTATAGAACAGTCGTCCGCCCAGTAGCGAGGTACGGTGCTGAGTGCTGGCCCATGACGAAGGAAATTGAAAGCCGCCTCAGTGTAATGGAGACAAAAATGCTACGGTGGACGGCTGGTGTTACGCGTTTGGACCGCGCTCGCAACGACGCCATACGACAGAGGTTCGGTGTCGCCCCGATAGCCGAGAAGCTGCGCGAAGCTCGTCTTCGATGGTACGGCCATGTCCTTCGCGCTAACGACGACACCGTCCATAAGAGATTGGCCTGAACCTTGATGTCCCCGGAAAGCGGCCCAGGGGACGCCCGAAGCAATGTTGGCTGGATACGTTGCACTCGGACTTAAAGATGGCTGGTGAGCACCCTGATCAAGCGTTTGATCGGGAGAATTGGCGTCACCACACCAGAAGAGAGGACCCCGCCACCAAGCGGGACAGACGCTAATGAAAATGATGATATGATATTGGGCCTATCTTCGATGAGTTGGAGCATCGCGCAGAGCCCATCATACCAGCCAGTTGAAATGCTAAAGTAGGCACGATCTTCATGCGAAGTATCTCAAGACTTTACACACTGAAACAAACGATTGACATTCCAGCAGAGTACTACAGTACCGGCCTTAATGTTTGGTATTTGGGCGGAGAACCGCAAAAAATGCCTTTTCCGCTGCATTTTGATTGCGCTCTTCGAATTGCGTGTTTTGAAAAATAAATTCGATATTTGGAATCGGCCTCGAATGACCTATCCAATAAAGAGAAAAACGCCCAGTAAATGTTGAAAACGTTGATATTGTGGCCTATATTCAGAATGTGACCTTTGGATGTAATTATTTATCTTCCGCTAGAGAGATGTCCGCCGCGCTGGTCAGTATCTAGGTCACCAAATCAACATTTTCTTTTTTCACAGTTAAATCAAATCAATATTTTCTGGGCGATTTTCTTTTCATCGAATAGGTGATTCGATGCCGACTCTAAATATCGAATTTATTTCTCAAAACACACCATTTGAAGAGTGCTACACAAAAGCGCAAAGACCAAACATTAAGGTCGGTATTGTACATCTTCTTTGGACGGCTATGGTGCTGGCTGCGTTGTGGATTTGCAGGAATCCGAATCTGGCTTTTGTTCAACGAAGTCATAGTTGGGTACCAGTGAAATGGGAGCGCTTATATATCCTTCTAGCTTCTAGAACATTGTACTATATTCCGTATCCAAAAATTCGTATTTAAAGCCAACAAAATTCTGGATCAAGAAATAGGGTGCGTTACATTAGATTTTGAGACTACTTTAATCCACTCTAAGTTAGTTCGAATTTTGTAGTAATAAAAGAAAAAAGAAGCAGAAAACGAACTGCTGCATCCCGACTCGTCCGAACGATCAGTGCAGTCGAAGTTACCGTCGCAAAGTTGATGGCGTGACAAACAGCTTCCATCGCCGCACGCCGCTTCCACGCAGTTTGAGCACATAAAATAAGTCCTTTAAAGGCGGTAAACATACGCATGACAGAGACCGCTCGGAATTCCCACACCGTAGTTTTCTGTGGTGCGCGTACCAACAGATTATCACTATCAAGAGTTTTCTTGGAGTGAATTACCAGCCCGAATCGAGGCAGTTGTTTATCCCACCTATGCGACACAACTCGTCCGTTGGAGTTGCTCGACAGCACTTGCACTATAACTCAGCTTTTGAGCTCTCGAGGAGCAAAACATCTTCTGGTGCCATTTTCTGCTCCCCACCCCCTCAAATAAGGACCCCACTGTTATTTTAATGATAGTTCGATAAGAGATTTATTTCATCCACTCCACAGGTATCTGATCTAATACATATTAGTGTGTCGTTTAAAGTGTTACACACAAAGGTCGCAATAGATGAATCTATCTTAATAGATAAGCACTATTCGGCATATGAGGTGGTACCAGATCATAGATCACCAAGCGGAATTTTTCTTTTTCTTACACAACGACGAGCAGCACCATATTTTATGATACCTCAACTACGGATTTAACTTTTGATGTTTCGACTTGGGTTTCTTTCTACTTCGTCCTCTGGACGGTTGTCTATTCCGAACAAAAGTTTCCGTCATTTTGAGAGTTTTCAAGATTATTTTCAATTTTGTTCAGTGTTTGATGTTCTCAAGAATTAGATCATGAAGCTCTGTAGTAAAAACTGGGCTTTTTGGCTCTTACGAAGTGCGGGCTAAACTTTTTGATTTTTGAAATACATTTGTATATCCATGTGTACAACTAGAACTACGTTCTTTGCGTAACGGTATCAAAACATCCTATTGTAAGCGAAGCTACCTGAGCGTTCTGTGATTTCCACTCCTTCTCTGATCCGATTGATTCCAGCGAGCCGAGGCGGGGAGCGATCGTGGAGATGCGACGAGACGAGGACGGCGGCCGGCGGCATCGAGGACGACGGCGGCGGCGAGGACCCCAACGACAGCGAGCTCAAGGGCGACTCCGAGGGCAACACGATCGACTCCTCATCCCGGGACACTGTGATCCACACTTTCGCCCATGTATCGACTGCTGCTATGGATAAACCTTACGCCGAATCCAGTGTTACCACCCCTCTCACTTACTGGTAGCAGCGAGTGAGGGATCACGTCTTCGGGAAGGAGAGGTACGAAGTTTTCGAGCTTTGAGTGGTTTGTTCGTTTTCACCGCCTCGTAGAGGCATAAACAGATCTGGCCAATCTGATTCTGCCCTGCCGCCTGGTCAGCCGAACGTCGCGGTTGTATGTCCCTCTTTGACGATTTTTTTTTTCGTCGAGGTAGTACATTAGATTAGAAATCCGATATCGGTTAGCTTGTAAAAGCTATTTAGCAGAGCTCTCTTTTAGACGCGCGTATTTTTTGGCATCGCCAGCATGGCTAAGCAGCTTAGTGTAGCGTCAAACGCAGTGATTCCGCAAGCAACAGTGATTTTGCAGTAAAGCGCGATGGCTAGTTTTCAGTGCTGACAGAGTCAACGTGTATGGACAGTCCGGTTGAGGTTGAACGCCCAGTTTAGTGTGATATGAAGCCGATAACTATTTTACAGTGAGTCCGACAAGTTTTTTTTTGTTACTGATTACTGTGGCGTTTAGATATTAAGTAGGCCTACACCTAAAATAGGTTCTAGTTTAAGCGTTCGGAATGCAATTTCCATTATATTCAATGCCTCTACTTCGCTTTGTGGCGTTAAGGGATCCTATAACGCCTACGTAGTCCTATGTAAATTCTCTTCTTCCTCTCACTCTTTCCCTTTTTTCCTCGCAGATTAACGGCAGGCATGAGTCATCGCCCACGCTGATGTGGCAAGAAGCGCGCTCCGTTGCAAGCTGTGGCTGCGCAACCGACCGTTTGAATTCCGTGACTCACGCCAGGTTAAGCTCACTGGTTCACGGTTTCGTCGTCCTTGTCCACAGGTCGGTTGCTCTTTTTCCCCTTTGCCCGTCGTTACGCTTATATCGTGTTGTACAGCAGTAACTCCCTTGTCTTATTTTTTTAGTGCGGTTGGAGCGCCATTGCGGCAACACCTTCCACCGACTGCATTAGACACCGCCACCGTCGTTCTTGAAGGGTCGCACATACGTGAGTCCCTAGTTTCGATTCTACCTTTTCACTTGGTCCCTTTTGTGTATATTGCGGGTGTAGCGACCAACGCGTTGCTCTCCCGCTAGAGTCTGGGATCCCGGGGTTGTGCTTATATGCTCTCGATTCCGCCGCTCACTCCAAAATAGGGGTTATGCAGGACGCGTTTCGCTAGTAACCGGGTACACCCCACGCCTGCCGCATCACTTTCCAAGTTTTTTTTCTTCCTTTGCGTCCACATCATTTTCTTAGGTTATGACTACGGAACTCTTGCTCTGGGTACGGTACATGACCAATTCTCATAGAACTTTCCCAGCGAACATAAGAATTCACAACATTGGCGCCCTGCTTCACAACATTCCGAAACCCATGGTATCCCCGTAAATAGCATTCTCAGATGCAACATATCTCCATTCCACAGCAGGCTTGTTTACTTCCCTACAGTATGCCGACATATCACCCGATGTAAGCGACGCAGGGAATGTGGTGTTGATCTTCTGCTAGGCTCCCATCTTGAGGTTGGGTGAGAATGTTTCTGAACATCCCACAGCTACATACCAACATTCCGCATCGTCGCTCCACCCCCCCCCCCCCCCATAGGAGGACACAAGGTGCTTCGATCAGACGGACAGGCACCCTTATTCATTGGCTCATCACCCGTGTGCTACTTCGCTGTTCGTCCGCAACTCCGGCTATGGGCCCACCTACTACAAGGTCACAGACCAAAAAGGGTGAGTCCAGGGTCGAAGCTACCCATCAACATAGCACACTTTGGAAACACGAGGACACTTCAGCAGAAGATAGTCCGGCACCTGCTGATACCTCCGCTTGGGTGGACCCCTTACTCAGCGTCTTTCAAGACTTGGACGATCCGGCTACCGTTCGGGAGAAGGACGCAAAGCTTCTTCGTGATGTGACGCTATAGCAGATGTTCGCAAAGAGTCTCGACACACTTCTTCACGATTGGCGCAGGAAATCAGGGAAGGAAACGCCACCTTACTCGCAAGGTTGAACACTTCGTTTGGGACAATCGATGACCGTATTCGGTCCATGCCCACGGTCGCCACTCTGATACCAGACTCGTCCGCTCCAAGGATAGCCTCCTTCTCTGGCACCGAGGACGGGTCCAATTCTCAGTCTGGTTGCGACGATTTGAGGACATCGCACGCATGCATGCGACACCAATGTCATCGGAGCAGAAGGCCAATCTTCTGATAGCGTACCTAGACGGTGTCGCTAGAGAGAAGATAAGGAACTGTCCGACGAAGATCGGAGGTCCTTCGAATCTACCGTGACACACTTGAAGAAGTTCTTTGAGGGGCCCCATCAGCGCTACCTGGCCCGCCAGACATCATCATACTGCAAGCAGGAACCAGGAGAGCCGTCAGCTGTGTTCGCCAATCGTCTCCTACATTTGGTTCGAGCGGTCATCGCGGGTCAGGACCCCTCAACGCAGAAGGAACGCCTGCTGGAGGAGTATGTAGTCGCCTGCGTCCTGGCATCTTGTATTTCGTTAAGTTAGCCGAAGCCACTGCAGATCTCTTCATCAATCCTGTGGGTCAATCGCCACAAGCTGGATTCAGCGCCCTCGACTTCCCGCGTCAGGTGAGGCTTAATACATTCACCCGTAGAAGAACTGAAACTGGCTCTAATTCTTTCAGACGCTGGCGGATTCCGGAGCGAAGACGATCTACCGCTAGTCGCCTGAGCGACGGTTGCGACAGCAATCGCCGAACCATGGAATGCTATAATTGCGGAGGTTCGGGCCACTTCGCGAATCAATACCCATCGCCAAAACGCCAGCAAGGACCAAGATCTTCAGGTACGCGCTCTGGAAATTTTTCTAACACTAGTCGGGGTAGTTCGCAGACACGCCACAGACCCTCAACATCCTGGGCCCCATCCGAGGATTTCACGGTCGACAAAGCCAGTAGGAAAATAAATGCCCTTTCGCTTTCGCTTCACGAAAGTAAGGCTGCCCTCGCTCAGGCTAACGCACGAGTGTCAGCGTTGCTAGAATGGAACGAAGAGCTTTCTAAACCAGTTTTTCCTTCTTCGACTTCGTCCGCGCGTCGATCTGGTAGAGGCTCTGTTTACGTTCGAACCCTGTTCGTATGTCTAATCATGGCACTATATCTCCCTGGGGGTCTATATCTCCCAACCAATGTGGTTTTGCCCCACGAACTTAGGTGAACGGTTCTGGCGCATACCTTTGTCGTATAACTCTTACCAGCTGGTACCGGACGTCTCTACACCGCTGCGTGCTCTGACGATCCAGCTCTATCGTCCCAACACCAAGCGGTATAACTCTCTGGAATCCTTGTGCGAAATTGTCGAGCAGACGGTTTTGTATTCCGACAACTTCTTTGGCGCTCGTTCAGAGTCTACAAAGCCGTTTCCGTTGAACATTGGTGGCTAATGTGCAGCACGGCAGGTGTGAAGTCGGTTCTCTGGCTAAATCAGGTAGCGTAGCCGAAACTTCCAACCCGTTGGAATTCGAATAGCCATCGGCACTCTTTGGCTGATGCGTTGAACACAAGCTTACGGTCGTAAACTGCTACCTAATTTTGACGACCGTTCATGGACGTCACGGCTCCGCAGCACCCGAGTCCCCAGTCGGTGATATGCGACATTGCACTAATCAAGACGAATCGTACGTCTTCGCGATGGATCCATGATGTTGTGGTCGTCGAGTCAGAAGGAAAGTAGGAGCGGTAGTAATTCTATGTCGTCATTCCCTGATGTCACTGGGTGACAAGATTAAGTCTCTCGCATTTCCACTACATTCGGCGTTGCTGGTGGACACTACCTATGTAGTGCGCACTATGATGCAGCGACTCGACATTGTCGCATCCTATCACGGAAATGGTATGTTGCAAATCCTTCGATGTACCTCGAGGACGGTAGGAGACAATAAGGTTTTCGTAAAATGGGTGACCGCCGAATTCGTCGTTGTTGTCACGATGATGAACTGATCGGGGTCTGCCTCAACCAGCTTGGCAGCAATGACGGCACCACACTGACTTTCTGGCAACGAATAGCGTTTGGATGACAAGCAGCGGTATGTCAGAAGGGCCCATCTGGATGGCTCGAATCTGGTCACCTCGCAGTGACAGCTGCCAGGGGCCCAAGGTAATCGACGCTGACGGTGGAGGTGGAGGCAGACCAGGAATTGACCAGGAAAGATGCATCCTATGGTCGTAAACAGCATCCAGGATCTGATGTGCTCGTCGGTGCTGATCATCTTTGTCTAGTTCAGCTAAGATTTTGTGCTCTGCAAGCGGCGTGAACACTGGATCCGCACCGCTGGGTAGGTTTCCCAAGCGAACACAGATGTCCACATCGTGCTCGCTCTCTGATCTCCTTCGGCAAAACCGTTCCACAGCTCGGGCAAGAGACAGGTGACAGGATACAGTGGAACGGAGCTCGACATAGGTTATGCGGGTTATATGCTCGAATTTTGCCTTGTGCACCACCATATGAGTAACAATGTAGGATCATGGCTTGTGCTTTAGCTGGCCTCGAATCCAATTGCGTGGCGTATATCGATGACGTGGTCATATTCGACCGAGATTTCCAAAGCCATGTAGCGTCTTTACGCAAGGTTTTCGAGGGATTCCGAATCTTCAACTTCAAACTGTCAAGAAATTCACCGAAATCGGTCAGGCGAAAATAACACTTCCCGGCCACACTACCAACTTGATAAGTAACTCGCATGACTGGTAGATGGACCTACGTATAGGTCGGCAGAGTAATCCTCAATAGAATATGACGCGAGTGCAGAAGACGCTGCTTGGAAGACCTTAACCATGGTCAGCATAGCTGTGTCTCGAGAAGTGCGTAGCTGTCGAAGTCGGCAAGTCGATCAGCTAACCAGGCACACTCGAGGAGTAAATCTGTGGACCTCCAGCGGTACGACTGCCTCATGGGGGTTGGCCGGCAGAAAGAGCTTTACATATCGATACAGCTGGCCTCGAGCCTGGACAGACTTCGGTGGCTGGAAAATCGGACTGAACACGAGGACTTCTGACGGCATAACGCCTTCATCATTGCACCCTCTCGTACGTTTTTCCAGCTGAAGTGAGCAAGGGTTTGCGTGACCGTCACAGCTTCCGGAGCTCCTTCGAAGGCCGTCTTATAGCTATTGATGAACGGTCCTCTCCGCGTCGCAGACAGCACGAATCCGTAGCGAACTTCACCCCAAACAGGAGGCGTAACGAATGCGAACCTTGCGACTCTGAAGAAGAACGTCGCGTGGGGTCCAGCGCATCCTGTTCGTGTTCGTTGCATCCGAGCCCAACGGAGATAAGCATATGGCGAAGCCAATGCGGTCAGTAGGGGCATAAGATCGTAACCCACACGAAGTCGCGCTCAGAGACAAGTTGCCTGTCATATCCGTACTTGTCCACATCGTAGGCAAATCTGTCCAGCAGAATGCAATGGAGATCGCCGCGATCGAGAAGGAAGACGAAGAAGTCCTCGGAGGTTTGGCCATCAGGCAAGTCCAGGAGCGCCACATCGACCCAAAAGGGGAAGCGGACACTTATGCCCAAAGTCTGTTAACCTCCCTCCACTTGGGCCGAACGGCTTCCGACGTCAACAAGAAGACACGGGACACGTTCAAAAGGCACTACGATGACCATCACCTTTCTTCACTCAAGGTGCGAGTTGGAGACCGTGTGTTTCTACGAGACATGGCGCCAAAGGTGGGTCTGTCACTTTCTATCGCTTCCCGTCGCACTGCTTCGTTTTCAGACCGCGAGCACTCCTTGCGCTATCGCTTTCAGATACTTCAAGCATCGCCTTCTTAGAGCTCATTCGGTCCATCTGTGGAGAATTCTCCGTTAAGCAGCGACCAACCACGCCACGAGGTGGCATCCACATATTGCTCAGTCGATACAAACGATAGAATACTAGGTAAGTGTACCCCTCAGTTCGTCACCCCTTGCCTCAACGAAGTCTGGATTGACAGCGACTTCGATGAAGGTGGTCAAACCCCATTTATCCAAATTTTGCACAAATCCTTAGATTATAATTACGTTCTATTTTAGGCTTTTCGAACCGCTGCCGGCACAAGGTCTGTCACCATTTACGTCTAACACCACGGCAGACGTACCGGAAATCCTTCAGAACCCACTCGCTCAAAGGGCATTAGATTCCGGCATGCCATCAACTTTGAGAGGTCAGTATTTCCCTTCACTCAGCTTTCTGCCTTCTTCCACAGTACTCCTCGGTCCTGGTTACCTTCGGCGCAAGCTATTCAAGCTGAGCATAAGTAAGTCCCGAGCACGAGCAGTACCGTAGTTTTGGGTTCTTCCGGTTGGCATGACGAAAGGACCGTTCCCCCGTCGTGCCCCCTCACACAGTCTCTACAAAGAGGCTCACAACTGCGATTAGCGGCACGCCCGTATCCCACCCGGGGCGAGCATAGGACGTGGGACTCCCAGGCCTCCGAGAATAGAGGACGTGCGGCACTCCGTGGCGGGTCTCAACATGGCGATCATCGGCCGTCATGTTGAGACCCCGCAGATCGACCTCGTCAACCCCTGCACTTCGTCGTGATCCTGCGGGCAACGACTCCCCCTCCCCCACCACACAACGCCGACAACTCGGCCTTCCTGGAGGTATGCGTAAAGTTGAGCAAGCTCCCTTCCAGCGCAATCCCGGCGTATGAGGCGGTATCCGGGATGCAGCTGTTCACGAACGTGCCGACGGACAGTTGCGCAAGGAGAATACTGGATGCGGTGTATGGAGCCACACCCTTGTCGTGTGGAAGAGAGCCAGCAGAACACCGTGCCAACCATCCTCGTCGTGAACGGATCACCCATATCTATAATCAGGCGGTCAGTAATTCTGACGGAGGATCAGCGGCAGGCCCTTGCGATCGGCACAACACCATTCCCGATTGTGGGGATACAGGCCGTGTTCGGAACCGACAAAACCGTCGTCGGTGCTTGTATAGCGGCAAGGCAGGCGCGGGGAGGATCTCGCATCATCGTCACCGCCACCACGAACGCAGCCGTCGTCCAGATAACTGACACCATCCTGTCCGTCGACGCGTTCGCAGACTTGCCCATTTGCCGTTACATCGCTGAATCCGTGGTCTTCGACGGCACCATCGCCGCGACTCCTGCCGACATGCATGAGATCCTCAAACGACTGCCCGATCTCTACAGGGACGAGTTGGAGGAAAAAGCCTTGGACGAATATGAGCGCTCCAGGGATGGCCGTATCATGTTCGAGGCCCACATGTAGAATAGGGAGCGCCAGGAGTTCTTAACAGAGCAGGAAAGGGAGGACCTTGTCCTCGCTGAAAGCGACGTGCCCCACCTGATTGACAAGGTTGTAGAAATCATGTTCCTCAAAATATCAGCCGCAGGTCGTCGCAATAATTTCGTCGTCCTTGCTGAATGCGACGGGAAAGGGCGGCATATTCAAGAACTACTTCGACGACTTCGAGCTCATCACATGCGACGAAGCTTCGCAAGTACAAGAGCCTTTCTTCGCCGCGAGGCCAAGCAGTTTGCCGAAAGCGCGCCACATCTACATAGGCGACGTGTACCAATTGGAGCCGTATGCGCGTTGCTCACGGCACTCCACCGCCTCTAAGTTCGGAGCGCGTAGCGTGATGGACGTTCTAACGCGGGCGAGGGCCGTTCCAATGACCCCTCTCGTCACCGTCCCTCTCCTACGCTCGCATTTCAGCGATGCGGAGGCAATGATCTGCACCAGTCTGGTATAACATCTACTAGCAAGGGGCATCACCGCCAGCAGCATATGCATGAACACGTTCTACAAAGAACAGTGCCGACGGCTGGCACATTTTGCACGGACACCGGTGTCGATCTCTCCACCGTCGATGCCATTCGGGGCCGGGATAAGAACGCTGTTGTGCTGCTCACCACGACGACGGACTTCCAAGCGGGTGTGGCGGAATTCTTAGACGGTCCGCATCGAATGAATATGGCGCTCACGCGCTGCAGGCACGGACAGTTCGTTTTGGGCAAACAGCCTTCGCCTGTGGTTGCACCGTTCTGAAACACGGTTCTCACGTGGGCAAGAGAGCACGAAGCCATCGTTCCAGCCATGAGTTTGGGATACTGTCTTCCACCAGAATAGGGTAGGTTTCTCGGTTTGTTCTAGAGATCGGTTCAGTTACGCATCTTTCAGCTAAATTCTGGGTCACGATCTTTTTGGTAAAAAGGGGGAGGTGTAAGCGAAGCTACCTGAGCGTTCTGTGATTTCCACTCCTTCTCTGATCCGATTGATTCCAGCGAGCCGAGGCGGGGAGCGATCGTGGAGATGCGACGAGACGAGGACGGCGGCCGGCGGCATCGAGGACGACGGCGGCGGCGAGCACCCCAACGACAGCGAGCTCAAGGGCGACTCCGAGGGCAACACGATCGACTCCTCATCCCGGGACACTGTGATCCACATTTTCGCCCATGTATCGACTGCTGCTATGGATAAACCTTACGCCGAATCCAGTGTTACCACCCCTCGCACTTACTCTATCAATTCTCAGGTCACGAGAAGTCATAGACAGCAACAGCAAAAACAACGAACATTTAAAGGTTTAAAATGGCGGAAAGTTTCAATCAGACCTAATATGTAGTTTCTTAAAGGTAATGATGACTGTGATGTGAGCGGACTTTCCCTTTTCTTAAGCTTCATACCGACCGTTGCGGAAGGAAACTTATACCGACTATCATCTCTCGTGGTGAATGTAAACACATATAATCTCATCGTCAGTGAAACCAACTGCACTGTAGTTCGTGAAACTTTGAGAAACTGCGAATTTTACTACAATTCTGCTTCAAATAGTACATACGAGATGCCTACGAGACGCAACATTGTATGTCTGCAACAAAATTAGACGTCGTTTATAAAATAAATTTATCAATCGTATGAAACCACATAATAACTTTTATTTAGCCTGTTCATAGTGACGTGTTCAGCACAATTATTACGGTTGCAGATGCTCTTATTAGAACATAGTGGGTTTTCATTTAGAGCGACCGACTATCTTTCCTTGTTCCACGTCGGTGCACTCCCACCGAAGTCGGCAAATTTCTGCAAATTGGCAGCTGACCGTTTCGTATCAAAGTGGCGTATAGGATAATTGAATATTTTAGGCAAAGAAAGCATATAGTCGATTCAGCTGCGCTTCATGTAAAAAAACGTGAATAAGGATGAGATGTTAGTAGTTAATTACCAATACTAATGTTCACCCGCTATAACGCGTATGGCAACTTTCGAGCACAGCCTGTTGGATAGTGCCCTTATCAGATGGGCTGCTATAACACTAGGAGCATTTACTACAAACCGCCCTGTGATACCGGTCTACCGAAGCCGCTGAAGTTACACTTTAATGACGCGGAATGCTTGATAACGTGAGACTGGTGCTCCTGTAGTGTTATTTACATATTCGGGCATTTCATTCCATTCTCTGAATAGATAACACTAGACGTTATTCGCTCTACCTGTGCACAAAGTGGTGTGATTACACACACACTTGTGTGCCGAGCATTCGAGGGCGCTGGATTTCCTTCATGCAACAGCTCAATATAGGGTAGCACCTTTCGCTTTTCCAACCATGGTCCACCACAGTTCTAGGATGGTGTTGTAAAAAATGTTGTTGGGTAAAGTTATAGTAGAAAAAGGAGCAAGGAGAGTCGCCGAAACAGCAGTGAGATCTATCCCGGGCGGGAGGGAGCAGCCTAGAAGTGTCTATTATGTCATGCCACGCAACTCTATCCCTGCATTTAAACAAAAACCCAACAAAATGGGACCTTAGCTCTTAGTCTCGTAGAATCTCAAGGAAATGGCTGGCGATGCAAATCTCTATATAAGCTCCCCCCCCCCCCCGATTGGGATAGTTCCTGACAGGAGCCCTCCCCTAATACACTGCGCGGCCATTCGAGTCGTTCGTTGAAAACAGATACAAAGATCCTGTCAGGGTTTGTTGGCTGGACTCATCGCCAGTGGTGTTCCACCGAGTGTGTCAATGTGGCAGGAATAAGCCTGAGCAAAAGACTAGCGAAATAAAGACAACGAGAATACAAAGTCCGGACGATCCTGGAAGCTTCTGTCTTTCTGCGTGGCAGCCTGACGGAAGCCCTGTTCAGAACTGTTACTGGCGGTCGAGGAGGAGGATACCGCTCTCTGCGGTATCCACCTCCACCGCCTGCTACTTGGAAGGCTACGTGTTATTGTTAATCTTTATATTCAACGGAGCGGTCGCAGTGGTGAGCTTTCCGACTCATATCAGAGCAGAGCCAGCTGAAGGTGGAAAGGCGAAAGCCACTGGTTGTAGAGTAGGGCTGTGACCACTAAACGGAATTCGGATTAGATTTTGGAGGGTGAAACCTGGATTGGTGCAAGAATTCCCTCGCGTGAGCGCCTAACACTGAGGCACGCATGTTTCCATATGATGATTCTGAGCGCACCAAAACTGCTTAGCCGAGAAGTGCGCAGAGGGGTCCAGCCCTTCTTGAGTTCAGAACCAGGCTAGAGAAGGGACTCCGGGTGTGGTGCATCCAAGCTGCTCGTGCTAAAACTGCTCTCGTCGCTTCGCGGGCCGTGCGGAGCAGATTTCTGCGCTTTGCGCCGCGTCAACTCTGGAAAAAGTGTGCTCCAGCCCAATTGCGCGCTTCTGCACCTAATCCGACTTCGCTTTAGTTGTCTTAGAAATTCCACTGGTTCTACAACAGCGATGAACTGTAGCTCGAGTTCCCAGTGTTTAGGTTGCGTGGTAATCGCGAAACATCCTGGTAACGAGATTGTCAAGGTCTGCAGGGGATGATGCCTCTGACAATCTACCGACTCGTGGAGCACGATGTGCTGTGAGTGCTGTCCTCCCCACTAGACTGCGATTTTAAATCCATAGTGAATCTAAATGTTCAAATTAAACACTGACCGGAGTGGGTGACAAACTGATAGTGTTGTGCAGTTCACGTCACGAATACACTTCACCGACCAACCATGAGATGCTTGAGATGACAGAGACGTCCGCCGATGAAGAGCATGAGCTCCTGTTAATGCCAGTCTGGAAGAACGTCGACGGCTCGATGATATTCTATGTGGTAATCACTTCAATACGTTACACAGATTACATAGAAAGAATGCATAGCGGGCGTTTGCGCAACTGGGTGCAAGGGGCGCTGCAAGAGAGGAGGCGCCGGCTAATGAAAGCGTCAGTTAGTCAGGCGCTACACGAGTGGAGGGGGACGGGGTATGGACCCTGTTAGGCTTGTGTATTTTCGATCTGTTTATGTTTATGTTTATCATGGCACAAAAGGCAGACGAGCGATAGAACAAGATCAATACAAACAAGCAAACAACGGGAATAAGAAGCATTCCAAATACTGCGTGTACTCGATCTCCAGGCTAGATTCCGACAAACTTTAGTAAAACTTTCGGTGCGTAACGCTAGAACTAACATGGAAAGGTTCCCGACTCAAGGTGAGCTTTTGCGATGCTATCTTCACAGGATGTAGGACCCTGTGAGCGGAGTCCAGAATCACAGTCAGTTTTTGCCGACGCTTTCTTAGAGACCTGAAAAAGAGGTGTGAAGACGTGTCCGCAACACTCATCAACCTCTGCGACACCAAAAGAGGTGTGCGTCGGTGGCGCAGTCGGTAGAAGTTCCGCCTCATAGGAGGAAACCATCGGGCTTTTCAGTTCGAGTTCGAGCGTTGCCAATACTTTTGCTCGTATTAGTTTGTTGTTATTACGCTTTCTCATGATCACAGGAGGCAATTTTAGGCCATCAATGCTTACAACAACCCAAGGATGCCTATTTGCGCGTTCATATGTGCTAGTTTTTCAACTATTCATATCTGTACCACCACAATATCGTATCACCAATTATACCGTAATTGCATACAAATACGCTTATCTTACGGTTGAATATTATGAACCCGGGCCGTGTACATAAGGGTGCTAAAAATGTCGTTCTCATCTGAACTTGTCGGCCGACCACTTTCCATCCGGAATATGTTACATGCAGCCGAGATGGTTTGTTGAAAGTAGATAACTGGTATAAAATATTATACAAAAAGGTACTACCCGTGACTTTTCTTTTGATTGCAGATTATAAGCCAGACCTACCTGCAGTTCTGCGCTCCGGTGTTTCGGCCGTGTCTGTCATATGCGTGGATGGCAACTGATTACGTTGATGTTCACTCAGGACCCTTCTCTACACCCACAAATTACGCGTTCAACGAAGAAGGAGTAGTCATTCCTTGCCAGGGGAAGATTGTTCATTACTGGATTTTGTAAGATGCTGTTGGTGTGACAAGCGCTTATGTTTTACTTGTTTCATAGTTTGTATCGCAGCTGTTGCCAGCTGTTGAGTAGAAGGGAAATAATAAATATCAGATTTCTAATTTAATAATATATAAGACTTTTTATTTCCAGATAAATGATATGGTGCAGATATGAATAGTTGAAAGACAAGCACATATGAAGGCGCAAACAGACAGCCTTGGTTTGTCGTAAGTAACCATGGGCACTAGTTAAAACTTCCGACTCCACCGACATGACTTCGGTCGAAAAAATTTTTTCGCTGAAACTTCGTCTAGGGGGTTATTTGGGGTGCTGATCACGAATCTGACATCCGCTTTTCGTTTTTCGTTGGAGTTTAGGCGAAATCGGTGACCATTACCTTAGTCACCCATACCTCCCGTAACCTACCGTACTCCAGCGTAAAACGAAAAACGGATGTCAGATTCGTGATCAGCACCCCAAATAATCCCCCCCCCCCCCACCCCGAAATTTTTCTTCGACCGAAGTCGTGTCGGTGGAGTCGCAACTTTTAACTAGTGCCCAACCATGGTCTAAAATTGCCTCTTGTGATCATGTGAAAGCGTAATAACAACAAACTAATGCGAGCAAATGTATTGGCAGCGCTCGGACTCGAACTGAAAAACTTGTCGGTGTGCTCTTACGAGGCGGCCCTCCTACCGACCGCGCCACCGAAGCACATCTCGTGGGGTGTCGTGGAGGTTGATGAGTGATCCGCACACGCCTTCACACCTCTTTTTCCGGCCTTTAAAAAGGCGTTCAGCAAGAACTAACTGTGGCTCTGGACTCCGCTCACAGGGTCCTACATCCTTTCAAAATGGCATCTCAAAAGCTCACCACGAGCTGGGAACCTTTCCTTGTGAGTAATGTAGTGCGGTTTTGAAAGTTCTTCGTGAGTCTTATGTATGAATACACAACCTGTGGCAGGATAGAATATTTCACATTCCTAGCGAAGGCCTACCCCAACACTAGGATTGCGCTAGGATTGTGAATAGTGAGCTGTAGTAGGAAAAAGGCAAGAAAATTCATAATTATAAGTCCACCCCTCTCCCAGCTCGTATTGGGCCGCTAGCTACTCACTTCACAAGCCGATAGCTCTCTAACATTAACAGCCGCATTTGCTCAGGTTACTTGCTGCGATTCCGGGATGTGACCACCCACTTCAGCAAACACCAGCTGTGTACCGCTAAATGTGTTGAAGATACACTTTGACGTTTAACGCATGGCAGCTCTGACTGGTCTAGAGCTGAAACCCACATTTAAAATGGAATATCCGGGCTCAGTATAGTAATAGAGCTCCACGAATGCTACCATAACTTACTCATCAGAGCTAAAACTTGTCGATATATACAATTTTAGCGTCAAGTCAGACACTCTTCTATGCAAGCCTGACGCTTTTGAAATCAAAACGAGCATCTTCCAAGTCAAAACAAGCTTCTTCCACATAAAAATGGAGACTCTCCAAAACGCTGAGATAATTCTCTGCTCAAGGACTTTCTTCGAAAATTTTTAATCTGCCCCAATAGGTAAATGAACACACTATTTAAAATTTTTTCAACTTCGCATTTTTTGTGAAAAATGAACAAAATAAATTTTGTTTTAAAGCGCGGAAGGCAACGATCATCTTTTATAAAGAGGAGATCGCGTCATGCGAAAGGGGAGGTCGCACCATGCACTTGACCAGACTGTCACGATTTTTATTTGATTTATAGTGGAAATACTGCACCTAACGGTGTGTCGCAGACTTTTTGTAAAAAAAACGCACATATACTCACTTTGCTATTTTATGCAGTATTTCCATTATCAGTCAAATAAAAATCGTGACAATCTAGTCGAGCGCATGGCGCGATCTCTTCGTTCAGTGCAACATATGATTGCTGCCTTCCGCGCTTTAAAACAAAATTTACTTTTTTTGCGCTTATTTATAGGGCAGAGAATTGAAAAATAAAGAATGAAAGTCATATTTAACTTATTTGAATACCAATTTATTAGAACCGTTCCTGGAGTCTATTTTATGCGGAAAAAGTTGTTCTGCTCTCGAAGAGTTCACTTTGATTTTCAAAGTGTTAAGCCTGCTCAGAAGATTGTCCAATTTGATCTGAAAAGCTTCTAATTTGACGTGAAAATGGTATGCACTAGTAGGCGTTCAACGGCTATCGTTCACTAAAGATGTTTTCGGGTTCTCTCACCCAAACCCCGAAAACAGAAGTCCACCAAAGAAGGACCTCAAAATGGTTGCCATAAAGCTTATCCACCCTGTGCTGTCGATCTGTGCGATTCGCACTCCTAAGGAGTGTCTCATCTGCGGAAAAAATTTCCTAAATCGACAGTTATGTATTGGTTAGACTATCGATACTATTTATTGTTCTACGGCCATCATATTCGCGACGCTCTCGTGGTCATTCTTCTCCCTCTGCTTCACACATCTTGTCTATATGAAATACTAGGCGCACTTACACGCAAAGATGCCTTAGCTGTTTGCTCCTTGTCAGTACAAACACCAGCAACATGCCACTCCTCCTTCTGCGCGTCAGATAAGTATTGGGTTCTCTTTGCTGCGAAGGGTATCTTATCCAACTTCACCTAGTTCAGGAGAAGTTCTGATCAATGCGTGCTGAAGTTCTTCTATTTTTCTTAGCATCCTGAATAACCCAACTAATCACTTTTAGTCTTCGTCCAACGACGGTCAGCGAAACACCTTAGATGAACGGTCCAACTGCTCTTCAGTGACTAGGCCAGGAGATACAATGCCTTCTCTATCCACGGATGGAACATCGACGAAGCCCAGAACCCGGGCCGAATCCGCCTTGTGTGAATGGTGCACCCCGACCGTCGTCTCTCGGTCTCAAGACGCTCCTCCCCTTCCCCCAAGTTCGCCAGGCGTTTTGCCCTACACATTTTCGACGGTTCTCCAACGAAAGTCGTGAAAGGTTCGAAGGGTGTAGAGTCGGACGCTCTTCGCCTTCTTCGCTGATCTGTTGAGGATCCTGAAAGCACCTCGAAGCCATCGCTTCTTTCCAACCAACTCCAGAGCTGTCGTTGACCAGATTGAGTTGGCGAACTAGATGCACTTGAAGAGTGCACTCAGAGATGTTAATTGCAGTACTTCATATAAAATGGCATCTTTAGGATTCAAGGATAGATTGTAATGTATATGTTGTTCCTTTCAGATTACAATCCGACCCACCCTCCCAGTTAGGCCTGTGAATCCACCATCAGTTGTATGACCATCTGAGTTAATTCACAAGCACGGTAGCACTTATCCTCCTATATATAAGCGAGAACGGTCGTTTGTCTGTGTGTGTGAGTGTGTGTTTGTTTGCACAGAAGTGCTGAAGGAGTGTGTTGGGAGGAAGTATGGGGAAGGGGGGGGGGGGGCGGGTTGTAGTTCTCACCAGTTGTCAACTGTTGTAGTTGTCGACAGGCGTCCATGTTCAGATGCCATGTCACCAATGTCGCGCAAAGGAGGTTCAGGTTGAGAAGAGGTGTCACCGATGTCGCGCAAGGGGTGTTCGGATTCAGACGACGTGTCACTGATGTCGCGCCAGGGTACCGGATTCACACGACGTGTCAACGATGTCACGCAAAGCACGTCCGGCTTGAGAAGACATGTCACCGACGTCGCTCATCAGGTGCCTGGATTCAGAAGAGGTGTCACCAATGTCGCGAAAGGCCTTCCAGATTCAGACGACGTGTTACCGATGTCGCGCAAAGCACGTTCGGGTTGAGAACACATGTCACCGACGTTGTTCAACAGGCGTCCGGGTTCAAAAGAGGTGTCACCGATGTCGCGCGAGGGTTCCGGATTCAGACGACATGTTACCAGTGAAGGCCGGTGAAGGATGGGGTTCCAGTAAGGGGGACCAGTAAAGGAGGGGCCAGTGAACGTGGGGCCAGCAATGAGGACCGGTGAGGGGAATCCAGTGAAGGGGGAGCCGGTGAAGGAGGGGAGAGGGGTTCAGTGAAGGGGGGACCGGTGAAGGAGGGGGAGTGGTCCAGTGAAGGGTGGACCGGTGAAGGAGGGGGAAAGGTCCAGTGAAGGGGACCGGTGAAGGAGGGGGAGGGGTCCAGTGAAGATGGGACCGGTGAGGGAGGGATTAGCAATGGGGAACGGTGAAGGGGTGGAGGGTGGAAGAGCTCCAGGGAAGGGGAGCCGGTAGAATGTTGACCAGTGAAGAGGGGACCAGGTAAAGGGGACCGGTGAGGTGGGGGAGGGGTCCAGTGGAGGGGGACCGATAGAAGGTTGATCAGTGAAAGAGGGAACCAGGTGAAAGGGGGACCGGAAAAGGGTTGATGAATAAAAGGGGGACCAGTGAGGGTGGGACCAGTAATGGGGATCGGTGAAGGATAGGCTGACCAGCGAAGAGGGACCAGTGAAGGTGGGAGCTGTAGTAGGGACCGACGAAGGGGGAGGGGGACCAGTGAAGGGTGAACCGGAAAAGGGCCGACAACAATAAAGGGGGACCATTTAAGGGGGGGGGGGGTGCAGTGAAGGTGATGGACCTGTTTTGCCCTATTCCGCTATACCATTCATTATACAGTACCGGACATGCCGCTGCGTCCAACAAGCACAAGCGGCGCAAAAGATGAGAAGCGGCGCAAAAGGGCGCCGGAGAGCGCCGTTTTCCGCTCGCCACGCGCCGCGTCTAGGCAAGTCGCGTTAGTGCGCGGCGTCCTCAACTTCTGGACGTTAGACTGAATGAAGGAGCTTATCCATGCGTTCGGACGAGCATGGCCTACTGTTTAGATCTAACTTCCGGCATGGCGCGCGCTCTGAACAATGCATGTAGGCCGGCAGAATCAATCGAGTGGGCGCGACCACTCGCAGAGTGACGTTAGGCTGATGGGCTGATGGAAGGAGCCTATCCATGCGTTCGGAAGAGCATGGCCTACTGTTTGGAACTAACTGCCGGCATGGCGCGCGCTCTGAACAATGCATGTAGGCCGGCAGAATCAATCGAGTGGGAGCGACAGCCTGTACAGCAAGCGACAGCTTGAACAGTGAGCGCATGGGGAGTTTTAACGAAAATCCCTGGCCTGCCTTCCCACTCAGGCATTGCTCTCGGACTGTCCAGCTTGCATCTGGAGTGCGCCGTAAACAATGCACATAGAATCGAACCTATCAATCGAGTGTGCGCGGAAGCTTGTAGAGTGCGCGTTTAGGGAGTTTTATCAGAAATCCTTGGCCGCCCTACACAGGAGCTGCTCTAGTACTGTCCAGCTTGCATCTGGAGTGTGCCGCGAACAATGCATATAGAATCGAACCTATCAATCGAGTGAGTGCGGAAGCTTGTAGAGTGAGAGTTTAAGGAGTTTTATCAGAAATCCCTAGCCGCCCTACTCAGGAGCTGCTCTAGGACTGTCCAGCTTGCATCTGGAGTGCGCCGTGAACAATGCATATAGAATCGAACCTATCAATCGAGTGGGCCGACCGCTCGCAAATTGCACGCGCGGGCCTGTTTGAAGCGCGATAACTCTGTCAAGTGTGAACCCTTCCGGCTACAGCTTGTGGATTTTGTAGCCAGTAAAAGGCTCTAGCAGCTCGCCGAAGCTCAGCGAAGTAGCCTAAGAACTGACAAAGCTACGGTGGTGCAAAATGCAGGTAAGGCTTGTGTGACACGATTTTTTCCAAATTCAGTCGACCTCTGCGGAAAGACGCGGAGAGCTAGCATCTTACAAATATGCAGACGAGCAGAACGCTTAAGGTTCTTTACGAAAGCATGCTTACAACTCCCTAGCTTATTAAATTGCCTTAGTACCAGCTGCCGCTTTAGAGCGGCGGACGGCAACAGTAAAGATTCTTCCGCCCTTATTCCTTCCATTTTTGCGTTTTCGGCACTTGCAATGACACTGTTCTGTTCAGCTCGATGAGCTCTATCGAACGGTGTCAATCTCGGCCAGTTTTGGAAAAATCGATTTTTTGATATTCGCGGAGAAGAAGAGGGCGCCGCTCTAGGTCGCGGCAGAGGGTAATGATGTCATTGAAAACCGATGTTTCCGAACCGGGCCAAGTTGGTTAAGATTCGATAGAGCTTTTCATGCTGAATTGAACAGCGCTGCTACGAGTAGCGAATACCGTAATCTGGGCGAGTAAAAGCAGAGAGAACATCGACCGTTATTGTGCAAAATTGCACATGCGGGCGTGTTCATAGCGCAGTAACTCGGTCAGATTCGAGTCATTTCGGCTGCAACTCGTGGGTCTTATAGGCAGTAAAATGTTCTAGTAGTACGCCAAAGTAGAAGTGGCGTAGCTTAAGAAGAGGCAATGTTACAGAGATGCGAAGATGCAGATGCGAGTTGTGTGACGCATTTTTTTCCGATTTCGGTGAACCACTGCGGGAAAACGCAGCTAGCTAACGCGCTTAAAATGCGTGGGCTAACAGGGCGCCTAAGGTACCTTACGATGACGTGCTCAGAACGCCTCAGCTGCTAAACTATTTTAGGCACAGCTGCCAGTTTAAAGCGTCGAAAGATAGCGGTTAGAGTTTCTTGCGCTCTTACTCGCCAAGATTTGAGCATTCAACACTCGCAATGGTACTTTTCTGTTCAGCATGAAAAGCTCTATCGAATCTTAACCAACTTGGCCCGGTTCGGAAATATCGGTTTTCGATGACGTCATCACCCTCTGCCGCGGGTTGCGGGGCTACTCGCCCCCGCGACCGCGGTTGCGAGCGCGGCAGGGGAGATCCCAGACGGTTAGCGTGCACGCGGGCGCGAATGGTCTCCAGACTTGGTCCACGTGTCAATCACGTGCTCGCGTCCGCGAGGAGGGAGTCTCCGAGCGCGATGACGGCTTGCGAAATCTACAGTGGCTGAGGCCGGACAGCGCACTAGGGCTGGTGGCATGCAAAAGTTTGGGAGGCTACATTGAAGCCTTCAGGATGCACTTTAGGAAGGGAAGGGGATTTTTTGGGAGTGAGAGAGGTAATCTTGAGTCACATGCTTCAAGCAGACAACGCATCGTTTCTCAAACGACACTCCAAGCTGCCTAAGGATGAACGGAAGCTGTCTCTGTGTCCACCTGCGGACTTTCGAGATCTGGCTCGTCCATATTAGAGGTCTTCCAACACTCCTGAGATCTTCCCGACCGAGTTACGACAGTTGAGTACGACAGTACACAATATTTGAAGACGAAATCGCATCCTTTTTGAACTATAATGCCGAGCACGTCCTAACATTATGGCCGCAAACGATTGAATGGTACAATGAAACCACATTTCTAATTGTGTTGTGTTTTTTATCCGAAAGCATCCAAAGGGTTCTGGATACAAGATGGGTAGTATAGCACTCGGCAGTTTCAGAGGACTCTGATTTCACCATGTGTGAGCGACTTTGTTCACTGGTGTGCGCCTCATGAAGACACAGGGTAGGAGGCGAAGCGGCTCAGTGAGGCTAACTTGTATTCAGTTATTAGTCACATTTGACATAAAGCAAATGAATACTCACCAATATCAGAACTATTTAAAATCACCGATAAAATGTTTGCGGTCCAGGAGATCTCTAATTCTAAAAGATTACTAGTTATCACCCATTTATTATAGGTCGACGGAATATAGTTCAATAAATTATCAGGAACATCTGCAATACCATAGGCCATAAACATCCCTCGAATCCTAAACCGTTAACCTCAAGCGAAAAGCACAAAGATTAAGGGGGGAAGAAGCTTCACTGTTGCCTCCGCCGCTCTAAAACGGCAGCTGGTACTAAGGCAATTTAATAAGCTAGGGAGTTGTAAGCACGCTTTCGTAAAGAACCTTAAGCGTTCTGCTCGCCTGTATATTTGTAAGATGCTAGCTCTCCGCGTCTTTCCGCAAGGGTCGACTGAATTTGGAAAAAATCGTGTCACACGAGCCTGACCTGCATTTTTGCACCACCGTAACTTTGTCCATTCATAAGCTACATTACCGTATTTTGGCACACTACTAGAACATTTTGCTTCCTACAAAACCCACAAGCTGCAACCGGAAAAGTTCACACTTTACAGAGCTATCGCGCTCAGAAGACGCAACGCGCACAATTTATCACAGCAATGATCATGCTCTCCTCGCTCTTACTCGCTCACATCACAGTTCTCGCCACTCTAACGTAAAATTGTTCCATTCACCATCAAAAGCGCTATCGAATGGTGTCCAATTTGGCCAGATTCCAAAATATTGGTTTTCGGTGACGTCATCGGCCCTCCTCCGCTGCGGCCTCACCCCCAATGCAAAATTGTCGAAAAATCGATATCTACAAAATTGGTCGAGATTGACACCGTTCGATAGAGCTCATCGAGCTGAACAGAACAGTGTCATTGCAAGTGCCGAAAACTCAAAAATGGAAGGAATAAGGGCGGAAGAATCTTTACTGTTGCCGTCCGCCGCTCTAAAGCGACAGCTGGTACTAAGGCAATTTAATACTAAGCTAGGGAGTTGTAAGCACGTTTTCGTAAAGAACCTTAAGCGTTCTGCTCACCTGCATATTTGTAAGATGCTAGCTCTCCGCGTCTTTCCGCAGGGGTCGACTGAAGTTGGAAAAAATCGTGTCACACAAGCCTGACCTGCATTTTTGCATCACCGTAACTTTGTCAGTTCTTAGGCTACTTCGCTGTACTTCGGCCAGCTGCTAGAGCTTTTTACTGGCTACAAAATCCACAAGCTGTAGCCGGAAGGGTTCACACTTGACAGAGTTATCGCGCTCCAAACA
Organism: Heligmosomoides polygyrus bakeri; assembly: GCA_947359475.1. NCBI lineage: Eukaryota > Metazoa > Nematoda > Chromadorea > Rhabditida > Heligmosomidae > Heligmosomoides > Heligmosomoides polygyrus. The sequence continues at coordinate 37,157,387 of OX375865.1, read as the reverse complement.
CGCCCGCGCGTGCAATTTGCGAGCGGTCGGCCCACTCGATTGATAGGTTCGATTCTTCTGCATTGTTCACGGCGCACTCCAGATGCAAGCTGGACAGTCCTAGAGCACTTCTGAGTAGGGCGGCTAAGGATTTCTGATAAAACTCCCTAAACGCGCACTCTACAAGCTTCCGCGCCCACTCGATTGATAGGTTCGATTCTATATGCATTGTTCGCGGCACACTCCAGATGCAAGCTGGACAGTACTAGAGCAGCTTCTGAGTAGGGCGGCTAAGGATTTCTGATAAAACTCCCTAAACGCGCACTCTACAAGCTTCCGCGCCCACTCGATTGATAGGTTCGATTCTATATGCATTGTTCACGGCGCACTCCAGATGCAAGCTGGACAGTCCTAGAGCAATGCCTGAGTAGGAAGACTAGGCATTTTCGTTAAAACTTTCCATGCGCTCACTGTTCAAGCTGTCGCTCGCTCTACAGGTTGTCGCTCCCACTCGATTGATTCTGCCGGCCTACATGCATTGTTCAGAGCGCGCGCCATGCCGGAAGTTAGTTCTAAACAGTAGGCCATGCTCGTCCGAACGCATGGATAAGCTCCTTCATTCAGTCTAACGTCCAGAAGTCGAGGACGCCGCGCACTAACGCGACTTGCCTTAAGGCCCCCACAGAGTTCTGCGGCGGCGCCGCGGCCCTATGCTTAACCATAGGGCAGAGACGCAGAGCTCGCCGCCGGCGGCGTCCCTGCCCTATCCTTAACCATTGCGGCGAGCGGCGTTGCCGCAGAACTCTGTGGGGGCCTTTAGACGCGGCGCGTGGCGAGCGGAAAACGGCGCTCTCCGGCGCCCTTTTGCGCCGCTTCTCATCTTTTGCGCCGCTTGTGCTTGTTGGACGCAGCGGCATGTCCGGTACTGTAAATCAGTTTTTTTAATGAATGAGAGGAGGCCTAAAGAGGAGAAGAAGACGTTCGGGGTGTTCTATTCTCCGGGTTTGGAACGAAGCCCCAACCCGACGTTTGGCGGCCGGCAAGCCGTTTAAGGTCTGGCTCTTAACATACACCATTTTCACGTCGAATGAATACTTCTCTGATCAAAGATGTTGCTTCTGGAATTAAGTAAACGTCTTCCAATACGAGCTTCTTATAGATTAAACTACAGAATCCCGAGGGTGGTTAGAATGACTGTTTGTTGAAGGAAAATTTGGTATAACTTTCTTTCATTTTTTTAGTTTAGCTGCCCGATTGAGGTAATAATTCTATGAAAATTTTTGTTGCTAGAAAAAAAGTAATAAATGAAAACTTGTTTCGAAGCACAAGAAAGCAGCAATAATTTAGGGTAATAGAAGAAGAAATCGCTAGACGCACTCGATTACTTCGCTGCGATTTTCATATGATTGCTAGTGTAAACGCTACTTGCAGGAAGCGTAAAAGTGATGAAATCTGTTTTCTTTACAATTGTTTTTGATGTATAGTTCATAGGTGTCAAACTCCATGCATACAGGAGTTTTACTATCAATCGAATAAAAATCGCGACGTCTTGGACGAGGCCATGACGAGGCCAATCTCTCCCTTCTGCATTAAAAAATGGCCGTCTTCCTGCTCTATCAGACATGCTTTAAACCACTATTTTTTCAGGAAGAAGATTTTATAAAATTTCTAACAATGGGCAGGTGAATTAAAAACTCAAAGAGTATACCGAATACCGGTACCGGGTACCGAATTTTTCTTCGACCAAAATTATTATAACCAACTCAGAGAGTGTAGTTTAACGTGTGAGAGGCTCGTCTCGATTGGCGAGACGTTCTCTTTGATTTCAGAAACGTTAGTCTTGTTTAGAGAGTCGCTCAGGAGAAGAAGAAGTTTTGTTTAGAGAGTGTCCAATCTGGTGCAAAAATGATACAGAGGGCGCCGGCAGATAGGGTGGTGGCTAATACATCAGGTGTTCAGATTCATCCGAACCAAGCTGTAACTCGTGAAGTGTACTTCGAGGGAGTCAAGCAGGGCACACGATACGCCGGCGAGTTCACATCCGTCGACTACGAACCGTGGCTGGTTTTTGTCAACCACATGCCTGCAGAGGATACTGTAGGTTCATGAGGAATTCTAGAAGGTGGATGTGTGTGAACATATGGGAGGAGGATAGGGTATGGGAGAAGGGGCGGTGAGGGGACCCTCGGGGGAAGCAGGAGTTGTGCACGCTCCCAAAACTGTTGGTTTTACGAGCTCTCACCATTTCGCTTTCACAGAGCATGTTAGAAGGCCTGAGATACACGCAACCAGCGCAACCGGCACACCGTGGCCACAGCCCGCAGTACGGATTTCTACCGGAAGACGTGAGTTCGGATAGCAGTGAAGCTTCTCGCTTCTCATCGGGTCAGAGTGTTTCAGTACGCTGGCGGCTATCTACGTAAGAACTGGAACCTGCTGCACTCGAAGCTTACCGATTTAGCCAAAGAGGAGGTCGAGCACCGTTGACGAGACGTGGTCGTGTCCATTCGTTAGTCGTATTGTAATAAAGTAGACAATTCGTACTCACCCGTAGCCAAATATTCGACAAATCGACGTCGCATAGTCGCTCGAGAAACCGTCATCGCACACATTCGCCCAGGTGTTGTTTTTCGCCACCCGAAGCACGCCATTCTTCAGATCGAATTGCACGTCTTCTGAGCAAAACGTCAAAAATTTGGCGGCACTTAGTAGGGAAATGAAATCTCGTTGGCCACCACATAACTTCGAAGTGAGATATATCTTTGTCGACGGCTTTTGTTTTTGCAAAAAAAGCAAATAAACGAAAAATTGCTAACATCGGTTCTATAGACACTATAGCTCGTCTGCTTCAGCATGGCGTGACCATGAGATAGAAGTTCCTTAAGTGTTTAAGTTCGCGGTATAGCCATGAAATTGTGTCAGATATGTAGTCACATGAAGGAATACAATGCAACGAAGTAACGGTAAATTTCTTGCACCCTCGATCTGACGGAAGAGAACACAATTTAAAACAAGCACTAATATGAGAGAGAACGACGTATGGTAGAGACGGAAGAGGCGACGCTTGGCTTCTGACTCTACATGGGTTCTCGGTTCGAGCTCCGCTGAGACCAATTAATCCTCCAACCCAGTGACCACATGGTACCATACTTGCCGGAGAAGGATAAAACACTGACTTGTCCACATTCGACTCCATGAATCGCGCCATTTCATCGACACTAATAGTAGGACCCGTTTGGTCCCTAAGGCGGGTATTCCAAGGGCCCTAAACCACTCACCCACATTTCGTTCAGCTATGTAGGGTATCGGTAGGCTAATTTTGTCAATACACAAAAAGGGCAAAAGTCCTCTTATGAGTAGACAAATAATCCCACCGACACCGTAGCTGGACGGAGTGTGGGTGAATGGCTCAGAGAACTTGGGACCACCCGCATTAGGGACCAAACGGGTCCTGCTATTAATCTTCGAACCGAGAACCTTTTGCCTTTTCTTGACTTTCTACGTTGCTGTTCTCTTGGTCCTTCCGCCTTCTGGTTGGTTTCCTGAATAGCGAAAAGGCATTTGCGAGGGTAGTTTCTCAAACGACTTCGACATTTCCACGCTCCAAAAACGGCGACAACGGTGAAACGTCAGCCGCGATAAATATTTGTAACAATCTCTGCTCAGCTAAACAAACCGTCCAAGCCAGTAAAACTGACTTGTCAATCAGTTGGCCATCGCGAGCCATTCAGTGGCCGAAATATGAGTTCAAACTGCCTTCAAATGTCATTAAAAAGAGAATGTGTGGCGCATCCCCCAATCTCTCTGGGGAACTGATCATCGCCCTCCTCTTTGATTAATATGTATATGATAGGCAGGTTTCTGCATAAACAAGAGTCGATTGAGGCTAAGCAGCTACTAATCAACAAACATGCTGCACTCACTTGAGGAGAACCGCTTCCTGTAGTACTGACTAGTGGGCTTTACCGCAAGATTGTCTCCGATTTCGGAGCTATCGGTCAGCAAACAAGTCTGGAAGAAACTAAGCTTCAATCTTATAATTCGTATTCATCTTTCTTACAGCTATAAAAAATCAAGACAATTCATTTCTAGATCGTGAATAAAAAATTCAGACCCTTTTTCTAGAATCCTCAAAGATACCTGAGTTCGGGGTTCGAAAGAGAATGCCTCGCAAAGTAGCGTGCTCTCCTTGCATCGTCGAGCGCACTAAAAACGTAATAAATGATTCGTATAAGCAACTAAGAGTAAGCACATAAGAGTCTGTATTTTTTTAAAAGATTTGTTCAGGAAGTCTAACCAGGATACTATCTCAACGGTAGGTCGGAACGGCGCAAATGTTGTATATGGGCAGAACCGCCTCTCTCTGGGTAGTAACAAACTGCAGGTATCTCGACCCCAATAAAACTTTGCGCAGAGTTAGGGGCGACGGAAGTCGCTGGTTGGCGCCCTGTTGATTCACGTGCTCCACAGCTGACGGGCGCGCGCGGGATGAGGGCTCGTATCGCGGCAAAGCGCAGTGCACAGATGGCGTAGTAGGGAAGAGCTCGGGCTCGTAAACGCGGGGTCGGGGGTTTGGATCCCGCAGACTGCGTTCGTTTCGCACTTTTGCAAAATCCATGTTTATCATATAGGTAATCCACCTAGGGGTATTATAGTGTGTTATAGAGCATGTTTACATATAACATATACTTCAAACTACAGATTAGCTAAAATGTTCACTTCTGTGTGTCACTTATTTTAAGTCCATTTTGTGTGAAGCTATAGTTATGTAACGATAGATATTTTGTGGCACTAGTAAAAAGTTCCGACTCCACCGACAAGACTTCGGTCAAATTTTTTTTCGCTGAAACTTTGTCTAGGGGGGTTATTTGGGGTGCTGATCACGAATCTGACATTCGTTTTCCACGATTCGGCTGAATAATATAGATACAGGAAGGCACAGAATTACATTCTTAAAGTTTCTGCCGATGACGGCAGGTAGAGGCAGAATCGTGAAAAACGAATGTCAGATTCGTGATCAGCACCCCAAATAACCCCCTAGACGATGTTTCAGCGAAATCGGTGACCCTGCCTGGACCACCCTTGTTAACAGTATGGGTGGCCTCCGACCGAATCGTGAAAAACGGATGTCAGATTCGTGATCAGCACCTCAGATAACCCCCCTTGACGAAATTTCAGCGAAAATTTTTTTTGACCGAAGTCTTGTCGGTGGAGTCGGAACTTTTTACTAGTGCCACAAAATATCTATCGTTACATAACTACAGCTTCACACAAAATGGATTTAAAATAAGTGACACACAGAAGTGAACATTTTAGCTAATCTGTAGCTTGAAGCACATGTTATATGTAAACATGCTCTATAACACCCTATAATACCGTAGGTGGATTACCTATATGATAAACATGGATTTTGCAAAAGTGCAAAACGAACGCAGTCTGCGGGATCCAAACCCCCGACCCCGCGTTTACGAGCCCGAGCTCTTCCCTACTACGCCATCTGTGCACTGCGCTTTGCCGCGATACGAGCCCTCATCCCGCGCGCGCCCGTCAGCTGTGGAGCACGTGAATCAACAGGGCGCCAACCAGCGACTTCCGTCACCCCTAACTCTGCGCAGAGTTGTATTGGGGTAGAGATACCTGCAGTTTGTTACTTCCCATAGAGAGGCGGTTCTGCCCATATACAACATTTGCGCCGTTCTGACCTACCGTTGAGATAGTATCCTGGTAAGACCAAACAAAGGTTCCCCATGAACGGGCTACCACCGTCTATACAATATTGATCATGTTTTAAATACTTTGGCCTTGCCTTGCCATTATGCTAACACGGTCTTTAAAAAACATGTGTAGTCGAACATGTAGCTTCGCTTCTTATCCTACAAAAATTGAAGGAAACAGACGCCCTACCCCAAGAAACTTAAAAGACGGTTTGCTAAAATGTTTAAAAAGTCTGCAAAATTCTAAATTTTCGAGAAAGATCTCAGCTTTATCAGGTAATAAAGGAGGCAATAATAAAGGACGTTATTCAATGCCTGATGTATCTCGTGTCCTACTTCTCTGGAATGTCGTCGAGTCAATTGAGTGCGTACTCATCTTATACAATGACTTCCCGTGGCCAAATGGTGCGAAAGAGACGAGAGCAATGAAATTAAGAGTCGTACGGCCTCCCAAAAATTCAGTATACTAAATAGCCCACGGAATTTGTCTTTTTAAGTCAGAAGCAAATGACGAACGTACACCTTGCGTATGCGGTATGTATGTCCACACTTCGGTAATCTTATCTGCCAGCTTCAGAGTGCCAATCAGCTCAAAGTACTTGAGGTAGTCTTCTGAAATCATAAGCCCTTCGCAAGGGAGAGCAACTTGAGGATGGAATCATGATACGCTGTTTGTCTATGATTGCTCCAATACATTATAACGGTGTATGATCCACTGTTGAACGCAAGCAAATGAAATGCAAGACTCAATAGCTGGTTGACGGAGTATCCTCACCGCAGTGCTCTTCGTCGCTGGCGTCCTTACAGTCAGGCTCGTAATCACAGCGAAATTCCTCAGGAAGGCACCTGCCAGAGTCAGCACACGAGAAGAAACCGACTCCGCACTTCGATGAGGCTGGAACAGCAACTTTTAGTCTCTAAATGCTCTCCTTTTACAGAAATCGCTTCAAACCTAAATCGGCCTTGAGTTCGAGATGAGTGGACGAGTCGGGACACTCTGGCACGCTGCAAGGACGGCGAGAGGACGGCGTCGAAAAGCAGGACGGAACACTAAATTAACCGTGCTAAAGGGCGCACCTAGAAACATACTGTACGTTCATCTAACATACTGCTCTCCATTGACAGTTCGACAGAGGTTGTGGTCCCAGTTGGCCTGTCCATCGACAGCTACTCCGTAGAACAAGACTGAGGGATCGTTCCACTTCATGCAGGGAAGGCCTGTGCAAGTGTTGGATTGCAGACCATGGAGAAAGTCACGTTCTCTTCTAGAGTGTCAGAGTAGACTGCGAAAAAGTAAAGGGCAGAGACGTGCCGAATTCGAGCCTACCGTTCTGCGAGGTGTTCGTTCTTCCGTAGTAGTCTCCATGATAGACACATTCTCGTGCCACCTCGCAGAGAGCAGTTCCTGGTGAGTCGCATTCAACGGCTCGAAAAGAACCGCCGACGACAGCAAGACACCGTCCGTCACCCCCGACGTCGAACTAAACGACAGCATGCGGGGCGAGTAAAAGTGGTGAATTTCGATGAGGAAGAAGATAAGGTATAGGGTTTGGGAGGGTAGGATATGGGACCACAAACCAATCCGTGTTTGTGTGGCACCATGCACATGTCTACGTAATGTTCGTTTGAAGTGTTTAATCCACAAGATACCCCGCCATGGCCACTAGGCATTTCAGTGTTTTGTATGTAAGTAGTTTCAAAATGCAATTAACCGACCCTGGAAGACTTGGCTGACGTTGGGGTGGAATCACGAGTTGGTTATAGATTTAACCTTTCACCTATTCCTTCGTCTGCACCGGTGAGCAGTTAGTTAGGAGCAAAAAATTTTAGGGTGATTTTCAACGAGTTTTTTCATAAAATTTTTACACCAAAATAATGACCCTAAGCCGCTATATTATAGGAAAGCAGGCGTTAAAGTGGCGTCCTAGACTTTCAGCAAGTAGCTTGGTCAGGTTTCGATACTTTTCTTTAGACGCTCAAGAGATTCAGCCTAAAATAGAAGCTATAGCTCTTCATTATTTCCAAAACAACAAGCAAAACGCCTGTCACATGCGACCAAACATTTCCACCGGAAGTCTGTTGAGATATGTTCAGAGCCTCCCAGCAGGTCTCAGTTTTGCTTCATTCAGCTTGTAACCTGCCAGAGTTTAATGCAAATGAAAAACTGGTCTAGCAACCGCGCTATATGAAATTTAACCAAAGAACGGCGCTGTTTTATTTCAACCCAGTTCAGAGTGTTGTCCCATTGTAAAGATCGGCATAAATGGAAAATAACGCAGACGACTTACATTAACTGGTGTCCCATCTTCCCATAGCCATTGAGATCCTTTTCTGTAACCCGAAGTGAAGTAGATTTTACCAGCATCTGAAAGCATATCAGAAAGTGGAGAGCTTTCAGCAAAGGAAAAGCAAGAATTTCGCCCCTCTGGTTTCGCGAAGAAGTGCATTCATAGTGGATAACAATTCATTAGGTTGTAGAATAAGTCTCCGCTATTTTTTAGCATTTTATTTGAAATTTTGCTGAAAGTCTTTTGCACAATGTTATATATCACTGAAAAGAGTTGATTTGTTTTATCAGAAACTATGTTTCGCTTTTTTCATTTCGATTCTGCCAATTTTTTGATCAATATAGTGGGAGGTACAAAAATCACCTTCGCCGACAGCTCTTCTCTCTGATTGCATTTGAGATTTTTCGCACAAGTTTATACAAATGTCGAAAGAAGATGCTCTCCTCCACAAGAACATGTGTTGATTGTTTTCGTTTATTTTAATTTTGTTAATTTCCAGGGCCTTAAAGTGCAGAGTTCAAAAGATATACATTATTTTTACCAACAGTTCCAACTCTTTGGTTAACTTTTATAACTTGAACCTGTTGACATAAAAATAAGCAAAATTCAGAATGACAAAAGAATAAAACATATATTCTGATAAAACGAAAAATTCTCTTCAAATGACTTATGAAAGTGTGCCAAAAAATTGGTAAAGTTCAGTTCGCCATGAACAAATAAATCCAACATACGTTTTGATAGAGCGAAACATTTTCTTTATAAATATATATAACAGTGCCCAAAAAAGTTTAACCGAAGGGTAGAAGCCGTTGGTAAAAAAATATGTCTTCTGAACACTCCACTTTAATGCATTGCAAATTAACGACAACCAAAATGAAAGCAAAATCCAACACTCTCTGCAAGAATTCTCAGATGTAAACAGAGAGAAGGAGCTGTCGGCGGAGGTTGTTTTTCTTTTTTTTTTGACTTTGTTGACCTAAAATGTGCAAAAATCGAAACGGAGAAAAGAGAAACATATTTTCTGATAGAGCAAATCATTTTCTTTCAGAAGATATATAAATAACATTGTGCAAAAGACTGTCAGCGAAATTAATAATATGTAAGGAGGGGACCTAGTTTATAACCTCCTACATATTTACCGCAACTACCTCCAATGCAGCGATCGGACCTCCAGCGATCATCGTCACATCGTCCAACAAATTCTCCCTTTTTGTTGAAAATCTTCTTCGAAATTTCGAAGATTCGAAGATCATATACAGGACTTTTTCTGCTCCGATCTGTTGGAGCCGCTAGAGTTCTTCGGCAGGCATGAATTTTAGGAAGACTGATGCATGCGATTCATCTACAAAAGTGCTTAAAATTTTAAATCAAATAAGCTGTCGCTGTTCTGCAGCTGCGTTGAACCACCAGCAAGTTTTTAGACAGACTGTTCAAATAGGTCTGTTCCTTCATCAGCAGCGTCTAAACATACATTCACCGTCATTCAAAATGCGAAAGCAGCTGGTGATTCATACATTGCGGGTGTTTACCCCGTACACCGCGGTACCGTTTTGTGGTGGCGATATTTCTGCCGTAAGTCGCAAGCCAAACAACTAACCAAAACTCTCGGACATCAGCTGCATCAGCGCGGCGCGATCCGAGTCGCGATGCAGCGAGAGAACTCGAAAAGAGCACAGCTCCTGAAAATTAGTTTGTCGAGGCCGCGCGAACTGTGTGAAAAATTTAGCCTTCACTCCGGCTTGGTCTATAAATTGTATGGTTGCAGATGCTAACCCTTTTAAAAACCGGATTCAAACACTCCACGGCCGTAATGGCAATGTGAAGAGGTCTGCCGTTCTTTAATACACTAATTCGCCATAAACGACGAGAGGCTCCCCATTAGCTTGATCCGCCTGAGGTTCTGGAAACTCGTGCATCTCTTGGCTGTAACACCACTTATTTGCACCTACACACCATCCTGCGACTTAAGTGGGCCGGCCACGTTTCGGTGACGCCGCTAGGGGAAAGCCGCACTGGACCCCTCGCGCCGTCAAAAGAACACAGGGATGACCATCAACTAATTGGTCAGACTTCTTGTGATTAGTGAAAGCTGTAAACTGCCCCTCCTAGCAAGGAGAACCCACCTGTACCACTCTGGCACGCGACAGAGACGAATGGACGCTTTTCCGAGGAGGAGCCGTTGATGAGAAATGGGACCACAGGGGGTACAGTGACGCTACGACTTAAGAACGATATTACCAGTGATCCTTTAAGTGTTCTTACGTAGCGTTGCCCATTAAAATCTGCAAACATCAAAAAAGGACAGAAGGATAAGGGATGACATTAATCCATCCCAGTTGGAATGCGCCACGCATTCTAATGTCGTGAAGGCAATTTGAATGCGTATTTCAACTATGCAATGACTTGCAGTGGCCAACGGATGAACATGCCAGTGTTTCATCCTTCCCAGATAAATCTAGTACCAATTCATCGACCCTGGACTGAACGCTTGGTTGGCCTGGAATCCGAGCCTGGAACTTGGAATCGGGGCATACAGCCGGAGCCTCCTCCAATTGCTCTACCAGAACCTCGATAAATGAGTGAAATTTCGTCCACGTATTTTTGGAACGCCTGGTCGAGCAACGCAAAATTATTGGTCCGCAGCTCAACAAAACCAACAGGAATAACACAACCAAATCTTCGGGAATAAAACTCCTTTTAGTCCTAACACTGCAATGGCAACTTACTGAGACTTCTTCGATTTGATAGCTTATGTAGGAGCAGACATAAGTGGGCACGTTGTCATATTGAGGACGCGCGAAGAGGTTTGGTTGTGACTTTTACAGTTCGTTATCTTTTTTTTTGGTTCACGGTCGACCGGGTATAGAAGAACACCAACAACTTAACTAGTCGTAAGCACATTAACTTCTTTTATGAGATGCCGCCTAATGGAAAGACTTGCATTCACCAAAAACACCTGTTAAGGGCGTTTCTATCGCTTACTTGTTCACTTTCAACGAAATGCTTATGAGAAAACTATGCTAATTCACGCTTATCTTACCTTGGCCTCAGCAAATGATTCTGAGGATGAGATCATAGTCTGAACGCACTGTCGTCCTGATGGCATAGAGTCGGAAGGGCAGACTAAAACAAGTCGCTAAAAAGTCGTAACTCCTAGCAACAAGTGCATTTTTTAGAGGATTCCACGCGGGTTCAAGCATAACTTCTTTTTCGACAGCCAAAGAGCACTTGCGTCCAAGCCAGCAATTCTTTTTGACTTCCATATTAATGTCATACATTTGTATTCACGTAGCTAGCTTATCTGCAAAACCCGAGGCATGGATATGATCGAGAAAATTGGTGCAACTATCATCCATGTTCTCTCCTGCTTCTCAGATGCAAAATGGCACTCCATAGCTCTCTATTTCTGATGGTAGCCGGTCAAAATTAAAAGGCTCTGACAAACCCCTAAAGACGAAGGAGGAAATCCAATTATTTTAAGAAAAACTGACCAAGAAACTCCAGTTCTTCTTATTGTGAATACCTGAGGTTGTCCTTAAATGCCCTCACGCTCTTATCGTTCACAGAAAAAAAAATGGAAGGGCAAAAGGAAGAAACAAACACCAAAGTGCTGCCTTTCGCAATACTTAGTCTAACAACCCCGACTTTATCCGTCGTCCTTAAATTTTATCATTCTCCGTCACTAAGAATTTATTAGCTGTTGCCTTTTCCTCATTTTTGTCAAGAATTTGAACGGTTGCAACCTTTGACTGACGCTATGAATCTACTTTGCCGGCCTTTTTCATGTACACCCCGGTAAAAAAATATAGGACCTCCAGGGTAAATATATAAAAGCAGACAATGAAATCAAGCTAGGAGATGAATCAACAAATATGAGGACGACTGGCACTTATTGGTTAGCAAAAAAACCCACAGTCTATTATACATTTGACAGTCACTCCTCGTTTGCATAGCGTATTGAGATACGGGAAGCAGTTCCTCTCGTCAACGCAGGCAATCGAATAGCTGGATGACGTCCGAAGTGATAGCGCTTCGTATGAAAGCAGGTATCTGAAAATTTACGCGAAGTTGAATGTACATCTACGGTTTTGGGAGAAGGGATTTCAGCTTCATCAACTGCTCTTCAGGTCACCATAGTTCTGCCCAGAAAATGAACAAGATCTGATTTTATGGAAATGCCTAGATAGAAACGTTCACGCTATTTGATTGGCGACTTCTTTCGATTTTCCTCGATTCTGGATTTCTCTTCTGGATTCACCGAGCTCTGAAAGTCATGGCTGTCACAGTGACTGCGGAACTGTGAATACAGGCAGAATAACAGCAAATAGAGGATAAAGGAGAAAGAACCGTAAATTTGGAGATGAGCCTCTAGGTAAAGGACAAATATGAAGCACGGCATTAAACAACCCTTTTTGGGATGCGCCACGCATTCCACTTCTACGAGATGTCGTAGAGGCAGTCTGAAAGCGTATTTGCGTTCAATCACTTGTGATAGCTAGTCGATAGACATGTGAACTTTATCTTTCCCGGACCAATCATGGACCAAATCGCCATCCCTGGGTATGGTAGGCTTTGTTGGCGTGCGCGGGTAATCGGTGAATACCAATGAACTTCCCACCTTCCCGTCGAGGAGCACACTCGCTCGGCATAGTCCTTTCTTGAGGAGTTGAAACAGACCGGCAAATAACGTTCGTTCCTTCCGCGTACCTCCAGCACTTCTTGGTTCAGCCTGAACAATGACGTCCTATTCTAATGATGATTAAAGCTTCAAGAAGTCTACACTAGTGCGCCCAATCAGGGAAAATTGATTGTGATTGTTTTTGATTGTTTTCATTGGATCAAGGATTCATTGAAAACTGGCAAATTTGCTGTCCTCATCCAGTAATATGTGAATGCGAATTGCTGAAATTTGCTGTCCTCAACCAGTAATATGTGAATGCGAATTGCTGGATAAAAACCACCGTAAGACAGAAAACAAGAAGGAACATTCTGCTTGCCTGAAGCCGTAAAGTGGAGATGTTAATTCTCCACTAATTTTTCTGTTTTATCAATTTTCTCACAACTCCAGCACTGCATTCATCTTTTGTAGGAAGCGAAAAAAAGAAAAGCCAAAGATCCATAGCTATCATTCAAATCAAACATTTGTCTTGACCTTTTTAAAGCGGTCACAGTTTAATTTGGAGGATAACCGCTTTTCATTGGTGATCTTAATTTTATCAAAATTTAAATCTGGTTTTAAGGAGGTTCAGCTTGACGTGAACATGCGATATGAAGCATTTTAACAATCTTTCATATGAAACAGATGACCGCTTCAAATTAGTGTCAAACAGTTATACGCAGCTATCTGCCTTGTTTATCGATTTAACGGTCTAACGGAAACCTAGCAAAAAATAGTTAATGAATTCGTATTAAAAAATTTAACGAGCAGAATTTAATGTATTAGTTGTCCGGAAATTGCTGCAAGTTTTGGACCTCAAACTTTAAAACGACATATCTCAGCTCAAACACAACTTTATTAATCGAAGTAAGAACCATGAGAGTCTACACATCCTTTACAACGAGACACTAGCTTACTTACCTCTGTTGCACTCAAGACTGGAGTTCTGGAGCGAATGAATTCGTCGAAGGCAGTTTCCACCTGTGATCGGTTATTGAAGCATTTCTAGCTCAAGAACTTATCCAGATACTCGAGGAAGTGGTAGTCGGTTGGCGAAGGATCCGCTGAATATGGTGGGTGTTTTAGAGTTTCGTAGCCCAACTCGTTTAACTTCTGCAGCGTCGGATGCGCAACGTGTAGTCGCGCGTTGTCGTAGAGAAGGACCGGTTCTTTTCCATTGACCAGTGCCGGGTGCATAAGTGGGAATTTTTGGTGCATTTCGTCGATCTGTAGGACGTAAAAGTTCTTGTTGCGAAGAAGCAGCGCTGGCGACACTTCGAATCGACGATTTTTCGATGGTCGTCCAACTCGTGTGGTATCCATTTATCTAACTTCTTCGTCTTTCCTATTTTCCGCAGATGTTCACAAACACTTGAATTGCTCAGGCATAGTTCGTTCGCAAGCTATTGAACGTCACACGTGTATTTACTTCCAGCAAGGTCTTCAACTCGTTGTCATCAATGCCAGAGCGACGTTTGCGACATGCCTCATCTTCAAGTCGAATTCACCTCGACGAAATTTTTGAAACCAGCGTGTTCTGGCATTCCGCCAGAACTGTCGGCCCCCTCTCTTCATCCTAGTCCAGAGGTACTTATCTCTTCTCCATGGGTGCTTATCTGACACTCCATGACGAGAAGTCTGTCATAAATGTAAGGAGCCAGAATACTCCTATTGCACGTCAGAGCGCCACCATACGCTCTTAACCAGGACACAGCGCTTCACCATGGATTCGTTAACACTTTCTTGGCCCCATACCTGGTTAATGCCCCAATTTGTTTCCGCCGCAGTACGACCGAGTTTGAACTTATAGAAGTAAATCTGCCGAAATTGCTGCCTTGACACGTCCATTTACAGCCTACAAAATCTGCCGTGAAATAATCTATATTGAAAACGAATAGCACAGTAAGAAAGCGCATAAAACCAGCTTTGTAAAACTTACAATTATGCACTAATCCAAGGTAAAGTTTTGCCAAAAAACGCTCTAAAGTTGGAGGTCGAAAACCTGCATTAGTTTCCGGACAACCTAATATATTCATGTTGACAATGTGTTATCTAGCCTTTTGAGGCGAACGAAAGTTGTGAATGTATTTATGACGCCGCCTGTATGAGCACTGCGTCAAAAAATCGTGGTGTTTTCAAAATGGTGGTATTTGGGCCCCCGATCAAACTGAAGAATATTGGGTTGTTGGTCATGAAATGCAAAAAAGTGTTTTGCCGTCCGAATAAGACCGCTGGCTCAAATTGACCGCACTAGGATGGTCACCTGAACACGAGTTCTGCTCCTGCGCCGCAAGAGATCGCCAGCAGAATCCAGCCTATCATAGGCTACATCAACATGGAACGGACAGGGGTCACGAATTAGCAGCGTAAGAGGCGGCTCCTGGCAAGGTGTGAACAGAATGCGTCAGGAGTGCGAGGAAACTCGCCGAAGGGGCGAGGGGCGGACCGACCAGTTCCGCGAGGAAGTCGAGCCGCAGCTGCTGGTGCCGCTGCTTGCGTGGTACAAGTAGCGCCCGGAACGAGCTTCGCAAGCTGCGACGTTGCCGGCAAACAGCACACATAATGGCGATACACCGCCACAGACCGCATGGAGCGAGTGGCGATTGCGAGATCAGCCGCAATACCAGAACACTTATCGCCGGCAATCCCGCTCCTCTCACCCATAAATGGAGACGCAAGCCCCATCTCAGCACCAGGAAGCCAAAGCATCAAAAGCCGACTAACCGATCACAGCCTCTTGCCTACAGCAGCGGTCAACAATGTGTGTAGGTTATACGAGGAACCCGTCCTAAAATAGGCCTTCTTCGAAATTCGTCTTCTGCACTTACCAGTAGGCGGTGCAGTGAAAGACACAGCGGCCGTTACGCACTCTCTCAATTAGAGTTTTTTGTTCGGGTCTCGTTGAAACCAACTGTACCCCCATCCCCCTGGCTTGATAAACTGGTACCAGATGAATTCGGAAGTAATTCGGAAGTGGCTTGATAAACTGGTACCAGATGAATTCGGAAGTAATGCAGCACAATACGGATCTCCCTCGATATGGAGTCTTCGGGCTCTCTTGTTAGGAGGGATCTCGGGCCGCTTGTCGCAGGGCCGCGTGGCGCGTCCCAGGGTGGTGGATAGGGGAACGAAAACGCAAACCAAATGCGACCGTGTACTGCCCAGAGACGCAGGTGGGATGCAGGGGATGGACTCCCTGCTCCTGCTGTGTCGGGTCGACTCGTCCTTGTCTGTGGGAGCTGCATGTTCATGCACAGCGTGT
Organism: Heligmosomoides polygyrus bakeri; assembly: GCA_947359475.1. Lineage (NCBI taxonomy): Eukaryota > Metazoa > Nematoda > Chromadorea > Rhabditida > Heligmosomidae > Heligmosomoides > Heligmosomoides polygyrus. Next base: position 37,141,487 of record OX375865.1, on the reverse strand, counting down.
GTGGATGTGTTCGCGCCTGCGCGGATTGTATGTGTCGGCCGGATAGACTTTCATCTATGGTTTAATAAATAAATAAATAAAATATATCCTATCCAAGCTAGTGGACAGTGGAAAAAACAGGTAATGGGCGCAGCACCATCTGGCTACTGACGCCGATATGGAGATTTGGAGTGAGACGCAATTTTCTCAGACAATTAAGTCTCGCTCCAAATTATTGTATTTCAGACGGAATTCAATAATTTGGTCGAATACAACCTCAGTTTGATAAAACGTTAAAGATAAATCCTAGCTCCGGGAACCTTGTTAGTTTGCCATCATCCTAGACAGTTTGTTTTTTGTTATGAATAATCCTGGCGTTATTCTTCCATTTTCTTTACGCTGGACTGCAGTTGTGTTGGGTGTATGTTACATCTTATGGCGAGGTCATCCACGTATATAATAAATAAATGAAGGACAGGGATAAAGGTCAGTGTCAGCCAATCCATCTGCGTGCGGGATGTACCTCGAATTCAATCTCTACAGAATGTCGTGGTTTGAACGCGTATTTGCCCTGGACAATGAATTGTGCTGGATCACCCGTTAAATAAGTCAGGGTTTTATCCTTCCCACACGTCTCTGGAACCAATCCACCGTACCGGATAGGTTCAAGTCTTGGTTGCTACGGCGAGAAATTCACGCCAAGAACGTTGAATAGGAGTGCGTGCAAAAGCGGGGGTCGCATCCTCTCATTGTGGGATTAGATGCCCGATTACTACTCGCTAATGTGGTCTACATGGTTAAGCGGGGACTCGCAACCCAATAACATTGAATTACGGCACCTCCACACACCCCACTGAATGGTCCGTCCTCCCGTTTGATGCCGCCCCATTGATACAGTGCATCCTCGCACTCCATGTAGGCCACGATATCAGCTACTACTGAGGAACCGCCAGCAGTCGTTAATGGGATCTCACTTCTACATACAGCAGAATCCGAAACTAATGTAGAGCAGTTCTCAGCGACGTATTACATCCCTACAGAGCTTAAGTTTGAACGTTTGCGAGCTCTCCATGCGCATGAAGGACGTGGGTTTAAGTTTGCTTGAACGCACACTTGGTCCCCAAACTGTCGCAGACAGTAGCAGCTTGGACGAGGTAGTGACGTGAGCATTCCCAAGCATGTGAATCGCATTTTCTGATCCTTCCGCACTGATCTCTATCTCACTTTGTCCAACCCGATTGCTGCTGCAGAGAGAACTACACATCTTCTATAATACTCGACTTAATGAACGCAATCAGAAATACTTCGAACATATATTCCTAACTTTACATTAAATTACAGACAAAACAACAAAACAGACAGGCAAAATCACAACTTAAACACGTCTAGGTAAGAAAATGTCTCTAAAAGGGTTTCGCGAGTCTGTAGGTAGCCGACTGATGCCGAACAGCTTCTTCACAGCGGGATGGCGTAGAAGCTGAGCTTGGATTAGACCTGTTACCGACACAGTCAGCCAGTAGAGAGGGATACACTGCAAATTGCGGCTGGAGTATGCAGGATATTTTTAGGTAAGAAAGACAACTAGATTGACAGAACTCACCGCCGGCAGCTGGGACATGATAGTCACGGCAAACAGGGTGAAGAAGCCAAGGCAGAAGTCGTAAGACTTCGTTTTCCAACTACTCATCATGACCGGGTAGATCTTTCGCTGCGACTGAAATGGGTGCAATCAGACAAAATAAGTACTTTTGCTGCGGTTTTCAACGAGAAGCAACTAATTCGTCCAATGACAGTCCCAGACCGTGCAGGGTCGGTATTGTACTAGATACGCTGCTTTGCACGTGATCTAAAAGTAGAACACCTGGTGTTCCATATTGTTGGGATGAGGAAACCGTAACACCTCCTGGGGGGGGGGGGGGGGGGGGGGGGGAGACATTGCTCAAATGAAGCGTCGCACGCGGCGACGAGCGACGAATAAGCGCCAGACCTCGCCAGTTTTCCTCCCTAGTCGCGGCCCAGTGGCGCCGCGCGACATTATAGCAAGGTAATGGTTTTTTCCTTCTCTGTAGATTCTTCAAAGCCATATTAGGACAAGTTTACACCAAAAATTGAAAGAAGGCTCCCGAAACCTTGCCTAGAACGCTATACAAGAGCGTGCTCGCCTGTATTACAGATCAATGCCTCAACTGATCAAAGCCATACCGTCTACAATGGGGTCCTACAAAGCCGAAGACCTCCTGCCATTGTCGCCAACATCCCCGTCTTGTTCAAGGAGGACTTCATCTCCGAATTCATTACTAGTAGTCTGTATAAGCACTCCTGATCGGAAGATATTTCTTTCGAAGTCCAAGGGCCTGTTCATACTTCGGCGACAAGAGCTACTGGAGCGACTGGCGCGACTGGGGCGACATGTGAAGTACTTAATTAATTACCAACACCACATCACGTCCGTCGCTCCAGTCGCTCTTATCGCCGAAGTATGAACAAGGCCCAACTTCATTCGGGATGCCCTAGCGCTTTGGACGAAGGGACTCTGCGCAATGCTTTGCTTTGGAAAAGAAACCAATGATACCACTCAATCGACTTCGATGCGACTGGGAGACCATAGCTGTCTACCTTTGCGGCACTGGCTACCGTAGAATTGGCTGCCACACGAACCACATGATTCGAACAAAGCCATGAGGATCAGTGTCTATGAACCGTTGGTCTTCTGCTAACAGAGTAAGGAGTTTCTCAAATACATCGTTACTGGGGACGAGAGATGGGTCCTTTAGGCCAACCCTACGCGACATTGGTGCAAGTCTCGAAAGGGGTGCACCTTGATTTTCTCCCCCGCGTCCGAGGAATTTGTCCAAAACCATGTGAAATCCTTTAAGCTCGGATAAATACACGCTATAACTTCAGTAGGGCATCTAGGCCTGCTCTAAGTGCGGTAAAGTTGCCAGGTTTGGAAGAAATACAGAGTGGAGCCCCCTCCCTGGACATGCACTGCGACACTACGTGGCCGCCCGCCACTATCACCTTCGAGAGCGCCCAAAAGTGACTAACTCGAGAAGATGATCCTGATCCTAACTTCTGCTGAGGGGATTCCGAAACAATGCTCTACTTTGGGCCCCTGCTAGGACTGACTGACGACCCAAGGGTATGGCGTTCAGCTTTGGAAGTTGGACGACGTCACTCTCCTCAAAAATCCGAAGCGCAGGAAAGCTTCCATACTTCACAATAACGCTCGTCCCCATCTTGCTAATTGTGAGCTGAGCCGCCAGAAGATTGCCGAACACGAACTCAGGAAGTCGAGCTCCATCCTTCTTATAATCTCGACCTGGACCCTTGTGACCAGTCACCTATTTCGCGCCTTGAAGCACAATCTTCTCGATGGGACGGACAGTTGGAAATCGAAACTGAGGACGTCCATTTTCCACTCGCAGCGTCCGCATTTCAGCATCAAGGGAATGGGAGAGGAGCAGGACAGTTGGGCACAGTTTTAAACAACAAAGGATACTATGAAGTTTATTGAGCGCATGTCGTTATGAAACTGATTTTTTTGTGTATGAAACAAAAGTAGAAATTCCGGTCATTCCCGCTTTCCTCAACCGAATAACATCTGCACACCACATTCCGGTAATATCAAGAGAACTTCAAACAGACGACAACTCCTAGAACTGCTATAGGAACCAGCATTTTTGAGTTCGAGTTTCCTTCCAATTAGGCCAAATGTACACTATTAGTATGCATCTTAGGAGTTCACAAACTTACGTAGAGATTGAGAAATCCAAAAACGCCGACAGCGATCGGAAGGATGAAATAGGGGTCCGGGACGAGCAGATCCGGAACCCAGAGGCCACCCGCAATGCTAGGATGAAAGTCAGCTAAATGAAGTACACAGTGCATGGATTAACGTGCGACTGAAAGACAATTTGCGCTTACAGCTGATCACGTTCCTAACAGCAAACGACGAGAAAATCCACAGCGGAATCGTGCACATCTTCAGGTTCTGGATGCGAGTAGCCTGAAGCCCATGCTCGGCCATGTATTGAGGAATTGTCTCCGCCAACTAGAAGAAAGGAATTTGAACCGCCACAAAGTCTACTCGTGCACACTTGGATCTATCATTTTCCTCTCCACTACGCACCCAACACAAATAAGCCCCATTCTGTTGTTACCAAACCCTCCGAGAACATATTACAATAAAATTTTCATAAAAAAACAAACAAAAATAACATAGTAAAGTTTTTATTGGATGGCCCCACTGAATAAAAACCACAACCACCTTGTACAACCACAACACTACATGTAAGTAAAATAAGAAGCGCATCCCAACAAAGTTGCCGCTGAGAGTCCCTTCATATATTCCTAACGCAATTATGAAACGTCCAACAGCGAAAGCAACACAAGCTGCCAACTGTGACCTGGGGCCGGATTCAACAATTAAACCCATGGGTATACGGGGTATGCGGGGTAGAGATAAGATACGAGTCATGTAGAGATAAGGCAAGAGTCAGAGACGCAGACTTCATCGTGGGTATCTCTACCCCTATACCCACGGTTTAGTCGTTGATGAATCCGGCCCCTGGATCTGTCGCCGCTCTTGGACTTCACGTGACTTAAGGCGTTTTTCGAAGGCTCAAGGTATTTAGCCTCTCTTTGCAGCAGATCAGCTTCAGCCCGATTCGCAGCCTTGCCTGCCAACACGCAGATGACAACACCTGCACCGCTCTTGGTTTAGAAGAGATACACTACCTATACATGGCCTCCAGGGTTACTTGTCTAACAATTAACCCATAAAAGACTTCTGCAACTTCTTAATAACAGCAGCTTGTCCATTTTCAGCTCTCGAAGTTGAATATAAACAAGAGTTCATTTTGGCAACCCTAGTAAATCCACATGTATCATGGAGACAGCTTCAACTGCTTTCTCCCTCACTACTACTAAAGGAGAGCGCTTATAGTAGTAGCGATAATAGCGCAGTTGAAAAAGGCTCCAGCTGTCGCGTGCACTCCGAACTCAAAGTCTCCTTCGACCGACCAAGCCTTCCGTCCCTACATTGTGTGCGAATTCGTGCCGAACTTGTCTAGGAAGAATAAAAGACTGACTTTTAAATTCGCAAAGCAGGCGAAAGTCCAGGCATGCGTTGTATGGTACAAGCACGCATTCAAATTACATGATATCCAATAGAAGTGGACTGTGTGGTGCACGGTACAAAGAGATTGACTATAATGCTCCTTTATCGTTTCACTCATTACGACTACAGGAGCAGAAGACTGAAGAAGAAGTCGAGGGTAATCGCTTCAACACCAGTTTGGTATCGGTTCGACACCGGAAGAATGTAGGGCCTCGTTTCTCTGAGTAAAACGAATAAATCGATGAATCGTCGATAGAATCGAGAATAAAATGCGAACAGAAATCATAGCTTGCTGATTGCACTAGCGCATAACTCAAGGGTAAAACTAAAATAAAGGTCAAAGCACAGTGTAAACCAATCCTTCATCTAGATGCGCCCCAACTGGAGAACTCTACAGCTGGAGAATACAGTGGCGGCACTTTCAATGTGTCTTTTACCGCTTTTCTCAAGGCAGTCAAACACATATTTCTTGAAAGGACTTGCAGCTTACATACTCAACAATGTTTAATGGACAATCAATAAATCAATAAGCCTGAATCTGCGAACCTATCGAAGCAAAAGACCTCAATCCTTCTCCTAACCTACCAGTTTCTCGCTATGTGAAATGATTTTCGGATCCTTGGTTTTCAATTCCAATCTTGTTTTCGTAGCATTAGGGACTACTTCAACTTTGTAGTGCTCACTCAGCTTCTGAAACCAGACTATTTAACAAACGTGCTATATCGAACACTAAAAAGTCAAAGTCCCACCTTCAAAATGCCTTCCGTAAAGAAGCTTTGAGCATGCAGCCTTCGAGCGAACAGCTTTTCGGCAAAAATATGCAACGGAGAAGAGGCTATCCTCAACACCACTCCAGATGCAATAAAGACATAAGGCCATCCTAGGCCGGCTCCATGTAGGGCTGAAAGGACTTGGTTGACAAATTTGGCAGTGATTTATAAGGAAAAGTGACTTCAACGTAGCCCATATCCAGCCTCACCTTCCATCCCAAGCTGCAATCCCTGAGTGAAATAACAATCGGAAGCATACTGAAAGAGTGGTGCGATCGCTGATGGAAGAGAGCTGGATTCACGTCGGGAGATCACCTAGAAGGGAAATTAGTGTAGTATGAAAACTGAAACAGTGGGAGCAACTTTGGCAGATATGGCATAGCGATCTGAGCTGTGATCGACACTAAATGAAAAGAGATACCATCTCCGTAGCAGCGATCTTCAGCTTAATGCATGCATTTCTTGGATATTTCCTGGTCAACTGTGTTCCCCTCGACAAACACAAAAAGAATGTATGTATGTCAGACCTCGCCAAGAATGTACACCATTACGAAGCTCATCGAAGTATCGAGAAAGTACAGGCTGCCGCTGTGCCTTACGTTCGTCGACTTAAGGAAGGCACTCGACTCTGACGGAACTGAAGCGGTCACCGAAGCGCTGGTCAGGGGGTCATAACCAGTTCAATAGAGTACTTCGGGAGCTGTACAGGGGATTCACGACCAAGGTCTCGCCATTCTACAACGACGTCGTCATCGACGTGAAGAGAGTATTTCGCAGGGGGATACCATATCCTCGAAGCTCTTCAGCGCAACCCTTGAAAATGTATCGTGATCTAAAATGGGAAGAATGAAGATCTACGACCGAACTGCACCACCTTTGCTTTGCTAACGACGTCGTGTTCATAACACCGAGGGTAAAGTGAAGCGCGACGAATGCTCGCTCACTTCGATCTGCATGTGGTAGCGCTGGACTGCAGCTGAACCTTACGAAGACAGTGCACATGACGAACGGACGACTTTATGATGACGATTTTGGCTCATGAAGATCTCCAACCACACATAGCTAGGTCGTGAAGCTAACAAGTCCTCCGACCTACTACGGATTTGGGCAGAAGGAAACGAACGGCTCGAAAGCGTTCAAGAGTGTCGAAGTGGAGGTGAAGATGAAGAACGTTCGCGTCCGCGCTCATATATTTAAGTTTACCGTTCATCCTGTGTTAACATACGCCTCCGAAAACTTGGTTCTGCGAATGCAGAACGAACAGGAGACTACTGCAGCACGACGGGGAATTGAGAGGAGGACCTTCGGAGCAACGCGCCCAAACAGATAAGCGGGGCCTTCCCACAGAGGCGTCCTCGACGGTCAGAGACGTGAAGTGAATCACCGGACAGAGAGATGAGTAATGAAGCAACAGCTCCCGTTCTACGCGTCAAAAGATATACAGAGGAAAGTATATGTCATAAGCAATTGCCCTAGAAAAGGCCACCTTCTTCTCCTGAGCGTTTAGTCCCGCGCAGTCGCAGGGTCCGCTGTTCTTGTGATCTGTCGCCACCTCATCCTATCAAGGGCGTCATCTGCCGTGGCGCCGACTACGGCGAGATCTCTCTTGATGACGCCCTTCCATCTTTTCCTTGGGGCTCCTCTCGGACGCTTTCCGGGTGCCTCGAAATCTAGGGCCAACCTGTGGGGTGATCATCTGGTCTTCTGAGGACGTGTCCATACCACCTCAGGCGCTGCTCTCTCATCTTCAGCTGTATCGGGGCTGTCTTCATCACTGCCCTAACATCCTCGTTTCGCACCCTGTCCCGACGGGTCCATCCACATGCCCACCTCAGCATCCTCATCTCCGCCGCGTGCAGTTGCCGCTCCTGCGCCTTACCCAGGGCCCAGCTCTCACTGCCGTAGAGGAGGGCAGGTCTCACAACTGTTCTATAGAGCTTGCCTTTGAGCGTCCTGGAGCATCTACGGTCGCAGAGGATCCCTGTGGACTCCCTCCACTTGAGCCAGGCTGCGTTTATCCGTCCCCTGACCGCCTGGTCCACACTTCCTTCCTCGGATAGGTCACTTCCGAGGTAGCGGAATTCTTCCACCTTCTCGATCGTTTCCCCCTTGGCAGTCTAGGATCGATCCAGCGCACTGCTCAGAGCTGATGAACTTCGTCTTCTTCACGTTCAGCCGTAGGCCGTTGTCTGCGAGGCTCTCTGCCACACCTGCACCTTCTCCTCCAGCTCCTCCTGGTTGTCGGCTACTAGGGCGATGTCGTCCGCGTAGAGGATCGTTCTGAGAGAGCCTTCCTCAAGGTGGTTCACTATAGAGTCAAGCGTCAGCAGGAAGAGGAACGGGCCCAGAGCCGACCCTTGGTTTACCCCCACTGTGATGTCCACTTTCCTTGTCACCCCGTGTGGAGTTCGTATCGCCGCTTTCGAGCCCTCGTACATGTCCCTTATGACCGTGATCAGACGTTCCGGGACACCCCTCCCTCAAAGGGCATTCCAGATTACGGCCCGAGCTAGTCTGTCGTAGGCCTTCTCCAGGTCCAGGAATGCCAGGTAGCAGGGTTTTCGTTTCTCCCGATATTTCTCCATCACCTGACGAGCGATGAAGATGGCGTCTGTGGTGGACCTCTCAGGCATGAAGCCCCACTGCACCTGGGAGATGGGTACCATCTCCCTCAGCCTTGAGTCGACCAGTCGTTCGTAGATCTTCATCGTGTGTGAGATCAGTTTGATCCCTCGGTAGCTGGAGCATTCGGAAGCGTCTCCCTTCTGCTTGAAGATGGGGACTATGGTGCTGTTCCTCCAGTCATCCGGCATCTTACCTTCTTTCGTGATTCTGTTGAGGAACTGCGTCAGCCAGTTGATTCCGAGGTCCCCGAGCACCTTCCAAGCCTCTACTGGCACACCGTCAGGCCCTGCTGCCTTTCCGAGTTACATCTTCCCTATGGCCTTGCAAACCTCTTCTTGCGTCCAGGGTGGGATGGGTCCTTCCGTTGGTTGTTCTTCCTCGGCCTCCCGACGAGGGAACTCCTCGTTCAGGAGTTCCTTGAAGTACTCCTCCCATCTCTCTCTCTGACCTCGACCGGCTTCCGTAACACCCTACCGTCAGCACTCTTCACAGTCTTCACTACTCGCATGTCGAGGCTAGCTCTATGACGCGCCTTGGTCAGGCGGGTGGCGAGCTTCTCTCCCTCTGGCCCGTCTAGTTTCTCGTACAGGGCATCCATTTCCGCGTTCTTCGCCTTCGCTACAGCTGTTTTTGCCAGCCTCTTCAGTTTTCTGTAGGCTGTGAGATGCTCGGGTGCCCTCGCCTTCTGCCACAGCTTGTAGGCCTCCTTCTTCCTCTTCACCGCAGCCTGCACCTCTTCGTTCCAGAACCATACCGATTTATCCCCTCTGGTTTCTCCCTTTGTTTCTCCCAGGGTTTCCTTGGCACATCTCAGGATTGTTTGGGCTACCCTCCTCCAGGTCTCATTCACGGGACCAGCTGGATCTGGAAGGCCTGCTTCGAGAACTGCCCTTCGCAGCTCGTTCCGCTCTGAACCCCGCAGTCTCCACCATCGGATCCTGGGTTCCGTCCTCACTTTGGGCCTGGTGGGTAGAGGTATGCTAAAGTCGGCTACCAAGGGTCTATGCTGTGATGCCACGTCTTCTCCCGTAATGACCTTCACATCCCGGACTGTTTTCAGGGCAGCCCTTCGAACCAGGATGTGGTCGACTTCCGTCCTTCTTCCTCCGCTAGCATAGGTCACCTTCTGGCTCTCCCTCTTCGCGAAGAAGGTGCTACAGACAGCCAGGTCGTGGGCGATAGCCAGATCCAGAATTCGTTCTCCATCCGGGTTTATCAGGCCGATCCCTTTACCTCCATGAACCCTTTCCACTCTTCTGCCACTCCCCACATGCCCGTTCATGTCCCCTGCTATGGAGAGGTAGTCGCCTTCTGGTACGGACCTTATGGCTTCCTCGAGCGAGAGGTAGAAGTCATCCTTGTCGTGCTCGGAGCATCCGGTCTGCGGAGCGTAGACAGACATGATGGTCCAGTAACCCTCCTTCGTGTCCAGCCGCAGTGACATGATGCGGTCGTTTATTCTTTGGACAGCCGCTACTGAATCCTTGAGGGACTCCGCGACAGCTACCCCTACCCCGTACCTCTTGGTGTCCTCTACGTTGTAGTACAGCTTGACCCCTTCTCCGATCTCCCTGGCTTTCGCCCCTTTCCATCGCGTTTCCTGCAGACACAGGACTTGTATCCTTCTGCCTTCATCAGGTCAGCCACTTCCCTGGATCTTCCGGTCAGCGTTCCCACATTCAGAGTCCCCAGTCGAACTAGCTTCTTTAGCCGAGGTCGTTCGGCCCTCGGTAGCCCTCGCATACTGACCACAGAACTCGGGCGGGGGTTCTGTGCGCCACTTCCGGGTGACGTCCTAGCCTTTACACTGATTCTATTGCGACTTGTGATCATGGTTTTGTGACGAGGTTTCTCCATAAGTCGGCCTGTCAACCTGGGCCTGACGTTGGAACCGTTGCCATTTTTTCAATTTTTGCAGGGCATGGCGTGCCGGAGCCGGGAGTCGAACCTGTGACCGTTTGTGCATGAAATTACACTACTAACCACTAGGCTAACTCGGCTCGCCCTAGAAAAGGCCACCATCGTGCTCGAACGGAGTCCGGGAGACACTTTGAATGTGTACAGCCCTACCTCCTCGAAGAAGTTCGAGAAAGCCATCAAAGAAGCTGTGGCAGCGCGACAGGAGGTACACCCGCCCCCGTCTGGGGGCGTGGCGTCAGGAGGTACACGGCTGTTCGACGGATCGGAAATTTTTGTTTTGCGTTTCAAAGGTTTCGTAAGGCAGCCGATAGACTCATGGCGAAGCCTAGGGGGTTGGGGTGGGTGAGCAAGGGGGATGAGAGGAGGATCGCACGCCCCCCAGCAGGGGCTGGTGTACCTCCTGACCGTCCATCAAGCTGTTGTATCCCTCACAAACAAGTCTATAACCATTTTAACGAAGAAATTGAGGAACCTACATCTTGGGGATGTCGCTTGACCTTCGAAGCGACGGTCGTTGAGCAACACGGAAGCACCCTGCTGAGCGCAAGTGAGCTCCCGCGAGACAGCATAACCCACCTTCAAATGGGTATCGCTAAAAATCTAAAAGTCGAATGCCTATATTTTCGGGCAAAGCAGCTGAAAATAGAGATCATGCTATCACATCTAGAAAACAATTGAGCCGCACAGAATAGGGTTTTATTATCACAGCCATACGTCAATAAATAGGACAGACCGACGAACTGAACTGTGAACTCACACCAATCACAGACAAGAACCGCTGAGGTCGGAAATGTACATTATAGTAGGGATATACATCTGCGCAGAAGGGAACATAACCTCGTAGGTTGAGCTTAGAGAACTGATAAGAAAATAAATAAAGAAATCATCAACCGAAATATCATAGTTTGTAACAACGAAAGACCCACGATCTTCAGACTGGAGGCGGCTTCCTAGCTCCCTAGCCGTTTTCCAGGACCGACAAAAGGGGCGGAGCTCCTGGGCTTCTTAACCTGCTGCGGACCGTCACCTTGTGCGTAGAACTGACTGCTGCTAGAGGGCATAGCAGCCGCTGCACCAGCTCGCCCAACAGACGGTTGCGCAGGAGTGGATGGGCCGCCGCCTCCAGAAGACTGGGAGATAACTATGGCAGCCACAACGACGGCCAGCATCATTGGACCGGACAAGATGAAGCCTAGCACGGCGACCACCAGGTGGAGCGGGTCCACGCGGTATCCGGCCACGTTAAAGGAATCGAGTCCGAACTGCCGAAGGCGGTCATTGCCGGCGTTCCAAATAGAGGAGAAACTTCCCGTCACCGCGTCCTGAAATAGTGGAGTAATGTTCGCAGTAGTTCACTTATCAGAACTAGTGACGGGATAAAAATTCCCAAAATGGGTATTGCCAATGAAAATGATCTACAAAAGGGCACCAATACTTCGCGCAGTCGACGGGATCGTTCCTAAAGCTAAACATCGAGTCACCACTGATCAAACCAGACCCACCAGATGCGGATCTATATTGTTGTCTGTTGGATAGATCTCAGTGCTCAAGGAACGGGGAAATTAACAAAAATGCGGTGATTGTAATCGAATACCTAGCGACCGCTAGTGTATAACGAATGACCTCATGATGTGATCATATGGAAAGAGGGGAGAGAGCGCAAAAAGGCGTTACTTACCGAATCAAGACAGTGTTTAGTCTGTGGTGAGCTAGGCATAGATTAAACATGGAGGACATTAAGCGTCCGCAGAATGCCTAGCTGGTAAACGAAAACGAAGCGCGCTAATCTCACCCCACACGGTAGGCATCGAGGGGGGAGCCCACGTTGGAGACGATTTCAATACCAAATGCGCTGTTTTGCTATTTGAACATGTCGACTGCGGAAAAACGGGAGGGGGGCGTTCGTATCGGCTGGTTGTAGGCGCCGCCGCCGCGCGCTCAGGTGGCCATACCTGCGGCGTCATCTCCCCGCTCGCCGTCTCCACTCACGCTCTGGCACCCGTCGCGCGCGCGGCGACAACGGCCCGACGGAGGCCGTCGTCGGCGGCCCCACGGACGGCCCGACGGACGAGCAGAGCACGCAGGAGGTCAACCAGATTTGTTGGGACTGCAATCGACAGGATGTTCAGAGGATTTACAAAACCAGTGTAAGGATACATGTTGGCATGATACAAACATAGCTCTGCATCAGAATTTCGAGCTCTATCTAATGAGCTCTACCTCAAGCTCATCAATGCCACCGTTGATGCGATATTCTTCGAATTTGAAACTGAAAAATAATTCTTTGCAATCCTGCTGCGAAGCTGTCAAAGGAATGTTTCCAGACTAAAATTTCACACAGAATTCAACTACGTCGTCTAAATACCTTCTAGAGCTCTTTTTTAAAGAAAAAATTGTGTGGATGACACCGTTGGGAATATGTCTCCAAGACAACATTCTACACAGAATTCAATTACGAAATTTATGTTCACAAATACAGTGTGTCCCAAAAATGTATACGCTGTTTGAAGGTGATAACCTTGCTCAGAGTAAGGGTACTGGAGAACTTGATGGCTCATATAAAATTTTAAGACAGTAAAAATCTTCTGACAAATGAGGGTATAGATTGCGCCATGCGCTCGTCTGAAACCTTGCATTTTACACTCGAATAATTGTTTTCGCTTGAATACTTGTTATAATTTCTCCAAAAAGTGGTCGTTTCGATTGATGTGAGCTCTTTAAAGGTTTGAAAGTTCAAAACACATTATGGCTTGCGAAAAATGCAGAATCCTAAACCCTAAAAAATCCTAAGAATCCTAAAAAATGCATGTACTATTTGAGTGGTCCTATCATTGGTGATAGTGAAGCTTTTGAAGATGTTTAACACTCATATAAAAGCACAGGGTAACGAAATTTCCGTGGTGTGCAAATAGTCAAGATTGCGCCATGCACCGGACTGAAACCTTGCATTTAAGACTCGATTGATTGTGCATGGGCTAACTGCTTGTTAAAATTCTGTTACTACTTGGCCACACTAACCTGTGCAGCGCCTCTTTTAACGTTTAGAAATTGACAATTACGTGAAAGGCAAGTGAAGTGTGAGTTTATTGATTACACAATTTATCACTTCCGCTATCGCTCTAACAATCCTCTCTACATTTTTAAGCTCATAACAAAAGTCAGGCCCGGCTCTAAGCCTTTCTACTAAGGGAAGGAGTTTATCCTGAAGTGGCATTGGAAGTTTGAAAACACCGTAGAAGTGCGTAGTCGACTCAGCGACACCCTGTATTGACTGTAGAGTGGAGAATTTGTGTTAGCTCACTATATGCTCCATTCACAGAAGTAATGACGGTGGTAAGCAACAATTGATCAATAGACATGTCCTACTACCTGGTAATAAACATAACCTCGGCCCCCTAGACGCACGGCCTCCAGGAGGTCGAGGTCTTATAAGAGGGCAATGAAAGACTATGTGTTCAGTGACCTCGTTTATCCCCAGAACTGAAGTTTCGGACCGCTTCATTGACATCCACAAAGAATCGATGAATTGACCAATATCGGTTGATGATCGATCGAAACATCAAAAACGAACTTCAGATTCGTGCTCAACGATCTCGGTCACCCTCACGGCATAAGTTTTGTACCGCTTGAATGACATACACAAAAAACGCACACAACTCTTTTATATGTAATAGAATAGGATATCAACTTCGTGATTGAATTCTGCGTAGAATGTTGGCTTAGAGACATTTCCCCAACGGTGTGATATACACAATTTTTTCTTTAAAAAAGAGCTTTCTAGAAGGTATTTAGACGACGTAGTTGAATTCTGTGTGAAATTTTAGTTTGGAAACATGCCCATTACAGCTTCGCAGCAGGATTGCAAAGAATTATTTTTCAGTTTCAAATTTGAAGAATATCGCATCAACGGTGGCATTGATAAGCTTGAGGTAGAGCTCATTAGATGTAGCTCGAAATTCTGATGTAGAGCTATGTTTGTTTAGCGCCAACATATAGCTTTACACTGGTTTTGTAAATCCTCTGAACATCCTGTTGATTGCAGTCCCAACAAATCTGGTCGACCTGCGTGCTCCGCTCGCCCGTCGGGCCGTCGTCGTGGGGCCGCCGACGACGGCCTCCGTCGGGCCGTTGTCCGCCGCGCGCGCGACGAGTGCCACAGAGTGAGCGGAGCCGGCGAGTGGGGGATGACGCCGCAGGTATGGCCACCTGGGCGCGCCTCCGCGGCGTCCACGACCAGCCGATACGAACGCTACGCACCCCGGAAAAACCACACGCTTCTTTCGATTCGCGCACGTGCTCCAACAGTTATAATGGTAGCTACTCTTTTCAATCACCACCGAGTTCTTGCCCTTCATTCCATGTTTAGGCTCTAAGACTATGCATTCTATACACATACCAATCAGCAACATTGAGAGTGCAATCCTCTCTTGAACCACTCCATTACACCGAGTACTAACCCAACCGAAAACAGCGGCAACAACCGATGCCCCACTCTCAAGTCGATCAAATCAGGGACAAGTGGTTCCCCAAGAAATGGCACATTCGCGAACCTAGCTGGCCCCGATCTACTTGAGCTGACTCTAGGGCCGTTAATTCGAGATGCCGAACCCTAGTCTCGTTCACAAACGCATTCATTCTTCTAGCTGTAGATGACGGTTGATCCCTTTCGGTTTCCGAATGTAAGATTACGCTTATATATCGCTACGGCGTCTTTTCTTCAGTTTACTCAGAATTAGTATTGCTCATAACGGAATGATATGGGAAAGTACAACTGCAAGTGCTCACTCTTTAGGCTCCGAAGAAAACGCATGTCACGAACTGCAAGCCCAAGTGAAATTTCATAACAGCAGTTTTCGCTTCCATTACAACATTTCTATGGTCGATATGGTATGCCACGAGTAGGAATATAACAAAAATAACAGGCGGACATAACAATCTCAGCAAAACAGAGGATAGAGTTGGCCTCCGCAGCCGTTAACGGTAAGTGGGCTGTTTGAGATGTAGACCCTGTCTAGACCCCATGCGTTGGAACGGGAAATTGAGCTCGGCAGCTTCCCTTGTGGTGGAAAAGGACGTTCTCTTCCACTGTAATTTCTCCGACTTCACCAACCCCGTGGCATCTCACCATACAATTCTTGATTAACATGGTACATTGTACGCCCTACTCTTCGATGAAAAAAATCATTCATCGCTATTCTATCGCTGGTCACCTTGACTGGAAACTGTTACTCCCTCAGTTTTCAGTTCTCCTTTCATGGAAATGGTGAGGGTAACCACCGCTGTCTCGTATGACACAGAGGAGGGTACTAAGCCGGCTGGTCTGTACAGAACTAGGCAAGGGAACGAACTCCGGGGTCTGGCTGATCTAACTTATCCGTTTTAAGATACCTTGCCGGTATGCTTCGAGCACCAGCCCGCCTAGCAGAGGAACATACCCGCTTGTGTTAGTAACTTGCTTGTTGTTTGAGCGCGATTTATAGAGACACCTGTGACCGAATTTGTCATACACTTCAATTCATCGAAACCACTAATCTCTATAGCAAGGGTGAAAACTCAAGGAAAGGTCCAAATACGTGGCAAGCACCTGAGGCGGCTGCGGGTCCCGGGCGGGTGGGCGTTGCGGGGCGCCGGCTCTCCGTTGACTGCTGCGGGGATCGTCATCACTGACCACCTCTCCACTGCTCAGCACCCTCACCATCTGAAACTGCAAAGCACATGAGAGTTTATCGGCACGAGTGTACGCCTTTGAAGGAAATAAGGTGGCGAATGTGGAGGAGAAACAAACTTCGACTCGAAATGAAGCATGAAACCAACTGACTTGGACGGGAAAGGTGCACAATAATAAGTTGGAAAACCAGTAACGCACCAAGTATTGTAGCAGTCATTGAGGACGATGTGGAATGTATGCAAGCAAGAGGCATCGCTTGAAGTCCTCCATATAAGTTTGTCCAAAAAGGATCGGACACTACCACAGTGAGGTAGGACCGTCTTAGCGAAATAAGGAAGGAGCGAAAGAGCAGAAGAGGTTATATAGCGGAAAATCTGGAATCTTTCCTTACCACGAGGTGTCTTGGCGGATCACTCTTCAAAAGGGTCCATCATATAATGTTAGATCAACGATAAAGCACAGCACAACAAAAAGACAAAACGGGTCAGTCAGTCATAGCCTGGACGGACCAAGACGTTCCTAATCCCACCACCCGCTTGCTAGAATTCGATTAAAAAGCTCACTAGACGCTTCACGATATCCACGTGCAAATTCACGGTAGATGATGGTAGGGCGTGGAAAAGGATATGCAACTGCAACTGTTATTAGTGCTGGTCCCTCAAACTAGGGGCGGATAACAAAACGACTTTTTCCGACGTTCTACATAAAAGCACCTTGCCAAGCTGTTGGATGAAGATTAGGCGCTCCTGCTCTGAATTTTCCCGATGCCCCCTATATTCCTGCCAGCAGCCGAATCTTGAGGAGAAACACGTGGTGTGAGCGACCGCACTGAAGGCTCGTGCACAGTTTCACTGCGCTGTCGCACCGCGCTGAGGGGTTCATTTTTTGCCACATCCCCCACGTCGGCGCGGTGCGGTAGCGCTGCGTAGCTGGAAGGTTGCCAGCAGAGGCACGCAATCCCGCGAGCCACACGCCACACCACGGCACAGCGCGGTGAAAATGGGAGCTCCAATTTCCTCAGCGCAGTGACACCGCGCGGTGCCACTGCGCGGTGAGTGTGCACGGCCCCTCACCGCGCGGTGGCTCCGCGCTGTGGCACAGCGCAGTGAGCCGCCTATGCTACAACATGGGTGGTTCACTGCGCTGTCGAACTGTGCACGAGCCTTGAAAGAACATGCTATCCTACCGCAGATGGTAGGTATATCAAGGATATTCACGCTCAGGTCCTGTTTATACTTCCCGACGGAAGCGATTGGTCGGCCAGGCAAATGATACGCATCGACTTTTGCCAAGCGATCGCCCATCAAAAATCAATTGTTTGATTTGCACAGCCGATCAATACCTCCCGTTGCGAAGCACGAACAGGCACATGAACAGGGTATCCTTTCCCGAGCGAACCAGTCCTTTTTGTCATTCCCGTCTCGGACTATGAAGAGGCCTAAGAGGAAGTGCAGCCCTTACCCGTGAAGGTCCTTATGCAGCCTGAATTTGGTCGTCTCTCGATATTTCCTTCCGGAAATATGCAGTATAGTTCTCCTACAATGTGATACCACCGACAATCTCGTAGGCCAGTGACAGAACATCAAGGGATTGAACTCTGGGATGTGGCTGATCTAATTTCGCGACTCGTGTTAAGACTGCGATGCGGGCACAGGCCTGACTAATACATCGAAAGGGGCGCGTCGTGGCTCGAGGGGGGGGGGGCACCTGGTATCCAAATATTCAAGGTTTATTCGACTTGTAAAAAGGCATGGGAATGCCCAACTACATTAGAATTGACCCAGCTTTGTCTAGGATACACCACTACCACATATATTAATTTCGCGAATCACATAGCATAATACCATATTGGATTGACCTACCTGGTGCCAAATTCATAAACGACTTACGTAGCCGCGATATCTGAGCTTTGAGTAAGCGCTCATCGCTCACCATATCGCTTGATAAGCTTACAATTCTACGTTAAAGTTACGTAAGTCGTTGATGAATCCGGCCCCTGGTGAACGACCCCCCCCCCAAAGCCACTTAGCACCTCGACATCTACCGTTGATTCTGGAAACAAACTTGTACAGTGAAGCTTTTATACACCGAAAATACTACATCCTGATTGATAGAAATCTCAGCCAAGTTAAAACCCACGCAGTGCTACCCTAGTACACTCGAGATTTGCGTAGACCTTCAGCATTCTAACTTTGGGCAGAACTACCGCACTGAACAACTCGGCGCAAATGGGTTCAGAGAGTCCCCATGTAGGACAGCCGTGTAAACGATGCGATGTACGAAACATGAATTTCTCTTGCAGAACTGGTGTTTTACCCCTACAGTGAACTGCGGTGAGCCATTCCTGATGTAATTGGAGACACACATTCCTTCTTTTCAAGACGGACAACCACTGAGTAGGTCTTGACCCCCCCCCCACTTGCACCAACAACAGAACAGAACAGAACAGAACATTTATTAGCCAAAATGTGATACAAAGTAAGTTTTGTCCAAAAGGATACATCGAAAGTTGGCTTTTGAAAATTATCAAAATCAGAACGTAGAAATTTGTTGAGCAAAAGGAGTAATACAGATCAGTTTAGCACAAAATATAATGGCAAAAGTCAACGATTTAGTCTTTCAACGACAGCAAAAGCGTTTTGTTTCCATGCTTAAACTAAAGTGAAAAACGCTTCTTTTCTTAAGACCGACTCCGTGATTCATAAACTGAAAAAGGTTATTATATGTTAAAGCAAGCATTTTGCCTAAAAACTAATTTGCAGTCGACCTCACAAATGTACTCTTTGTTTAAAAAAGTTTTCCAATTTGTAATTAAACATGGAATTTGAATCAACTTTCACCGTTTCAACAAGAATGGCTCGAGGGTACAAGCCTCAAGTCGTTGCGCAGGTAGTGCGAGCGAGGCAGCAAAAACAGGGCTCTCGTGGTGGGACCACTATTAGAAGACTCCGAATTTTCTCGGCCCGTCGCCATTTCTTGACCGGGCTTCCGGCTCGCTTCTTTGCTTGCGCTGGTGTGGTGTTGAGTGCTGTGCTTCTATAGGAGCTTATTGTCAGGTTCGAGAGCAGATAACTTGGATTGGGTCTAAAGATGGCGATGAACATACCGAAATCCGGCTACAATCGCTTCATGAAGGAGGGAGCGCAGGTTTGTGAGCGAGGAGTGCTTTAGAATATTGCTTCTAAGGATGTCTGATGTTGAATTTGCAGCATTTCAAAGGCACTGACGAAGCAGTCCTGCGAAATACCGAAGCTTGCGTGGAGCTGGCTTCTCAGCTGAGATCGGCTTACGGACCGAACGGTGAGTGAGCTTCCTAACATTAAGAGCTGGTAATTCCTCTCACGTCCAATTGTTCAGGCATAGTGAGTTTTTAGGCATGAACAAGATGGTGATCAACCATATTGAAAAGCTGTTTGTCACCAATGATGCCGCCACGGTTCTAAAGGAACTCGATGTTCAGCATCCAGCTGCGAAAATCATTATTATGGCCAGCCAAATGCAAGAAAAGCAGGTGCGTAATCTTGTTCTTTGAGAGACATTGGTATAGTGGTTGGGGGTCACCTTAGCATGCCGCAGCGGGCAGTGGTGGCGAGTTGCTACTATACATTGGATCCCAATGAATCATTTGAGGATATCCGATTCGGATAACCAGCTCCGAATCATCCAAAAATCCGGTGTCCGCGCAATTGTCGTTATCCGAATCATCCAAAAATCCGGGGTTCGCAGAGTCGCCGTTATCCGAATCATCCAATTATCCGAAGATTTTCGATCGTATCCAATGTATAGTGGCTACATACAGCGAATGTTAATACACTCTTATTTCCTCGTTTCGATCACAGATCCGTGTTTTATCGACTTCCGAACTGGGCAGGGCACTCTAGGATGTAGGCAGTTTTAACACGGATGCGTCACTCCAGCCACACCTGGACTCCCTTCCCCTGCCTAAATAGAACAGAGTTATAGCATTGTTTGTTTGCCTTCTTGACTATCAGTGTGTCATCATTTCTTTTTCCGTGTTATTAACGCTTTTTATAAGGTGACACCCCTCCCCCCCCCCCAACTACCATGATGCCTGAGAAACTTCGTATGCACCTACCAGTGAAGTTTTCGGGGTACTAAGCGGACCCAATCGGACCCATTTTAGTCGCAGTTGCTCCATATAGCTTTCAAAAAACGGCACTAAACGGGCTGGTGCCCGTTCCATTATGAGACCATGATCATGGGACACTCAAATAAAAACCTTATCCGTGCTTCCCTCCGCTGACGCGGAGGAGAGCACAGAACTAGGCAAGAGAAGGGGTGTGGCTGATCTAATTTTCCCGTTCTAAGATACTTGCCGGTGCATAGCGGGTACCAGTCCGCTTAGTACCCCGAAAACTTCACTGGTAGGTGCATGCGAATCGAAGGTGCTAGTCTAGAGGGGTCCATCCTCATTTTCTTTCATGAAGTTCTAGAAATTTGTTCAAAAACTTTTACGATGTGTACAGTGGGCTTGAACACGTACACGTTGTAACTATTGAAGGTAATCTAAGCCTGCTTCGGCTGGAGTGGAAGAGATACGGAGTTGACACTCCCCTCTGGACTTGTTCCTAATGAAGTCCTACTATGCGAGTAATAAGGAGTCGTTGAGTGAGATTTTCGCATAGCATGGTCGTTCAATATAAAGTGTATATAATTGGTTTGCCTCACATGCGTTATATTAACGATGATTGGTAAGATGGCATCTGCTGTGGGCTCTGGGCTTTTACGATCTGAAACTATCTTGGTTACGTTTAGTACGATTTAGTAAAGGGCTGAGACTGGTAAAGCGCCATGCGATAGCAGCGGAATTCTTCAACGAAAAAGAAGGGATGAGGGATAAACGTCCTTTTCACACAAAAACGAAGTTATGCAGCCGAGAGCTAATCAGCACTGGAAGCCACGTGCACTTCAGTCAAATTGGTGCGTGTCGTGCTCAGACACTAAGCTATATTGTCAGCAGTGCTTCTAAGGCAGTTCCCAAACCGTTCGTAGGTCAGTTTAAAGAACGCGATGAATTTACTGACTTCCATCGATAGGGCTGACACTGCTGCTGATGTGTCTGAAACGGTTCTTGGAGTCGGGAAGTACGGAAGCGAAAAATTCATGATTTTCTTCAATCCATTAGCTCCTATTCCTCAGCTATTGGTTGAGAATTTTATTGAAGTATATTACAGGTCGGAGACAACACCAACACAGTGGTGATACTTGCAGCCGCTCTGCTCGAACACGCAGCCCAACTCATCAGCATGGTATGCTTTTGGTAGAGTTTACTTGGTAAATCGCGTTTATTATGTTAAGGTCCCAGTGTGTGCCTAGTCGTGCCATTGTGTTAATTTGATTATTTTATAGGGTTTAACACCGCAGGAAGTAGCCGCTGGTTACGAGCAAGCCGCTGAAAAGGCGTTGGAAATCCTTCCTACTCTAGTGATAAAGGAGGCTACGGATTTCAGAGACGCTTCAATGGTAATTTCAAATTCAATGTAGAAGTTTTTATTTTGTGATAGTGAATCCAATATCAGATGTAGTGGGAGTGTTTCAGTAGTTCATTTGGCTATTTTTTGACGAATTTTAAAGAACTCTGTCCTATTTTTTATTTTTTATTTATTTATAAGGTTCTGTTTACTTTGAGTTGCTGAGTGCGAAGCTCAAGCTGTCAAGGTGCAGTACGGGCTAGGGGAGGACCAGTCGCACTTAGAGTTGGACGCTTTGTGCAGCCTACGGTAGGATATAATATTTCGCTTGCCTAGCTATGGCCCAGCTCAGAACTAGGCTTGCGCTAGAATAGTGGATGCAAGCCCAATCGGGGGAGGGGGATTCCACCTGATACCCTCTTGCAAGATTGGTTATTGGAATAAAAGAACATGTGGAACATAAAGTACGGTAGGATATAATATTGTTACTTGATATTGACCATGTTACTTTATGTCCTCTGGTCGAATGGATTCAAGTCATTTCCTTTAAGCCTCAAGTGGCTGGTACTGAGGTTGCATGCTGTTGTAACAATATTTCGTTGCGATCAAAACTCTAGCGCCAGTCGAGACTCGAACCCGCCCCACACCTGCTGACCCGACGGGAATGCTCTACGCCATTGCACCACCGGCGCTGTTTGATCGAACGCAAATGTCGAATGGATGCCTATAACTGAATTCCTCGTTGGATGGAAGGTGAAAAACACGGTAGAATGGAACAAAACCTGGAGCAAATTCAAACAACAGGGCTATCGATAGTCGACGCATACTGGGGTGGATCAGGAGACGCGTAAGGACATGACGCGACAACGAGCAGTGTGCTGACCGAAAACGTCAGAGGGTTTATTCAGATGAGAGTACCAGGTGGACCTCCCGCCGCCGCGATTGGATGTACACCGAATAGTAAACTCGAAGTAAAAACAAAAAGGTAAGAAAAAATAAAACTTTTAAGAGGTCCCCTCCGACTCCGTATTGGGCATCTATCAGTGACACTCCTTTAAATACGTTGTTGTTTGTTTGAGTGCATAACATCGTACAACCGCTATATCTGCTTCACTCGGCGAAAAGGGCTGCTTTCCACACAGTCTCCATCCTTTTATCTTAATGCGAGCTCAAGCAGTAGGATTTCCATTGTTAAACGTTCTTTAGGTGAAAAAATTTCTGCGCTCTGCCATTACTTCAAAGCAATACGACAACGAAGAGACGATTGCTGAACTAGTTTCGAAGGCTTGTGGTATGTTTTCTGTGTGGTCATGTCCTCGAGGTAGTATAGTCCGGGTTCTTTAGTTCTGACCGTGCCGAAAAACAGCTTCAACTTCAACGTCGACAACATCAGGATCTGCAAGATCCTAGGATCAGGAGTAAACACGTCGCTGGTGAGTTCTATAGTACTGTTCCGTTATTTTCTCGGATTTTATGGGCGTGTCTTTCTTGGCGTTCGGTACCGTTGTTCGGCAACTCTTTCATCTCAGGTGATGAACGGCATGGTTTTCAAGAGAGGTGCTGAGGGAGAAGTTAAGAGTGTGCAAAACGCTCGCGTCGCAGTTTTTACATGTCCGTTTGACCTAACCCAGACCGAGACCAAGGTAAGGTTTTGTTGTCTCTCCCGATCACTACTAGTTTTTCAACGTCCATGCCTGTTTAGGGCACCGTCCTCATCGAGAATGCGGAGGAATTGATGGGATTTGCAAAGGGAGAGGAGAGCGAGGTTGAGAATCAAGTGAAAGCCCTTGCCGATAGCGGTGTTCAGGTAGCATTTCCATCTGCTGTGTATACTTTTATCTACCGTACACCTGTTTCAGGTGGTTGTTGCTGCTGGCAAATTCGGTGATCTCTATTTGCACTTCCTCAACAAATACAAAATTATGGCAATCAGGTGAGTCTGCAGGAATACTGGAGTTATTTTCAGTGTATTTAGTGATATTGATTTGTTTTCGAGTTGCTATGGATATTGGTTATAGTTTTAGTTTTTAAACAGTGTAATTACTGTTAGAGCGTTTGGAAGGTGCATTTACATGCGCGTCTTTAAAAAGCACGTTAAATAATTCGCGAGCAATGCTATTAGATTTCGCTCGGGTGAACTGCAACCGATATGTCATGCTCATTCCAGTGACTAGTGCCTGTATGAAGCGTTGAGACTTGCAATCCTATTTGTCTAACTAATCAAAGCCTAGCTCTGCAATGGAGACGCGGCGTCTACATTGAAGATGCAGCTATGTTCATTAAGTCTATTCCTCATCTAACTGCAATTTTTTGCTGCTTTTTCTGCGCAAGTATTTCGAAGCTTCACCGCTTTTAGCCCCTTTACCGGCACGCCAGAGGGGAGACGAAAACGTATTGAGTCTCCAAGGTTTCTCAAGTAGGCCAATATACGTGGTGTTAGCTGGCTGATGTGGACACGAATGCTTCCTCCCTCTGTGTTTTGTTTGTTTGTGCAGTAAGTCCTTTAAACGAACGGAGAAGTTTAGAAAGACATTATTTGCATTATTTACATTGCACAACTACCATGCGCAACTAATACTTCACAAAATTCAAGTGAACTCACCAGGGTGTTGTGCTTTGAAGTCGTAACAATCAATCGCTGGCGTTCTGTCATCTGGAGGTTTGGGAGTATTTTTTATCTATTTACCTCTGCAGTTATCAATGGTTACTCTGTCTTTAAAATCTTTGTCTCATTAAAGACGCTGTACTTAGCTGCAATCCCTATTACGTGCCCTTTAATACTTCTTTCTAATGTGTTGCTGTTACATGTTTTACTAGTGCTGTGAAAACTTTTAAAGGCGAGTTGCCCTATCATATTTTGAAGTTTCCGAACTGGTACAGAGCTGCAGTCCTAAAATTTGCATGTCTGTTGTCGTTATCTCGAATGCCATTTAAATATTAGGCGCGAATCTGTTGTATTCAGACTTACTTCGAAGTTTGATCTACGTCGTCTCTCTCGTACTGTGGGTGCTCAAGCTCAGGCTAGAATTGTGAGTGTGGTTCGTATTTGTTGACGTTCGTGTCACTACGTCGAACTTACAATGTCGTTGTTTCAGTGTGCTCCTCCTGTGAACTTGCTGGGGACATGCGACTCGGTCACTGTTAAGGAAATAGGAGAGGAGAACGTCGTTGTCTTTGATAATAAGGTTCGTCTGCCCGTTGCTTTTCTCAAATACAACTCTAATAGCAGGTCAAGTGTTTAGGGAGAGAGAGGAAATGTAGCTACAATCATCATCCGTGGCTCTAGTCAGTCGAGGATAGACGATGTTGAGCGAGCTGTCGACGATGCTGTGAATACGTACAAGGCTCTGACCAAGGACGGAAGAGTGCGTTCTTTTTAACTCTTTCGCTAATTTGTTTTTGTTTTTGTTTTAATGGACGCGATCGCTTAGTCAGGGGCATTCTTCCTTATAAACTGTTGAATATGCTGTTCTCTCCCCAACCGTCCCCGGCCGGGTATGAGGCGGTCTCCACCCACATCCCCGGTATTTCATCATGCGCCATCGATTTTTCGCTCCGGGTACCGTCCCCAAGTCGGGCGAGAATAGCATACGGCCCCAGGGCGTGTGCAATCCAAGCTGCCGGTGTGGAGACTGCTTTCGTCGCTCATGGGGAGTCGGCGGCTGGGTTGTGCACTCTTCGTGCGGCGATGCGCATACGGAAAATGTGCAAAAAACGCAACAAGATCACGTGCTCGTCAAGGTCCCCAAATCCCGTGTAGTCATCTGGAATGCAAGTACGCCACAACGCAGGAGAATCGAACCCTCGACCTCCCTCGCGTGAAGCAACCGCCTTACCCACTTCACCACGATCCGCCTGCATGCAGCGAGCCATTGCGTGAACACAATACATCGATCGAATTTCAACGCGGACGCCGACCGCGATCTCTAGCTAGGAGCGCGCAGACAGCAAGAGATTACGGTGTAGAAATTGTGGCCGTATGGCGAAATCATCTCTGTGGATTACCTGCTTCGAGTGATAGTACTCCGTAGACTGAAGTAGAGTAGTGATTAGTTGGTATGTATCATCGGTTTTATGCGTATTCATTTCCCAGACGTTCAGCGGCCTAGCGGCTGCCAAACGTCTAGTTGGCGGCTTCGTCTCCCAAACCCCGAGAATAGAAGGACCCCAATCTTTCTAGTTTTTTTCTTTAAGCCTTTTAACTTTTATTACAGTAAAAAAAGCTGTTTTTGCTATGTAGATTAGTGCGACGGGATGTGGTAGGATAGAATCTTCCTGCTCCTATGAAGCCCATCCACCCTCTATCGCATGTACGCGTTTTATTCTTCGAAGTGCCCGTTCTCTACTTGGCGAGAAACATCATGACACAATCCGAAGTGCTTCATCTGCAAAAGCATGATTAAAATTAGTCGGTATTGGTCGACAGGTCGCCACCTTTTATTGGCCGACGGCAATAATACAACCTCTCTCGTTATAACGCGTTTCAAGGGACCGGAGAAAATCCGCGTTATAACGGGAGTCACGTTCTAACCGGAGCTGTCCTTTTCTACTTTCTGTTACGCGCAGATTTATCTATATTCGCATGTAATGACAAAATATTTGTCTAAAAATAAAATATGACCCGGTGCTGAAATATGTGACGATGAAGAGAGTATGAAGACAAACAACATCCTCAGATTATTAGTGTGAATTTTAGCCCACATCTGTTGTTTCTGATAGAGAAAACCCTCCAATCTACGGCAGCTTCTGACGGCTATCGAGAGTCTTATGCTGTGCTCGACAACATACAGACCACGAACACTTGTCGTCGCGCGAAAAACATCTACATGCGTCTAATACATTGTCGCACGAGTGCTGATCGTGACTGTGAAGGAGGCAATAGAGGGGTAGGTCTGATCCCAGACGGATCAGCATCTTGGTCGTCTTCATTTCTGTGTGGGACCAGAAGTCAGCCCTGGCCGCGTTATAACGGGAGTCATTTGGAACGCAGAGTTCCTCTCAAAAGCGCGCTATAACGAGAGTAGCGTTGTATCCGACACGTCTTAAGCGGAGTTGATTTGTATTGGCGTAAAGGTAAGCTGGCCGGGACCGGGAGAAAATCTATGTTATATCGAGAGTCGTGTCTTATCCGGAGGAGTTATAACGGGAAAGGGCTGTACTAAACGGAGTGGGAGTCAAGCAGGCACGTGTGACGCTGAGTCCCGACTCACGGTCATCACGTTGCCACGACGTCTATGACACTCCTGCACCCGGCACACGTGCCACGACCTTTGTGACTCGTCTTCAGAAACCCGACACACATTGGATGATATTGAGGGAAAATACTGGTCCTATTATTCACCTCTAGTGGTCCCCCTTTGTTGAACCCGTCTTCAACACATCCTCTGAATCCTAACGCACGTTAGACGACGTCTTCCGCATGTCTTTTGAATCCTGATGCATGTTGAACGACGTCTAGGGAACGTTTTGCAACCATTTACATGTCCTTCTGAAAACTACTTCTGTTGCGATTATGGAGAATGTAGAGGTGTCTAAGTAAGTGGATAAAGTGGGCGAAATCGTGATGACTGAAGAACGATTCCCCTTCCCTGAAATTCATCCAGAAGCACGAAGTCCTGGCTGGTACGGTTGCCAGAGCAGCTTTTGAAGAAGGCAGATGTTGTAGATTGAATGTTGATCGCGTCCAAGGTGGTCTTCGCAAGGTACTCCGTTCGCTTTGCTAAAATTCGTATGCCTAAGCCTGATGGTGGTGCTGTCTGTTCATCTGATAACTATCTGAGCGTCTAACAGTGGAGTAGCACACATTAATCGTTACGCTTTCAGCTTCTCCCTGGTGCTGGGTCAGTGGAAATTGAGTTGGCTCGGCAGATCGAGTCGTTTGGAGAGAAATGCCCAGGACTGGAGCAGTACGCAATCAAGAAGTTCGCCTATGCTCTAGAAACACTACCAAAGAGTTTAGCAGAGAACGCCGGCATGAACGTGAGTTTTTCTTCAAAATTCAGATATGCAGTAAGGTGCACGTGAAGCACTGCACCCTTTTCAGGCCACTGACATTTTAACGAAACTGAACGCGGCGCACGAAGCCGGTCAGCAGAATGCTGGAATCGATATTTGGAAGCATGGTGAGTTCGTTTATACCTGGCTAAAACCCTGCATCTCAACATTTACCCTAATTTTCAGAAATAATGGATGCTGGAGAAAACAACATCTTTGATCTCTTTGCCGGGAAGAAACTCGCCATAAAGCTTGCCACGGATGCTGCCTCAACCATCTTGAAAGTTGACCAGGTAATTAATGAGGGTCCGGCTTTCCCTGTAGGAGGCGTCAACTAATGTTCCTTCAAACAGATAATAATCGCCAAACAAGCAACGGGTGGACCAAAGCCTCGTGGACCTAAGCCACAGGACGAAGACGACGAAGGGATGGCCTAATTCCAGCCGATAGTTAGCCGTTGTTACGATTGTTCTCAGAATGATGGTTTTAATTTTGTTGTACCTGGTGCGTACATATAAAACAATGATCTTTGAAAAGCTATTGGAGAATTAGCCATCCGATAAGGCGTGCTTCCTCGAGATCTGAGGCGAGATGTAAGCTGAACCTCTTTCTCATTATTGGAAGCTGTTCTTGTTATGCTTGTTATGTTTTGCTCTCGATTATTTGTTTCCCTCAGCTTAATAAACTTTCTGTTTAAAAAACATCATTGTCCAGGTCCGAGTGTTGGCGTCAGTTTACTGCTCCTTAATGATTTCTGTCTTCCTCAACTACCTACTGTTGGGTTGTGCCTGCTCCGAATCGTTTGGGAAGGTGACCGGGCCGAGAGTATTGCGGAGTGTCCCCGATGAACGTTTCACTGATGAGCACGCAAGGGTGGGAAGGCAGTTATGGAGGGATGTTTTTGCTCGAACGCTTTCAACCTCGGATAGAACATTGAATTGTCATCTAGGTAGCTGGGCAGACGCTTGATATTGATATTGATACTTATTACGACTGTTTAAGACAGCTTGCTTGGTGATTTCAACAAAGTTTTACTTGCTTGGAGTGATTGTTTAGCTGAGCAAGGATTGTTACAAATATTTATTGCGGGTGACGTTCCGGCGTTGTCGTCTCCTTCGGAGACTGGAAAAGTCGAAATAATTTAAGAAACCATCCTACCAAATGCCATTTTATTCCACAGAAAACCACCTAGAGGACCAAATGCGCAAGAGAACGACGTAGAAAGTCAAGAAAAGGCTAACCTTTATGGATGGATAAATTAGCGCAACGGCAATGGAGAGAAGAAGGGCGAAAGACTTATCGTTTGAGCACTTGGGACTATGACTATAGGTGTATCCTGAATAAACCCTGATTTGACAACGTTGTTCGAGCTCACTTTTGGTTGGCTCTTGGCTAAAAAAGTCAATCTCAACATGAAGGGAGTGAAAGATGGATACCAAGTTAGCTGTCAGAGGTGTCGTTCTCCTAGTCATTTGGTCCTCTAGGTGTCAGCACCCGAGACGACCCCATTCGCCCTTTTGAGTGAGACTATTGCTGTTATCGCGCCTACCCAGACTTGTCGTAAATTATCGGAACCGGGCAAAAATTTGGCAATGAAAGAAGCGCCATTTGTAACCTCTACGCACAGAATTTGTATGATTGGTGGCTATGAGTGCACCACCTTCACTCTGGCTTACTCATACCTACATGCATTATAACCGTTAACAGCATTCTAGACCTCGAGAGTCACGAAAGTAGGACGATGCTTCCCAACGTTTTGTGTCAATAGGTGTTAAAACCTTTATAAATACTAAAGACACAAGGCAGAGTGTGTGCCAGTCATCAAGTTAGCTTTGCTTACGCATGCTTCTTCGATTTAGTTAAGGTGGAGTGTTTCACCACCGGCTACAAAGAGTAAGCGTAATTTGTTCAGTGCACATAAGACAACGCATCTACTTTGCTCTTTCTATTGATAGTGGTTTTGGACACAGCCTTTACTTCATTTACGTTGGAGACACATGCACTACCCACTTTCATTTTTGTCGAAGTCCAAAAGGCCGTGATCGACGGAATGAGTATAGGTATGAATAAGTGGAAGTGAACCTAAAAAAGTTCCAGGGCTTCAGGGCAGGTTGGAACCCTTCCAGGTCGTTTCTTCAAGAAAGGTGCTGAAGGAAAAGAAATAATTATAGAATTAATTTTTACATGGGGTGGGAAATTAGAAACGGTACAATGGGTGGCTAAAAATTACCAAAGCGTCAATTTTCTGCATGGTAGTGGAGACACGGGTGCGTAGTAGCGTGGTTGGTGAAGGTGCCAACTGTTCCATCCATGTGTACAATCCGTCCAGTAAACTGATGCTATTCTCGTCTGTGAACGATAAAACGCTGACTTGTGCGTTACCTGGCTACCGGAAGTCATTGCATAGCCAAGATTTGTGTTCAAATTGCCTTCGCTATAGCGCACGCAATTAGAATGCGTAGCTTTCTCAGGAGGAAATCATCAGCGCTGTGCTTTGTCTCCTATCTTTCACATACAGTACCTCAAACGACAGTTGACACGGAAACTTCTGGAGAGCTTCCTTAGAAGCTACGTGGTGCTTGCTGTTCTGGAGGACAAACTTGGTGTCTGGATGAGGAAGGTTGAGTAGTATACAATGGATCCGATCGAAAATTTTCGGATAATTGGATGATTCGGATAACGGCGATTTTGCGAATCCCGGATTTTTGGATGATTCGGATAACGACGATTTCGGGAACACCGGATTTTTGGATGATTCGGATAACGACAATTCTGCGGACATCGGATTTTTGGATGATTCGGATCTGGTTATCCGAATCGGATATCCGAAAATGATTCATTCGATACAATGGATCCGATCGAAAATCTTCGGATAATTGGATGATTCGGATAACGGTGATTTTGCAAACCCCGGATTTTTGGATGATTCGGATAACGACAATTTCGCGGACACCAGATTTTTGGATGATTCGGATCGGGTTATCCGAATCGGGTATCCGAAAATGATTCATTCGGATCCAATGTATATTGAGTAGATGAGTAGAAGGGGCTATTCGAAGGGCGTACGTGAAGATGTGTGCTGTGATCAACAAATTAGACCACTCTTCTCTGAGGTAGGCTGGTCCCGTATGTGCAGTTTCGTGATCTTTCCTGAAGAATTGATGCAGGACCATGAGTGCATTTCGCTGTTCTATTTTGTTTCACGGCGCGTGTTTAGCGCAGTTGGTCAAGGCGCCAGCTGTCGTTTGCACGGTGAATCAGGTTCTTGGCTGGAGTTTCCCGCCTAGACCGAACAAGTCTTCCATCCTTCCGCGGACGCTGAATTGGTATCAAGCGTGTCTGGGAGGGCTAACACACTGGCCTGTTCGTCGGGCCATCTCAAGTCATTGCATAAGTCAAGTGCGCATTTAAAATGTCTCCACGATGTCCCGCAGAAGTAGAATACGCATCCCAAAAGGAGTTTACCAACTGACGTCGCTCATCCTTTTTTATCCTAGTATCCTTGGCGAACTCTGGACTATTGGAGGGTTCAGGCTTTGTACAGCAGCAGAGGTCGTATTACGCTGGAGTTGTAATCGAACAGAAATTGTTATGCTTAGTATTGATAGCTCTTCCAACACTAAGCATATGATTCCTCTCTTGACGTAAAGTTCTGTTTGCTTCAACCACTATACCCGTTTTGCACATCTACAAAAGGGAGTTTTTGAGGTTTGTCCTCGATTCTGAGTTTAACACCAGCGAGACTCATTGATTCCCTACGTCGACTGGACTAGGGTATTCGGCTTGAGATTCGGAACCATGACTGGGGTGTTCCGTTCATAGGATGCCAATAACTAGTCATCACTTGTACTAAACTTACAGCTGCATTGCTACATTTCAGTGAGAAAGGAGATCTCGGAGTCTCCCGTGTGTGTCTGTAGGACCATCGAATTTGTCCTGCATAATGTCGGGAGAGGATGCTGCAGTTGCCGCAGAAGTCTGCTCCATCATGGCGAAGGAAACTGACCACAAGTCCCAGCATGACGGGTGAGCAATTGTTTTCCTCGATGGAGCTATAATGTTTCCATAGAGTTCGGTAGTTTGAAGTTCACGTACAGATGAATCGCGGTCTCTTGTGAAAAGCGGGGTGCCTTTGCCAGATGCTTCTCCGACCTCTAACCATAGGCTTCGTTTTTCGAACAAAACTTTCCACCGATGTGCTGGTAGGGGTTGGGTCATCGTATATTTCACAAACCGGATTAGTTGAATTGGACCACGAAATGTCTCAACCACGCGATTTAGCGAAGCTCTAGTGCGGCTGGTTAGTATTGCTTTAGACAACCGCAAAACTTGTTAGTTCTGAGAACACCTAGAGGACGTGTCAGGGGTTTGATGTTTAGTAGTAAGAGGTAGCTTGTAAACCTGAATAAAAGGGGGTCCATCAAAGTCCAGTGCGCAGTACCTTGCCTTGCTACAAGCAATTACCACCTGTAGTTGCTTCTCTTGTGAACAACAGTGTTCTACGTTCATCATCTTTCCAGTTTTTCATTGTTTTGATGCTTAGCGTTTTCATTTCTTCTTTTTCGTTCAAATCGTCGTTGTTGTCAGTTTTAAAAGAGTTTATTGGAAAACTGCAATTATTTACACCGTTAAGACAATAGTTATTTACAATTTCTCGCACATATCATCTCTTTCTCACCTTGATAGACATAGTTTCTGCTCCCGTGTTCACCCTCCTGCCTCCTCTCTTCGAATTCTATTAGTTCAGGCTTTCCACTGCTTTCGGCTTTTAAATTTTAGTGGCGTTAAATCCTGTTAAATTTAGAACAACTTGGCGACCACACAAAACTGCTACGCCTGAGATATCTTTGCCAAAAAACAAACTAGAAGGAATATTTTAGCTGTGCATAATTTGATTTCTAAAGCACTGTTAAAAGGTGTTTTTGACAACTTCTTGGGCATGACTTCATGTTTTCCGTATCCAGGCGTTTCTCCAATAGAAGGAACGTTTTTCACTTTGTAACCTTTGAATCATATTCTGTTTTTATTTTTGCACGGCAGGTTTGGGGGTTTGCTATTCGACGTAGAGAAAAAGACAGTTCTGTATTTTCCACGACACGGCGCATTCCCTGCAGTTTATGCTTTTGTTTATTAATGAGCTCTTCTGTAATAAGCGAGCTTGATTTTATTGTCATCATAAGTCGCGTTAACATTAAATTCGTGAAAAGAAAAATTGATCCCGAGATTCTGGCAAGACAAGGTGTTTTTAATAATTTTCAAACGTCGGGAACTAATATTTTCTTCTATTTCGTATTTTATGCAAAATTGTATTGGAGCCCTCGCTCAACTTTCGATACTTTCGTATTCGATTCCACGTGTCTCAACCTATCCTTTCACTGTCGCGTTCTTATGGTTAGATCATTTCGTCCTCATATAGCGAACAAATTACATCCGTCTTCCTGCACCTCCTTTCTGAAGCCCGAGCGATTAGGCGACATGGGGGCAAAAGCTCGTTTTCTCCTTTGCTGCGAAAAGTGGTTGGAAATGTGTAGATTTTGGGAGATACCTTTTATTGTTGTTTAAGACTGTTCCGTAAGAAAGCATAACTAGTACAGACAAGCACAGAAAAAGTGGCTAATACACACTGGAACAGAAGAGATCTCAATGTGGCGGTAATCAAATTGCCAGGCTAGTTTCGTAATATCAAATCGCCGAGAGT
Organism: Heligmosomoides polygyrus bakeri; assembly: GCA_947359475.1. NCBI lineage: Eukaryota > Metazoa > Nematoda > Chromadorea > Rhabditida > Heligmosomidae > Heligmosomoides > Heligmosomoides polygyrus. The sequence goes on along the minus strand of OX375865.1, from coordinate 37,108,279 downwards.
TTATGGTGCGATCTAATACGAGATCGAATCATGTTTATGGACCCACTAGCGTTCGTTTATTTGGAACGGTTCCCTTGGTCGTACATTTAGCTGCCGCGTAGAAAATTTTTCTTGCTTCTCGAGGGGCTCGTACTTCTGGACGCTCGACAATCGTTTCTCGGAAATGTGTTGTTGGTGAAGCTGTCCAACTTGCTATCTATAACAATGTTCTAACACATTTGCTTATGCCTGGAACGGCTGGTAGAGAGGCTATATGTTGTTACAGGATGTTTTGTTGCGATCAAAACTCTTGCGCCAGGCGAGACTCGAACCCGCATCTTCTGCTTTCCGGGCAGCGATGTTCGCCTTACACCACCAGCGCTGTTTGACCGCACGTAACATCCGCGATATCCTCGAGGCCTGTCAGCACTCATCCGTGATAATGGATGAGCCGGTCGCTGATATCAGCATGGACTCGGTTAACCTGAAGACCTTACTAGTAACAATGTTCTAACACATTTGCTTAAGCCTGGAGCGGCTGGTAGAGAGGCTATATGTTGTTACAGGATGTTTTGTTGCGATCAAAACTCTTGTGCCAGGCGGGACTCGAACCCGCATCTTCTGATTTCCGTGCAGCGATGTTCGCCTTACACCACCGGCGCTGTTTGACCGCACGTAACATCCGCGATATCCGGCCCATCCCATATCACGAGTGGGTGCTGACAGGCCTCGAGGATATCGCGGATGTCACGTGCGGTCAAACAGCGCCGGTGGTGTAAGGCGAACATCGCTGCCCGGAAAGCAGAAGATGCGGGTTCGAGTCCCGCCTGGCGCAAGAGTTTTGATCGCAACAAAACATCCTGTAGCAACATATTGCTATTTATAGTTTTTCAGACTAATGATCGTTATGGAGAGAGTCTTCCCGGCAAAAGTGACCAGCGAGGCTGATGTCATTCCACTTGTGACACTTATGAAAACTGGTTAGTGGATTGTTGGTAACGGTTAAGCAGGAGTTTTCTTTTTACGTTTCATTGCAGTCATCGCGCTAGAAACCGGTAGCCAGGTTGTCTCGAGACAGCTGATCACTGCAATCGCAGCACGGGTGGAATCATGCAGTCAGGATCAGACTTCACTGCGGATTTTAGCTGACTCCATACTTGCCGTGCTTGACACGACAAGCTTGGCTTTTGAAGAGCAGGTTCTAACTTTTCGGTTCATCTCTTTTTGTACAATGAGTAGAATGTAAGCTTGAGAAATGTGCAATTCGTACCCGACTAGCTGGCCTTCACGAGGAAGCCGGTCGTTACGTTGAAGCAGCAGAAACCTTGAAAAGAATTTCAACGGATAGTGCTCAGCGGTGGGTTGACGGTCTCTCCACTATCATCCAGCCTTGCATGTGTTGATCGCTTTAAAGGCCGTGCTCCCCCGCTCAAAAGATGGCGTTATATCTGCGCATAGGACGGTTGCTCTTGGACAGCGGTGATTATGCAGAGGCAGAGCAATATGTGAACCGTGCCAGCCTGTTGCAGACGGAGAAGGATTGTGAGGCGTACAATGTGGAATATAAGGTACTGCTGACTTCTGGGGTGTTTTATAGAAGAGATGAAAGGTGGTTATTCAGGCGATTTATGCTAGAGTGTTGGACGGTCGAAGAAAGTTCACCGATGCTGCGCAGCGTTACCACGAGCTTTCTCTGGTCGTTGATCTTCCTGAGAGCGATCAGAAAACAGCACTTTCCCGTTCGATTACGTGTACAATTCTTGCTGCTCCAGGTGCGTGGGGTTTTTATTATTAGGTTGTAACGAATTAAATGGCACTGGCTCGCGCCCATTTTTGGCGCGTCTTTACGCGTTTGATCAAGAACAAACCGTAACATGAGGCATATCATTTAGAAGCGCAAACTTTGCTTTGCCGGAGAGTACCAAATTTTCTATGTAAAATTGGGAAAACTTTGAGTTTTATTGACTTTTTTTGCAGATGGACAAAAGGGTAATCCGAGGCATTTACTTGTATGAATTCAAGCTGGGCACTACAGCTAAGGAGGCGGACGAGAAGATCAACGCCGCATTCGGTCAAGGATGTTCCACAATTCGGACGGCGTATCGTTGGTATCAGAAGTTCCGGAATGGAGATGAGAGCTTGGAAGAACATGAAGGTCGTGGGAGGCATAGTGATGTTGATGAGGACAAGCTGAGAGATGTGGTAGAGGAGGATCCACACAAAGGTACCAGGGAGATAGCGAAGGTTCTTGGGGTCAGTCACAACACAGCTGCCCGGCATCTGAAGGAAATTGGAAAGACCAAAAAGCTGGAAAGATGGGTGCCTCACGAGCTGTCTGAGGAGCGAAGAAACCGACGATATGAGATCTCGTCCGCACTGCTTCTACGGAACGAAACGGACCCATTCCCTGATCGCATCGTAACCTGTGACGAGAAATGGATAATGTACGACAACAGGCGACGATCGGCACAGTGGGTGGACAGCGATGAGAGCCCCAAGGTTTTTGCGAAGCCGGAATTGCACCAAAAGAAAGTAATGGTGACAGTATGGTGGTGCTCGCTGGGAATTATTCACCACAGCTTCCTCCCTCCCGGTGAATCCATCACGGCAGAGAAGTACTGCATTGAAATTGAAGAAATGATGAAAAAGTTGAAGGATATCCGGCCGGCCTTGGTAAACCGAAGGCGAGTTCTCCTTCTGCACGACAATGCTCGCCCCCATGTAGCACGAATGACGTTGCAGAAATCGAATGAGCTGAGCATTGAAACTCTACCACATCCTCCGTTTTCTCCCGACCTCTCCCCAACAGACTACCATTTCTTCAAGCATCTTGGCGAATTCTTGGTAGGGAAAATATTCAAATACCAACAGGATGCCGAAAGTGCCTTCGAAGATTTCGTCAATTCCAGAACTTCTGATTTTTATGCTACTGGGATAAAAAAGCTTGTGTCACGTTGGCAAAGATGTATAGAGTCAGAAGGTTTTTATTTCGATTAATAAACTTGCCTACAAGCCGAGATATTAACTGTTTAAATTTACAGTGGTTCAGTGCCATTTATTTCGTTACAACCTAATAGCTTACCATTCAGCACTGTTGATTCTGTCTATTCGTCTGGTCATTTCGGTGAGCTGTGTCATGAATTACCAGTGATTGGAAAGAGCTGATAAGCACTGTCTGTGAGTAATATAGAATAGAATTGGATGCATATCTATTCGTAATACATATGTAACATCTCATAGTTCTTCAACATCACAAAACCCAACGGCATGGCAATAGTAACTAAATGACAGTAACAACGAAAACACTGGCAACTAACAACAACATCAAACATGTTTTGTTCGCCTCTATCTTCATACAAAACATGTTTAGAATTAGTTACCCGAGGCTCTTCAGTGGAGAAGGTAATAAATTAACTTAGCCGTTAGTGCAGCACAGGGTAATGCATTATTATACTTTCACCCATGTACTAACGACCAAGCTTTACAATTGAATCTAAACACACCGAACACAGGAAACATTTATCTACCTTTTTAATATTTATTTATTTATTGTGTCATTTTGTTTTGTTTTTATCCCATTTTTTAAACAATTACTTTCCTTTTGTCCTATTGTCCTATTATTTGTTTTTATTTTAAAAAAATTTCTTATTTTTTATTCTTCATTTTTACTCCATTTATGTATTTATTCTCAAATTATTATTTTATTTTTTACCTAAGAACACAAAATCTTATTGTTACAGGATGTTTTGTTGCGATCAAAACTCTTGCACCAGGCGGGACTCGAACCCGCATCTTCTGCTTTGCAAAAATAATACATCTGTATTGCTGTAATTAAATCGCAGGGGTACCGCTTTCTTAAGAGCGCCTCCTATCAGACCTCTTACACGCAGCCGGCTGGCACACGTCTTACCAGGAAACTATCTCAATTGTAGGTCGGAACGGCCCAAGTGTTATATATGGGCAGAATCGCCTCTCTCTGGGAAACAACAAAATGCAAATATCTCGTTCCCAGTACAATTCTGCGCAGAGTTAGGGACGACGGAATTGGGTCGTTGGCGGCGTTAGCCCTATGTCTGCACGCGGAGGACGAGCTCAAGTTGGCTGGAAACAGCGATCATGGGGATTACGCCGCCCCTCCATCCACTGCACCATCATCGCTCGCTCGTCATCGCTGTTTCCAGCCAACTTTAATCCGCATAAGGCTAACGCCGCCAACGGCCCAACATCCGTCGCCCCTAACTCTGCGCAGAGTTTCATTGGGGTCGAGATACTTGCATTTTCTTGTTTCCCAGAGAGAGGCGATTCTGCCCATATACAAAACTTGGGCCGTTCCGACCTAGGATTGAGATAGCTGCCTGGTTAGCACTCAACAGACGGTCTGGTACGAATAAACAAATTCATTTGTATGGGTGGGCCGGTCTAGTAAGGTGAAGACTGTTTCATCCATCGGATGGCGCTCCCAGTCATTCCGTAGGCTAATAACGCAGTTAAAATGTTTCTTTGAGCATTTTATGCCCTGTCTAGAGCTTGCCCTTCACAGGCCACTGACCACAGCTGCATTTTACATAACTTGCCATTGATCTATGTAATGTTTAATATTAACTCGTTAAACTACCATCTCCTTTGGCCGTCATTGCACTACATTTTTTGTTCGCTTTGAAAACTCTTAGGATGAATGAAGGTTCAAAAGGGGAAGTTTATTACTTACTTTAAATTTTTCATGCTTCAAGTCTTTTCGATGGCTGGTTTTCTGGAAAGCGAGTGAAAAGAAGTCGACCCTGCGTGAACACTTTGTTTTATGACGGATTACAGGCACTGCTCGATCGCGGATGTTGAACACATTGTTCAAAGATCCCCGTGCTGCCCAGCTTCCATCTTTTCCACTTTTGGAGAAACTCTACTTGGATAGGCTTATCAAATCAGCAGAGGTAAGATTAGTTTACCTGCGGGTTCAAGAGGGGGGGGGGCATGGATGGATTAATTATAGGCGATGATGACGTGTTCGAAAGGTATGTTCCAGTTGAGCTAATGTCCTTGTTCACTCTTCTTATATGGTTCTTCTTTAATGTTGTATGTTCTATGGTAGTCACTCCGAGAAAAACGCTCAAATATGTCATTTCGTCATTTCTATCCATAGTTTGCTAACCAGGGGCCGGATTCATCAAAGTTACTGTAGTAATTTTAATGGAGAATTGTAAGCAAATAGTTCAGATAACGCGGCTTATCAAGCGATATGGTGAGCGATAAGCAACGTTATCTGAGCTTTCGTTTACGGTTCTCCGTTAAAGTTACTGCAGTAACTTTGATGAATCCGGCCCCAGGAGACTATCGCAGCAGTAGATCTGGATGGCCGAAGAGGGGTGTATGGAAGAACGCCTATGTTTTGGAAATGGCAAAATGCGGGTATCTCGACCTAAGTCCTACAGCGCGGAGCTTAAGCCGAGTAATGCTGGAAAGCGGCAGCCTTTTGCGGCTAGGAATTGACTTCACCGTGAATGCTAGTAGTTGGAAAGTCTGGGAGATAAGGTGAAGTAGACGTAAGCACAAGTTCGAGGTTTTGAATCCGGTGTTAGAAAATTTTGCGCTTATAAAAGTACATATAGCTCGATGCAGGCCCAATATTAATGTAATTTATGGCTGTGTTTCGATTTTTTTGCGGAGTAGGTGTTACTCCACCGAATCTTTTAGACTTTCTTCCCAAAGGCTTAATTCCCGCATGCGCAGACCTTCGTATTCAAGCATCTTTTACTTGCCAAGTGCTAAATATGCATAAAGCAGTAAGAACAAGGGGTGGTTCAATGACCGCCGTTATTGGACGGAGCGGACTTGCAACCAGTGTGTTGCTCTTCCCGCCGGTTCAATCCACTATAGCGTTTTCTAGTCTGGTGAAACAATCACGGCGGAAAGGTACTGTCAGAAGCTGTACGAGGTGCACAAGAAGCTCCAGCAAGTCTGCCCAGCGCTGATCTACAGAAGGGGACCGATACTTTTGCGCAACAACGCTAAGCTGCACGTATCGATGACCACCAGGCAGAAGCTCCATTCTTTGGGTACGAAACACTCGACCATCTGCCGTATTCGCCCGACCTATCATCTACAGACTACCATTTTTTCATACATCCCGACGGCTTCCTTCGCGGGAAATTCTTCAGGAGCCGACATGATGCAGAATATGCTGTCGAAGGATTCATTGCTTGTATATCTCCGGATTTCTACGCTTCTAAAATAGATAAACTAGTGTCTTGTTGGCAAAGATGTAGATTGTAATGATTCTTATTTCGACTAATAAAGTTATGTTTGGGCGAAGATATTTACACTTGACGTTAGAGGTCAAAAAATGACAGAACTTAGGTAAAGACCTAATAATTTCACTATTCTGAAGGTCTGAGCGCGAACGATGTGCAGAGTTCGAACTCATTTGGATAGAAAATTGGTCGAATAGCGCACAACTGCACCCTCTACTGCACAAAAATCTGAATGAAGCGATAAAATCAATAATATTGCGGACGATTTCAATTATACATGTATGTGTGTGTTTTTATAAGCATGCGAAAGGAGTGACACTGGGATTATTAGAGTCCTCAAGGACGCGCTTATGAGTCCATCCACCTTTCCACTATATCATACGGCTCCAGTCATCGCAATGCGAAGAAGATCCTTCATCCGCGACAACCCTCTTCGTCCCACCGTTAATCGGCAGTACCGAGCTCTGTACAGTACTCAGGTCAAGGTACTTTCATTTTCTCATCTTGGAAAAAGAGGTGCTTCTGTATAAACACTTCGGCCGTTCAAATCTGCCGGTTAGGTAGTATTCTGGCAAGTAACGAATTCTGCGCGCGTTACAACTGACGACATTTTTTAGCTTGTGGAGTTCGAGCGTGAACTGCAACCTCATCAGCGAACCAACGAGCATGGTCAGTCAATCGTTGAAGGGGTGATTGTCGAGCACAACATGACAGCCGTCTCGAGGCTGTACAACAATATTGCGCTACCAACGCTGGCCGAGTTGTTAGGAATTTCTGCAGAGAAGGTGATTTTTAAATTCGCTTTCGTTTCTGTTGAACTTTCACAAGGTTCGAAAGGCCGGCCTAGTTTAGTTGACTTGGTTGATTTATTTAGTCGTTGTGGTGTATTCACCTAGGAAAGCCCAAGTTCAATCGGTGCAAGCAATAAAATTCCACTCCGAAATCATAGTTGGTTCAACTGCTTTAGTGGCGATACTTGTATTTCTTCGTCGCGCATACCACTTCCTTTCTTTATCTTGTCTTTCATACCTACATACTTTCAAAGGTTCCGGTCTTTGAATTCGTTTCAATATTCCCCACGAGACCTCAAATGACACAAAACTCGTTAAATTTCGGGACGCCTTACGTGAACTACTGTTCTCCTCCCTTTAAAACCAAGATCTCGTACCAGTTGACCATTACCCTGTATAGGCTATGAAACAGCATTGGAGCGAAACCGTTCGTGAACTACGGTAACCTCAGTAGAATTCGAGGGGATGTTTGTTATCGCGGCCTCGCTCCTGAAAGAAGTGCAGTAAGCTCTATCCAGTATATAGGTTGAATTTGGTGATACTGAAGGTGTTCCTTCTGTGGATCTTTGTTCGTGCCGTTAAAAGAACGAATACAAAATCAGTGCAAAGAAAGTGGTTTTGAGATAGATTTGAATAGCGAGTACGTTATACAAGCCTTCCATCGGTACGACCTCACTGGTCTGAAGCCGAGTGGCAGGTGTAGAGCAGCCATCTCCCAGCGCCTACAGGCTGACCCCAATGTTTGGTGAAGTGATCTGTCAGAAAGGTGCATGACACGTCCCAAGGGAGTCTCTGTTACAGTCGGGATACTGCTTCAAAAAGCAGGGTCTGATCTTTTGTGCAGAGACGAATTGTCTTGGAAAGCTGATCCATTGAGCAATCCACTCGTTGACTTGCAAAAGTTGCTGAAGTGACTAATATCTCATTGTAGTAGATTCAGCAATGATTTATTCATTTCTGTTTTGATTTTTAAGTTTTTAATGATTCTTCTTTCGTTTTTTCCTTTCGCGGTCCGTTCAGTATTATAGTAATGATCCATATCGGTTGTCCAATCGATGTTCCAGGAAGGTTCTCCACCGACTGGCGTGCTCGCGTGACTTCCGCATCGAGTGGTCAGAAATCGATAATTCTGGTCGATATCGGGCCGGGAGAGGCAGAGTAGAAATTGACGGCTTATTTCAAGTACTGTCTAGGACACTCATATTTATGCAGTCTCCTCATTAAACGGAAAATCTGGGCAGAAATCGATAGCACCGTTCGATATCGTAGATGGAACTTGCCCAGCACCTTCACCATGCCTAGGAGACGCGAGAGGACGGCTGATCTACAGACGGATTCGCTCTTTTATATAGAACATAATAGGCTCCTTGGCAAACTCGAAACTGTTTGCGGAGTGGGGTCTGTGTGCCGGTTGAGCTCGTATTCAGCTGTAAATGAGACGGAAGCTCTTATGATTGTTTAATTTTGATAGTTCTTCCAACACTAACCGTAGGAATTTCTGTTAGATTACACCTATATCTCAATCTATGAACATCAATGACACCGAGGCCTTACGAGTTGCATTGTTCCGTTGCAACGACGATATCCATAACATCGGCCTAAATAAATAAATAAATAGTTGATAGTGATGGGGTAGCCATTCTATTAGTCGTTGCAAATGAAATGGTCGATTTTGCTACCTTAATTTCCGGTCGATTTTTCGTGGCTACGAATGTTTCCGTTTCAGGCATTGTATATAGTTTCTGAAAGCGTAGAATCTCCGATTTCTTACTATCTACAGCTTTTGTGGTAGCTTTTGCGGTTGCCTCTTGCCGAGTTTTTGGCGTCGTTTTTCCAGTTTGATCAATGTGATATTGGGGTGCTCTACTTGTATGAATGGAAAAGTGGACACAGCGCCGCGGCCGCAGCTCTAACATAAACGCTGTATCTGGGGAGGATTTCACTAAGGAGCGCAGAGTTTGCCATTGGTTCGAAAGGTTTCGATGTGGAGATGAAAGTCTCGAAGTGAAGGCCGAGTTAGGCCGCCATCACTCCTTAACGACGACCAACTCAAAGCCATGGTTGAAGCGGATCTGTGTGAAACTGTGAGAGAGCCAGCACAGCATTTCAGCCTTGACGGCAGCGCTACCAGTCGCCACTTGGATGCGGTCGGAGAAGTAAAGACATTGGATAAATGAATCCCTCACGAACTGACCGACGAGCAAATGCTGAAGCGCCACGACGCGTGTGTTTCGTTAAGGCTGCGACAGGACAGTGACATGCGACGAAAAATGGATCCCTTATGACAATCGTCGTCGCTCTGCACAATGGCTAGACAAGAATGAGAGTCCCAAGGAGATGCCGAAGGCAGGTCAATCCAAAGAAGACCATGGTGACCGTATGGTGGACAATGGCTGGTCCGTTATAGTCCATTGCAAGTTTTTGAAGAGTGCAGAGACTATCACAGGGGAGAAGCGCTGTGTCGAAAAATAGCCGGTTTTGATCAATCGAAGAGGCCCAATCCTACTGCAGGACAACGCGCGTCCGCACGTTTCAAAAGTTGTTGTCCAGAAACTGAATGACGAAGCTCTGCCGCATCCAGCACATTCACCAGATCTGTCGCCTGCCGATTATCGTTTTTAAAGCGTTATGACTTCTTATGTTTTATTAATTCTCGCGGTTCTGATTTTCACAAAGATGGAATGTCTAGGGAATTGTCGCGTTGGGAAAATTGTATTAATTGTAATGGTGCTTATTTCGAATAGTAAAATTGCTTCCAAGCACAGTTATGGTCTATCAAAGTTTGCAGTCAATAAGGTCATTTCATATGCAAAGAGCTAATACATAACAAGATGTCGGAGAAGAATATGATGTTTTCCGTTGGACACTTCAGTAAGACGACTGTAACTTTTGCTTTGCAGGCCGAGGAGATCGTTGCGCAAATGATATCAAGTGAGCGACTGTCCGGTCACATTGACCAGCTGGAAGGATTTGTCCATTTCGAACGTAAGTCCTGCTTACTCGTTGGGTCTGTCGCGTGGGCGTTGCTATGAATGGGAGGCTTTGGTGCTTACTTTACACGTATATGCGACGGGCTTTCGCACCACCTTATCGCTAGAGCTTGACATTCTCCAGAGTTCGTCCCTACCTTCTCTGAAGGGTTAATTGCTCGAAGATGTGTAGTTCGCAACGGTTTTGTCACACTGCTGTCATGTTGTTATTATCGCCGCTTCTGTCATGCTAGCTAGGAGCGTGTGTTTGTTTGGCGCTGTTGCGCGTCCCACACAGGGCCACGGGCACTTGGGGCGAAATGAAAACTTCACCGAAACGTGTTGTCTGCCGCGCTTAGTGAAGCGCGATTCTTTCGGCCGTCCGTCAGGTTATGGTTGGAGTTCGAGGAGCGGTAACTGGTTGCGCTCGATCAAGAGCATTTTGTTTACAAACAGTCGCAGTTCCGCGAAGGCGAGAGTGCTTCGACGACGATAGCGTAGGCAACAGGGAACTAATTACTGATGACCATGACTGTTTTCAGAACGCGATCCGCTGAAGCTGTGGGACGAGCAAATCATGACGTTTTGCCAGCTGGTGAGCACGTGCTTTGTCAGGGCTATTTGTTTAGTTGTTCATCGTGATGTTCAGTCATGAGGGTGGAGGACGAATAGCTGTTCGCCATTGGTGTTACTGAAAGTGAAACTGCAGGAGTGTCCCACAAACCCCAGACGACGTGGGCCGTTTGGGTTGTGGACTAAGCATTTAAAACGGAACAGTTCTGCCCCAACTGTCGACAGTGACTGAGGGCATAAAATATACCAATTAAGGAAAATTTGAGGATTTTCGTGCAGCACTGAATATTGAATTACGACAAAACTAGGAGAGGCAAGTCTGGGATAGGCCTTTGGCTCTTTAAGCGCTAATTAGGGAAGGGTTTCGACCTCCCATGGAACTTGAAGTGGAGACCAGGGTCATTAGAAAGAGATCGAAATGCCGATTACAAATATGGGCGTCAAAATTGCAAAATGAAACTTTTGAGCGAATTGTGACCTGTCGAAGTTGAGGGTTGACTATGGGCTGGTCGCGCGGTAGAGCTGGCCCGAGAGCGATGAGGGTTGTGGGCTTCGTAAGAATGGGTCGCCGGTTGCGGCGGGGGCGCAGGGGTAATGCTTTGGCTCGTCAGGTGTGAGGTCGTTGGTTCGGTTCCCATGGTATCTGTCGCTTTTGCACATCATGATTTATAGTCGGAATGACCTTTTATTCTGAATTATGACACTATATCTGGTCTTCCAAGAAAAACAAGAGGCATTTCCACAGCGCGTTCGCTTTGAAGCTCCAAATCTTGTGGTTAAAGCAGGACCCAGATGGTCAACCTGTACTATTGTGTGACACTTTCACAGCTCCGGCAGAGGTCGAGGAGTGGTCGCAATATTTTTTCACCCGAACTTCGCCTAAGCTAATTAATTGGACTACTGATCACGAATCTGACATCCGTTTTTGGTATTACGAACTAATGTAGGATGTGCTGCGGTTGAGTAAGGCTGTTGCTACTGTAAGCTACCGAAGTCGGCCTTCTGGATGAGCTTGTGTGTTTAATTTTGCCAAACCTTCAGTTTGACTTCGAAGTGTGGTTGCCGAAAATTTCATCCAAAACTGGACCAGAACTAGTGCTTTGAGGTGAATCTAAGAAGCATTGTATCTTGTTTAAGAAGTAACGTTTTTGACTGAAACGACCTTAAGCCATTTCTTTTGTGAGCATTGTAGCCATGAGTTACTAGACAGTTGGCCAGTGATTCCTCATCAACCGTCAATCCACATTTTAACAGCGGAAGAGCACATTTAATTTTTCTTTGAAAAACCGCAAATAAATAAGATTTGAACTATCGGCTAAGTAAACACTAGCAAATTCTTGAGGAGTGCACGATGGAATCTCGACATGTATTGCGGGTGAAAGTTTTCGCTGGCTCGCTCTTTAATTTAGGCTACAATGGCCTTCAAGCGGATCGTTCGAGCGACTAAAGTATGGAGTGTGTGTTAAGCCTTGTTCAGTAAAGGGGTGCTTCGTTATGGTTCTGCCCATAAACGAAGAGGAAAAGGTTGAGAATCAGAGCAGTGAGGGGTCATCGTGGCTCTGCACTTAACGTCGAGAAACCTTTTCTGAATTCTCCATGTATGACTGATGTCCTGAAGAGCTTGGAAGGAAAATAACGCCGAATGTGAGTAGCGAAATCATCTAACGAGGCGTAGTTCGGGTTCCAGCATTGAGATCAACCCGCGGTGGACTTGCTATCTCAGCGTGAGCGTTCGTCTGACCCTCTCTGAGCATTCGAGCTATGGATTCGACAGAATCCTCTTGAAGTTGGTCCGCTCGAGCTCAGTGAACTGTTAGAATCCTCACGTCAGAGTGACGCGTGTCGGGGGTACGTAGGCTCACTGAAATTGGTGCTGAAATTGGTGAAGAGCATTGCAGTGTAAACAGCTGTAGTGAAAATTACAACGTAGCATGCAGCTACGCCACTAAGTATGGAATATAATCGATCACGCTGAATCATTCGAGATCGTGCATATTCCTTGGTGTCGATTGTCTGGTGTTCCGGTAGTCTAATTCGGAGTAGTTGCTAATGTCGTGAACGTCTCGCTTCTTCTGCAGCAAGGGTCACGCATTCATCCTGAAGATGGCATGGGGCAGGTGGACGTGGCTATCGAAGAGATCGGAGTAGAAGTAGTGGATGACCTTCTCCATGGTCCTTCTGGAAGATATGACGGTTCCGTCAGGACGTCGGAGAGCGGTCATCTTGGTTTGAAGTTGGCGAAGTTCCGTCGGGCATTGCGGATGCTCAAACCTGCCTCTGCAACTTCAGCCAACACCTCCGCCTTTCTCTCCTTGAGATCTTCCTTTATCGCCGCTCTGCATAGCTTCGCATGCTCGGACGTCAGCTGGTAGTTGCCTGACGCTCGTGCTGCTCCACTGGCGCTGGCGTATGGGCTCGAGAGTTTCTGGAGACAGACGTCTCTTGGTGGTCCTAAAGCTCTCCGCTCCCTTGGAATTATAGCGGAGATGGTGCTCGACGCGGTTGTATTCTTCGTCAATGTTGTCCATGGCGACATCTTCCCAAAGGCCGACAAGAGAGGTGTAGAGGTCCCATTTGATGGTCGTTCTGGGATTCCTCTTCTTGAAGTTCGCGGCCTTCCCTCCTTGACGCGGAAAGCGGAACCTCGCGCGAATGAGGCGGTGGTCCGATCTTGTATGGAACTTGGAGACAACGAGACGTCGGCCAGGCAATACTTGCGGTTGAAGATGATGTGGTCGATCTCATTGTGGAACTGGTCAGCGGTGGATTCCCAGGTCCATCGTAGAGCGGGAAGGTTCTGGAACTGCGAATTTTTATGAATGGTCTTGGTGCGGTTTCACTCCAAACCATGAATCTCGATAAGAAGCTCTTCCTATCACTTCGGGGGAAGATCATGCCGTTGACTTTACCGATGATCACCTTGGAGAAGGTGTCTTGTAGAACATGCCTAGTTCTACATAGAAGGCTTCGACCTTTTTGTCTTCCTAGGCAGATGGTGCGAATGCTACGAATGCAGTTCAACAAATTATTATCTTATTAGATTGTAACGAATTAAATGGCACTGGCTCGCGCCATTTTTTGGCGCGTCTTTACGCGTTTGATCAAGAACAAACCGTAACATATGGCATATCATTTAGAAGCGCAAACTTTGCTCTACCGGTGGGTACCAAATTTTCTATGTAAAAGTGGGAAAACTTTAGAGTTTTATTGACTTTTTTGCAGATGGACAAAAGGGTAATCCGAGGCATTTACTTGTATGAATTCAAGCTGGGCACTACAGCTAAGGAGGCGGACGAGAAGATCAACGCCGCATTCGGTCAAGGATGTTCCACAATTCGGACGGCGTATCGTTGGTATCAGAAGTTCCGGAATGGAGATGAGAGCTTGGAAGAACATGAAGGTCGTGGGAGGCATAGTGATGTTGATGAGGACAAGCTGAGAGATGTGGTAGAGGAGGATCCACACAAAGGTACCAGGAAGATAGCGAAGGTTCTTGGCGTCAGTCACAACACAGCTGCTCGGCATCTGAAGGAAATTGGAAAGACCAAAAAGCTGGAAAGATGGGTGCCTCACGAGCTGTCTGAGGAGCAAAGAAACCGACGATATGAGATCTCGTCCGCACTGCTTCTACGGAACGAAACGGACCCATTCCTTGATCGCATCGTAACCTGTGACGAGAAATGGATAATGTACGACAACAGGCGACGATCGGCACAGTGGGTGGACAGCGATGAGAGCCCCAAGGTTTTTGCGAAGCCGGAATTGCACCAAAAGAAAGTAATGGTGACAGTATGGTGGGGTTCGCTGGGAATTATTCACCACAGCTTCCTCCCTCCCGGTGAATCCATCACGGCAGAGAAGTACTGCATTGAAATTGAAGAAATGATGAAAAAGTTGAAGGATATCCGGCCGGCCTTGGTAAACCGAAGGCGAGTTCTCCTTCTGCACGACAATGCTCGCCCCCATGTAGCACGAATGTATCACCTGTATCACCTGTCGTCCCGTTGATCATCGACTTGCTCGAGCGGGCGCCAGCAGCGTCTCCATTCGTCCCTGTCGCGTGCCAGAGTGGTCCAATGGATCCTCCTCGCTCGAGGGACACGAAGAGCGTCATATCGGTCGTTCAGGGCTTTCACGAAGAAGTCCGACCAACGCGTTGGTGGGCGTCCTGGTGTTCTTTTGACATCCCGCGGAATCCAGTCTGTGACGGCTCTCGTCCAGCGGGTGTCTGCGAATCGCATTACGTGGCCGGCCCACCTAATTTTCGACGACTTGGCCCATGCGACAGCGTCTCTGATCTTCGAACGTCGGCGAAGCTCGGAACTCCGGAGGCCTTCTCTCACTTGCGTGAGTCGTGTCACTCCGAGCATCGTCCTCTCGATTCCACGCTGCGCGACGCTGATCGCGTGTTCATCCTGCTTTCGTATAGCCCAGGTCTCTGAGGCGTATGTTAGGGCAGGAAGAACAGTGGAGTCGAATAGGTGGGCACGGAGTCGGACGTTCTTCGTTTTCTTCACGACTTCTTCGACGCTCTTGAAAGCTCCCCAAGCCGCTCGTTTCCTCCTGCTCAGCTCTGGTGCTAGGTCGTTGGCCATGTTGACTTCGCGACCCAGATACACATAGCTGGAGCATTCGGAGATGTTCGTTCCGTTGAGCGAGAATGGGGCATCAGAAACCCATCCGTTCTTCATGAACATCGTCTTCGTAAGATTCAGCTGCAGTCCAACGCTTCCACATACACGATCGAAGTCGGCCAGCATTCGCTCCGCCTGAGTGATGCTCGGTGTTATGAGCACGATGTCGTCAGCGAAGCGAAGATGGTGCAGTTGCCGGCCGTCGACCTTCACTCCCATGTCATCCCATTCTAGTTCGCGCATGACGTTTTCGAGGGTGGCGCTGAAGAGCTTCGGGGATATGGTATCCCCTTGTCGAACCCCTCTCTTCACGTCAATGACGACGTCGTTGTAGAATGGTGAGATCTTGGTCGTGGATCCACTGTATAGCTCTCGAAGGACTCTGATGTACTGAGTAGGAACGCCCTGGGTGAGCAGGGCTTCTATAACCGCTTCAGTCTCGACGGAGTCGAATGCCTTCTTCAGGTCAA
Organism: Heligmosomoides polygyrus bakeri; assembly: GCA_947359475.1. Taxonomy (NCBI): domain Eukaryota; kingdom Metazoa; phylum Nematoda; class Chromadorea; order Rhabditida; family Heligmosomidae; genus Heligmosomoides; species Heligmosomoides polygyrus. Next base: position 37,092,618 of record OX375865.1, on the reverse strand, counting down.
TGAACGTAAGGCACAGCGGCAGCTTGTACTCTCGCGACACTTCGATGAGCTTCGTAATGGTGTGTATGTGGTCGATCGTGCTGAATCCTCTCCGAAATCCTGCTTGTTCGCATGGCTGTCCTTCGTCCAGCGTTCTACTAATCCTATTCAGGATGACTCGAGTGAACAGCTTGTAGACTACGGACAGCAGGCAGATCGGGCGATAGTTGCCAATGTCGTGCACGTCTCCCTTCTTGTACAGCAAGACGGTCCTGCTGGTCTTCCACTGGGATGGAACCTTGCATTCGGACAGGTAGCGTGTGAAGAGCCGCGCCAAGGTGTTGATGAGCGCTGGCGGGAGGTTCTTCAGGTGTTCAGCTCTGATCCTGTCAGGACCGGGTGCTGTACGTTTCTTCACCGACGAGATGGCGTGTCGGATCTCGGAAGGGAGAACAGAGGGGATGACGTATCCATCCTGCGGAAGATGGCGTAGGGGCAGGTGGACGTGGCTATCGAAGAGATCGGAGTAGAAGTCGTGGATGACTTTCTCCATGGTCCTTCTGGAAGAGGTGACGGTTCCGTCAGGACGTCGGAGAGCGGTCATCTTGGTCTTGAAGTTGGCGAAGTTCCGGCGGGCATTGCGGATGCTCAGCCCTGCCTCTGCTGCTTCAGCCAACACTTCCGCCCTTCTCTCCTTCAGATCTTCCTTTATCGCCGCTCTGCATAGCTTTGCAAGCTCGGACGTCAGTTGATAGTTGCCTGACGCTCGTGCTGCTCCACGTTGGCGTATCAGCTCGAGAGTTTCCGGAGACAGGCGTCTCTTGGTGGTCTTCAAGCTCTCGGCTCCCTTAGCACTATCGTGGAGATGGTGCACGAAGCGATCGTATTCCTCGTCGACGTTGTCCATGACGGCATCTTCCCAAAGGCCGACAAGAGAGGTGTAGAGATCCCAGTTGATGGTCGTTCTGGGACTCCTCTTCTTGAACTTCGCGGCCTTCTCTCCTTGACGCGAAAAGCGGAACCTCGCGCGAAGGAGGCGGTGGTCCGATCCCGTGTAGAACTTGGGGACAACGGAGACATCGGTCAGGCAATACTTGCGATTGAAGATGATGTGGTCGATCTCGTTGTGGAACTGGCCACCGGGGGATTCCCAGGTCCATCGTAGGGAGGGAGGCTTCTGGAACTGCGAGTTTCCATGGATGGTCTTGGTCGACATGATAAACTCAGACAGCCTTTCACCTTGCTCGTTCCACTCCAAACCGTGGGTTCCGATGTGAAGTTCTTCCAGCGACCTTCGTGGCCCGATCTTGGCATTGAAGTCGCCGACGATCACCTTGTAGAAGGTGTGATCTTCCTTATAGAACTTCTCCAGCTCCACGTAGAAGGCCTCGACGTCTTCGTCGTCGTAGTCGGATGTTGGGGCATACGCGACGAACACAGTCAAGGCTGGCACGGAGCCACATCGCTTCAGTCGCAGACGTCCGATTCGGCTTGTCAGAGACTCGTACGAATCGATGTTCATGGCCAAGTGCGTGTTGACGAGGACACCAACGCCGCCTACTCCCCTGCTGTCGCATGTTCCGAGGAACAGTTCTTCTCCGGAGTCGTAGGCGGCGTGTAGGAGGTGGTGTCTTCTCGTCTCGGTCAGTCCGATGACGTCGTACTTGATCTTCCTGGCTTGCATCATCAGGTCCTCGACGGATGCTTCCCACGCAAGCGTGCGGGCGTTGTAAGTACAGATCGTCATCCTAGTCCTTCTCAGTTTGCGCAGCCTGGTTAGGCCCTGAGATTTTAGCAGCCTCTCCGTACTCGTCCTTCCCATCGCTGCAGAAATGGGGGCTCTTTCGGGGTCAGGGGAATGAGGCCCTTTAGTGCTGCTGTGTTTGACTGGAATACAACACGGGTAGCTAGTCAGGCTCTGTCGTGCGGGCGGGGTACTCCGGGCAGCCAGCCAGACTGCCCGAAGGGACGGGGCGAGACTTAAGGCGGCCTCGAATCGCCTTACATGTACTCCCAGTCTACCGAGTGCAAGCTTTTGGCCGAGCCGACACAGTTACAATCCGCACAGTCACGGACACATCCACGCACACTGTGCACGAACATGCCGCTCCCACGCACAAGGAACGCATCGACCCGACACAGCAGGAGCAAGGAGTCCATCCCCTGCATCCCACCTGCGTCTCTGGGCAGTACACGGTCGCATTTGGTTCGCGTTTAATTCCCCTATCCACCACCCGGGGACGCGCCACGTGGCCCTGCGACAAGCGGCCCGAGATCCCTCTTAACAAGAGAGCCCGAAGGCTCTCTATCGAGGGAGATCCGTGGGTAGCACGAATGACGTTGCAGAAATTGAATGAGCTGAGCATTGAAACTCTACCACATCCTCCGTTTTCTCCCGTCCTCTCCCCAACAGACTACCATTTCTTCAAGCATCTTGGCGACTTCTTGGTAGGAAAAATATTCAAATACCAACAGGATGCCGAAAGTGCCTTCGAAGATTTCGTCAATTCCAGAACTTCTGATTTTTATGCTACTGGGATAAAAAAGCTTGTGTCACATGGCAAAGATGTGTAGGATCAAAAGGTTTTTATTTCGATTAACAAGCTTGCCTACAAGCCGAGATATTAACGGTTTAAATTAACAGTGGTTCAGTGCCATTTATTTCGCTGCATTGATGAAAGAGTCCCCTTGCCGTTATAATACTGGATTTGCACGACTGTCTTCATTTCAGGTGAACAAGGTGAGCGACATGATAGTGCAACAACATCCGGAGGTGCTAAACTGAGAGGGGAACAACAGGAACTGGAATACCGTCTCCATATTGTGCGTGGTTGTCGCGCTTTCGTGTACTTGTGTACTGTTGGCATACTGGACTTGCTCGCAGTACGCGAAGAAGATGTACAGTTCGCTGAAATAAATATCGTTTTAAGAAGGTGGATACGGTACAATCGATTGGGCGTAGTGGTCTCGACTCGCTCAAGGACAACCAAGTAGTGTAAAAGCCGCCCCCTTCAACGTTTATGCTGTGCAGAAGAGGTGTGTGGCGCTTCAGCGTAGGGTATTCGTAGAGTAACCTTACAAGAAAATGTTCCCAACTCATTGTGAGCTTTTGCGATGCTATTATGGCAGGATGTAGGGCCCTGTGAGTGGGGTCCAAAACCACAGTTCGTTTTTGCTGAACGCTTTTTTGAAGACCTGAGAAGGAGGTCTGAAAGCCTGCACTCAACCATCATCAACCCCTACCACACTCCACAAGGTGTGCCTCGGCGGGAGGGACGCCTCATAGGAGCACACCAGAGGGGTTTTAAGTTCGAGTCCGCGTTTTGCACGTTTTGCAAATTTTTGCACGTATTAGTTTGTTCTTATTACGCTTTCTCATGATCACAGGAGGCAATTTTAGACCATCAGTGCTTACAACAAACCAATGCTGTATATTTGCGTCTTCATATGTGCTAGTTGTTCAACTATTCATATCTGCACCGTATCATTTCTCTGGGAATAAAAAGTCATATATTATTAAATTAAAATGCTTATATTTATTATTTCCCTTTTAGTCAACAGCTAGGGTACAAAACTATAAAACAAGTAAAACGCTTGTCGTACCAGCAGCACCCTACAGAAGCCAGTGAGGAACAATGTTCTCCCTGGCAAGGAATAACCACTTCTTCGTTGAACGCGTAATCTGTGGGTGTAGAGAAGGGTCCGGGGTGAACACAGGCGTATCCCGCTGCCACTCACGCGTATGACAGACACGGAGCGTAGAACTATCGGTAGGCCAATGCCCACTCTGAGGAAGAGCCTTCCTTCCTTTGACGGCCAACATCCCCATATGGCGTCCAGGTGGAGTCTTTTTATGGCATCCGCAAACGCAATCTCTCCCTTTGTCGGAGGTGTGAAAGTGGAAAGTAGTCGGACGACAACACGTTCAGGTGAGAACGATATTTTTAGCACACTTATGTACAGATATGGGTTCATAATATTCAACCGTAAGGTACGCGTATTTGTATGCAGTTACGGTGTTCTTTGTGATAGGTATGATATGGTGGTGGTGCAGATAGGCACTGTTGAAAAACTAACACATATGAAGGCGCAAATAGACAGCCTTGGTTTGTGGTGGTCTAAAGTTGACTCCTATGATCATAGGAAAGTGTAATAACAGCAAACTAATACGCGCAAAAATAACGCAGCAATGTTACCGGATGCGCCGCCGAGGCACATCTCGTTGGGTGTCGTAGGGGTTGATAATACTTGCGCGCACGCTTTCAGACCTTCTTTTCAGGTCTTCAAAGAGCGTTCAGCAAAAACTAATTGTGGTTCTGGTCTCCACTCACAGGGCCCTACATCCTGCAAAAATAGCATCGCAAAAGCTCACCATGAGCTGGGAACCTTTCTTAGTCAGAGCGCTGGGATCTCGTCCGAGAGATGCAAAGCTTTCGCTCGCGAGAAACCTCTTCAAGGAAGTGGCTTTTAATGATCGAAGGAACGGGCTGTTGTGGCAGTTATATCGTTAACCGCCGGAGCAGCGTTTTTTCGTCCTAAGTTTTCGGCATCGGCCAGCCAAAAGCGAGGACGACGATTAAACCAGAGAAAGGCTCACTTCACCCAACGTGGAACGCCTACTATCGAGGGTGAAATCGCTCAACTGAAATGCTATCAAATTGCCGAGGTATCGTTCTACATCTCTCCCCAAAATTGGAGAACGATACGAAGGAAGAGCTGGGGGGGGGGGATGCGAAAAGCTGTTCGATCTGCTGGACCACTTTGTGGTTTCACAAGAAGGTTGTTGACCATCAGGCGAACCCGGGTTCTTAAGTAAAGCAACCGGACTCGAGAGGACTCCCTACCTTCTGCTGCTTCGTGTCTGAGATGTGGATCGACACTGCTACCCGGTCGGACGCCAAGGACCACAGATGAAGCGCGAGAGCGATGTCTTCTGAAGTGCAACAAAGGAACCCAACACTAGGCCAGCCAGTAGCTCCGACATGAGAAGAACGTCCCATCTTCGTTATCCAGGTGAATGGGATCGGAACGTTATTGACCGGTGGGCCAGTCGCATTGCAAGGAGGCAGGATGATGGGCGAAATGAGAACTGGAATGTGCCTGAAGGGCCAAGTCTGTCTGCCAACTGTGAGTGAGGGAGACCCCATTTTTCAACACCTTCTTCGTACGCTTGAACCAAACAGGCATCCAATTGGAGCCGAATCACGCCACTCGTCTGCGTCATCAAGTTCGAATTGACACAACATGCAGAACAGTGAAATGAAGAGACAACAAAAAATGATTTCGTTGTCCTACAATGACGGGCGACAAAGCGAATGGAAAAGAAGCTGCGGCCGGTGCTGCAGGTGAGGACGTGCAGTTTATCTAAAAGAAGGAAAAACGAATGTTGGAAGTGTTAATTGTTTTGTTTGGAGCTCTTCAGCCAACCCTACTGGTCACTTGATCGGCTGGCAGGGCTAACAAGTAAGGTAAGAGAGTCCAGATTCCAGATATCCCCGAAGTACACCGCGCACGTTTTTTTGCATACTGGGCTCATTATTGTGACGACACAGAAACTACAGTGCTACAGCGCAATCGTAGAGTAGTAGAAGAATGAGAAGAAGCAGTGCGGAAGAGAGCATCTGTTTGCTTGTTTACCTACTCGGTTCACATCAATTCACATCTCGGAAATCAGAACTCTAGCTAAGCAGATGTTCATGTGAACTACTGAACTTTCCTGTTGACTTTGGCTGGAGAATCTATAGCGTAAAAGAAGTCGAGATTATGGGTCCGGTCACGGAATGGGTTTCGGGAAGGAACCGCTGGACAAGAACTGAAAGTGCCAAGTGATATATGAAAAGGGCAAGGAGGTCATTCTACGAGTTGGTCGACTTCTTCGTGTCATGAGTGGGAAGGACGCAATGGGCCACTCTTGCACAGGAGGGCAAAGGTAGCGTTGTTGGCACATGTCCTAGCAATATGGTGATCAGCGACGACAGGTGATTTAGGCTAAAGTTTCATGCAGTCTTTTTGTTCAAAATATATGGTTCCCTGAGCTTCATATTCTCTGTTCGTTTGATGCGATTGCGTGAAGCTCGAAATCGATGTTTATTGATGACAACGTTTCGGGGACAATCACTTCTTCAAGTCTGAATACAACAACGATACTTGAGACACACACACACACACACACACACACACACACACACACACACACACACACACACACACACACACACACACACACACACACACACACACACACACACACACACACACACACACACACACACACACACACACACACACACACACACACACACACACACACACACACACACACACACACACACACACACACACACACACACACACACACACACACACACACACACACACACACACACACACACACACACACACACACACACACACACACACACACACACACACACACACACACACACACACACACACACACACACACACACACACACACACACACACACACATACACACATACATACACACATACACACATACACACACACACGCATACACACATACATACACACATACACACATACATACACACATACACACACACGCATACACATACATACACATACAGGTAAAACGGATGGAATACGGACTTGGGATCCACGACGAATTGATAGTGAGGAAGGGGCCGATGTATTCTTGGACGTTGGTCGGTCGGAAATGAAGTGCAGAGGTGCTCGGACTCTTCATATATGGTCGAGTCGTGACTAGTCATTTATATGTCATGGTGGTCTTCAGCGGTCACGTCGCTAGCCCCTACAGAGTGGTAAGACTCATTGCATAGCTTCAAATCTTCTGTGCCACGCAGGTTTGTTAAATTCAACCTTATTACGCCTGACGTTTCGACGGTATCGTCGTTATCAAAGGCCTGAAAGAAGTTCGGTGGGCTGCAGAATGTACACTCATACCGTCAACTGTCCTAATTTTCTCAACCCTGCAGCACCAATGAGATCCCAAGAGTGTCACGAAGAATCCTTTTATCCCACTGTGTGAGCTGTGAGACAGAATGCTCCTCGAAGTCCATATACTCCTGTATATTGAGTGTGTTTCACTTGCTACATGGTTGTCGCATAGTAGGGCGGTCTTCCAGTGCTGATAAAGCAGCGGTGAGCTGCGTTCGCATTGGAGTAAATTCTTCGTGACACTCTTGTAACCCCATTGGTACTGCAGGGTTGGGAAAATTAGGACAGTTGGTATGAGTGTACATTCTGCAGCCCAACGAACTTCTTGCAGGCCTCTGATAACGACGATACCAGCGAAACGTCAGGCGTAATAAAGTTGAATTTAATAAACCTGCGCGGGACAAAAGATTTGAAGCTATTCTATCAAAAATGCCCGGGTTTTATGACAGTCGATCATGGGGACTCATTGCATACTTCATTTCCTCCTTATTGTTAGTCGGTGGCTCCCAGTGTTTTATTTCCAGCGCTTCCTTGATCTTTGTCCCGCTGGGTCTGCCAGATTTTTGTGGAGGATGGAAATCCGTAATTGTGGCGGTGGCTCATGCAGGATGCGGTGCTTCGAGAATGGATTGTCTGGGTAGCTCCGAGGTTTACACAGAGCTGTCAGGTGCCCATACAATTTCTTCCATAGTGGCTTCGCTGTTTCACCTATATAAAATTCTTCACAGGACACACAGACCACTCTGTAGACCACACACTTCATTCCGCACACGTTGTTGTCTCTTTCGTAGATCATGCACTTCCTCCTTTCACATTGATTCTCGTATGGGCGTGACGTTACGAGTAAGCGTCGCAAAGTTGGTGGTGGTCGGAAAATGAGACTTATGGGAAGCCCGATCGCTTCACAACACGGCTGACGTCCGTTGCGAATGAATCCGAGATGAAGGGCATGATCATGGGAGATCCACGGAGAGATTTGTGGGGTTTCCAACAACTACACTCCTTTGAACCGTAACCCTTCCGCCGCAAAATGAAATCACCAAAATTGTTTGGTGATTTTCATCATTCACTTCTGATTTGTCGAGGTTAAGGTGGAAGATGTGGCAATCCTATAATGAACGATGTTTCGTTTCATATATAGAGGATGACAGCTCTGAGCATGAACGATGATGTTCAGAGATGCCGGTTTCTTGTACACATACTACTAACCTGGCCTTCGATATCCTGATCTTCGTGTTCAAAAATGGTAGGCCTGATCTTCGTGTTCAAAAATGGTAGGAATCCATCTGGAGTAGGAGACTTTGATGTTATTGTTGTTTATTGTATTCAGACCTGAAGAAGGCATATCCCCAAAACGTTGTCACCAATAAACATCGACTTCAAGCTTCGAGCAATAGCATTATTTTTGCTTCAAGGGCATTCGTTGTAACCAAGTCGGCTGTGAGTGTTGCATAACTTCAGATTTTCTGTGGCGAAATCACTTTCCGGATTAGTTTTCGGATGCTCTAGCTCATCTTTGGTGAGCACGTGCAAATCGAAATGACATCACCAAAAGGACAACGATTTGGCAGCGCGTGGGTCTGCACTATGGTTGCTCTTTGCCCCTCACGACGTCTCATTTACGATGCTCTATCAACCTTTCCGTTTTGGCAGATGCTTTTGTTAAGTCCATCAGCATTGCGCCTTGTTCGTTGATGGTTTCGAACTAGGTTTATGATGCTCGCAGAGGTATCCTAGCGTTGATAAATTTAGCACACTTTATTAGATATTTGCTTAGATATTAATAGTGAAGTGGCCCATCTTCACTCGTCATGCTCGCCCCTCACAGCATCGTTTTCATTGTTTCATTGTCTTATCACTGTCGTCCAGCTTGCTAAAACAGTTAGATTTTAGAGCATTGAAAATGTTTTGAATGGTCTGTAATTGAAATGCCAGTTGGTTTATTCGGCTTTAACCCACCTTGTTGGATGTTTCTCTTAAGGACAATCGTCCTTTCTAACCGTACACCATAGTATAATCTTCGTCCGTCGCCCATCTCTTCTGGTCACAATTTTGCCAGCCCACAGGCATTTAGGCTTCCGGACGACACCGCTGCACCATGAAGTGGAGACATTTCGCCTGCGAATCCGCCTTGTTCTCAAGTGGGAGCGATAGTTAGGAGATATCGCCCTAGGTAACGCTCGCAATGTCGTCGCTAGCTTTTGGCGTGTAGCAGAACGCAAGGAGGACTGTGGAGTCGAATAGCATGGCTGAGATGTTCGACTCCATCAGATGTTCTGAGCTACCTTGAGAAGTCTAAATGAAGCCCACGCAGCTCTTATGCTGCTTTCGAGCTCGTCTCGCACGTCCTCCTTCACGCAGGGCAGACATCTTTCATGAACTGGGTGATCTTCGAAATATATACCATTTTCAAGTCAAATTGGACAGTCTTCAAATCAAATTGATCACTTTTAAAATAGCCTAAGACTTTTGAAATCAAAGCGAAGACTTCCAAACTGAAATGGGCTTCTTTCACATTAAGCTAAAGACTCTCCAAAAACTTTAGATCAATTTTTTGTCCAAGGAAAATTTAATTTAACATTCTTTGAAGTTTTTTTGCTACTTAATAAGTGAACCCGCCGTTTGAAATTTTGTAAAATTTTTATTTATTGAGGAAAAATAATGGTTCAGAGCTTATTCTAAGAGCAGAAAGGCGGCCATTTTTAGTGCCAAAAAAGAGTTTACGCCGTCCCTCTTCCAAGACGTCGTTATTTGACTGATAGCTGAATTTCTGTTTGCATGCAGTCTGACACCTGTTAGCGATATAACAAAACAGCTTTAAAGAACACACATGTCCTCAATTTCAAGTTTCACTAAATGGTATTTACACAATCAAATAAAACTTGCAGTGAATTTTTTGAGTGCATGGCGCAATCTGATCTTTTAATGCGCCATATGTTTGCTTTTTTGAAGTGCTTCAAATCAAATTTAGATTTATTATTTTTCTCTGAAAATAAAAGTTCTGTAGAATTATTAACTAAGAAATTCCAAAAAAATGCACTGAACTTGGCGAATATCTGATTTTAGTGCTCGAATAACTAACCGTTATAATGAGCGTTTCTATTGTTTTGTGGAAAAGTTTTGTTGTTTATTTATGTGAAAGAAGGAGGTATATGTACTGGTTCGGCTCTCTAAAGGTCGCCACAGACTTCTGCGGCGCCGCTCGGCGGCGCCGCTGCCCTATGCTTAACCATAGGGCAGAGACGCAGAGCTCGCTTCCAGCGGCGCCGCCAGCGGCGCCGCTGGCCGGCCGGCGGCACCGGCGGCACCGGCGGTGCCGCTGCCCTATGCTTAACCATAGGGCAGAGACGCAGAGCTCGCCTCCAGCGGCGCCGCCGAGCGGCGCCGCAGAAGTCTGTGGCGGCCTTAACGCTTCGGCGACGCTGTTGTCGGCGAAGTATAACATAGTCCTAAGAGTTCGGTCCCTGCGTACCACATTCACACTACTGCCACCACCCAATCATCACTGCAACGATGCAAAAGCGCAATTTTCGCTCGCCGACTCCTCGATATTTGATCACAGAATGATCAAGAAGGGACCAACAAGGAAACAAAAGGGTACAGCTAAACAAAAAACGGCATTGCTGTTGTACTCACTGGCCCTCATATTGCAGCTACACGATGGTGCAAAGAATGCAAAACTCTGGTTTAACGAAAAAAAATGAGGCTCTGGAAAATTGCCTCTTGGTGTTTTGCAACCTTTGAACAGGATAATCTACTCATAGTAATTCTGCTTTGGATCTGTGCCAGTCGGAGGAAGGCACTCCACTCTGTCTGTTGCATAACGGCGGCGAGATTGAAAGTCAACTAATTTTCGATGGCTGCCCACTGAACTGGCCTAGGAGAGGAACTCACTGTTCGTGCACGTGACGTGTTTCTAGTAGTGCCCCCTCCAACTAGGATAGATCCGTCGTTTTTATAGAACATTTTAAAAATGTCTTCTTACACACGAAAAAATACTACGCTACACAGATGTGTGCAGATTGAAACTACAGTGCGTTTCAAAAGTATGTATCCTCTCCAAAACTTGCCCATATCTTCTTTTGCGTTCATCTCTGTAGCGCCACACTACTTCTACTAGATTGTTCGTGGTCGAAAATACGTAACCGCTCACTTTCAGGAAATGTTTTTCGTCTTACACGGAATCAGACTTTTTTGAAGAAAATTGATTGAAAATGGGTGTTTCAAAAGTGTGTATCCACTAGCGAAAAACAAACTTTTAAATAAATTCAATAGTCGATCGGACCATCATTATTTCTTATGACATCACACATCGCATTGTTCATGCTACTGACAAGGTTCTGGATGATTTTGTCTTTGTGGGTGTCCCATGTAATCAAAATCGCTACCACATCATGGAACTAATGTTGTGGCGGTGGAGCCAATGTTCGGTCGAGCTAGACATATGGACTGCAGCGTTGCTCTGCTACAGAACTTTGTGTCTGCCGTATTGTGCCTCTCAAGAAAGGCAGAAGGGTAGACTCCAGTACACCTTGACACTCCAGACTGACCATGCGATACGACGAAAGACCAAGCTTCAGCTTTTCGCTGCTGCGGAAGCCGGCCCATACCGTCGCAGCCTTAAATGCCGTCCGTCGAATCGGTCGCTGATCTTTATTCACCTTTTTTTAGGTTCGCCTAGTAGTTGTTTCTCCTACCGTTTAGTTTACCTTGATTAATAGTTAGTTTATGGTCGCTCCTTTGATTTGTGTTCTTACAATAGTTGGTTGTCCACACGATATTTCTCATGAAATAAATAAATAAATAAATAAATAAATAAATAAATAAATAAATAAATAAATAGTTACATCAGAGCGGATGTTCCTACGTAATAGAAACATATATTTGTGACACCAATCTGCAAGAAGATTCCACTTAACGATCCTAGGAACTATAGGCCTGTTAGCATTACCTCAATTTTTGCAAGGGCATTTGAAAAGATTACTGAAAAGCGTATTTTACTCCATCGCGAATACCACAAAAGTATCCCGGAAAACCAGTTCGGATTTTGAAAGGCTGGTCTGCGGAAATCGCGGTTCTTACCTCCTCGAGTGACTGGTCTAAGAGTTTCGAAAATAAAACACACACGAATGTGGTGTATTGTGATTTTTCAAAATCGTTCGATGAAGTTCCGATAAAAAAGAGTTGATATTAAAGGTGGAGACGGTAGGACTTCATCGCATGATAATCAACTGGACAAAAGAATTTGGGTCTAAAAAATCCTATCAGGTTCGGATTGAAGGCCAGTGCTCCAAGGTATTTGCAGGATTAAGCGGTTTCCCACAGGGTGGAGTACTGTTCTCAATACTATTTCCGTTGTATACGCATGAATTTCCGAGCCGTGTCACTGATTTGGGAGTGATTTGCAAAACGTATGCTGATGATGTAAAGATCTACAAAAGGATTGATAACGACGAAGACTCAAAGTCCCTCCGGCTGGCGATCGATTTCATTTGTCGCTGGGCAGAAATATGGGACTTGCCTCTTGCAACTGAGAAAACACACTTTCTGATAATCGGGCCTAAAAACCGTCCTAAAATTCCGGAATAGCGCATTAACGGCCAGGTTTTAAGCAGGGTCGATGAAGGACGAGACCTCATAAACATGATGAAGAGCGACCTGCACTTTTCCAGACATCGTAGTGCTATATTAAAAAAGCCAACTATGCGCCTGTTCATACTTCGCGACAGCAGCGACAGGAACGACGAGAGCGCAGCGCGCGCAAGTATGAACAGTGGAACGGAAGTATGACAGCAGCGACTGGAGCGACTAGAGCGACAAAAGCGACTGGAGGGACAGCGCCGGCGCGCGATCGATTTGCATGTTTTGCACAGGCGACGGGAGCGACGAGAGCGTAGCGCGCGTGGCGTGCGCAGCGTGCGCAGGGCGCGGAAGTATAAACAGGCGACAGCAGGGACTGGAGCGACAGCGCTGGCGCTCGAGTATGAACACTTTTCGGCGGCGCGCGCTCGGTTTTAATTGATATGCATGTTTAGCGCGACGACTCCCTTTTGTCGCGAAGTATGAACAGGCCCTATCGGGTTATAAACTGTTTACGGCTTTGAAATCGAATGTTCCTGATGTCAACGTACGTGGATTCAAAACCTGTGCACGACCCATAGTAGAAAGTGGGATATCGGTGTTCAATCCAACGAAGAGGAATGATATAGATCTTTTAGAAAGCCTTCAAAATAGCTTCACCAGGAAGCTTATGATGAGGTGGTTCTCAGTGGATTATAGTTCCATTGCTAGCAGTGCTCAACGGACTGCATGTTGAGATTACTAACGCTAAAGAACTTCCAGGACAGTGAAGCAACAGAGAGCCAACACCATTATAACGATTTTGTCGGAGATCATTAATTCAGTTTTCCCCTTATCCCTGTTAGCTAACTAAATAGCGTTTGGTTGGCTGCAATTAACTAGGGAAGGGTTTCGAAAACCCATGGAACTTCAAGTTGACACCAGGATCATTACGAAAAGCTCGGAATGCTGATTACGAATATGGGTGTCAAAATTGCAAACTGAAGCATCTGAGCAAGTTATGGCCTGGTGAAATCGGGGTGGGGGGGGGGGGGGGGGGGCTCACCACAAGCTGGCAGTGGGACACACCTGGCGCGAAAGTGGTGAGTCATCGGTGCTCCATGGGTCGCGTCCGCGTGCCGCGGCGGTGGCGCAGGGGTAGTGCGCCCGCCCGTCAGGTGCGACGTCGTTGGTTCGGTTCCCGTTGCTGCCGGTTTTGTTTTGCAAATCATAATTTATATTCGAGATGTTCTGATTTATGACACGCGTTTTGATTAAATAGCCGGGAAAACTACCATACACGTTTGTAAAAATGCTTGAAGACAAAAAAACCCGCTGTGGTGACATTTTTATTTACTATATGCACAAATAAAGTCCAAATCATATATTGTACCAGTCGTTCGTCGGCCTAACTGCCGCCTACGACTGGTTGGGGGGCTTCGCCCCCAAACCCCGAGAATAGGACGCCATGGCCGCTACGGGTTTCCTATTCTTCCCTAGGCCTTCTGACCTTTATGTTAATCGAGATGGATCGATTGATCCGACTTCAGATTCGTGTTCAGCGATTTCGGTTACCCCCAGGGGCGAAGTTTCGCGCCACTTGAGCGCCATCCTCAAAAATCGATAATATCGATCGATATCGAATAGTCGACTTCAGATTCGTGTTCAGCGACCTCGATTACCCCCAGAGCCGAAGTTTCGTACCAGTTGGATGTGATCCTCAAAAAATCGATAATATCGATCGATATCGATTGGTCGACTTCAGATTCGTGTTCAGCGACCTCGATTACCCCCAGGCCTGATACCTGCGCGTCATTGTCATGGCTCAACACGACGAAATGTGATCAGGTTAACTATGGCTGAACACTCGTCTCCTTTGCAGGTTCAACACATTTTAAAGGCTCACACAGGTTTGTCGTGCGCACGCTAGTCTCCTTTACATGTTCAACACGTTTTGCAAGTTTACACAGGTTTGTGACACACACACACACACAGACGGACTAACGCTTTTATATTAGTAGGATAAGTAAAGGTGTTTCTAACAACCTGTAACGTGTACGGTAGTTTTCCCGGCTATTTAATCAAACATGTGTCATAAATGAGAACAAATGGTCATTTCGAAGATAAATTATGATTTGCAGAAACACCGGAGGCAACGGGAACCGAACCAATGACGACGCACCTGACGAGCGGAAGCACTACCCCTGCGCCACCGCCGCAGCTGGCTGGGCCTTCCTACGGAGCCCCTATGACTCATCGCTATCGTGCCAGCTTTTTCGTACGGCTAGCCTGTGGTGAGGCCACTCGATTTCGGTAGGCCATAATTCGCTCAGGAGTTTCATTTTGCAATTTTGACACCCATGTTCGTAATCAGCATTCCGAGCTCTTTCTAGTGATCCAGGTCTCAACTTGAAGTTCCATGGGAGTTCGAAGCTCTTCCCTAGTAAGTCTCCTTAAGAATGACACACTGTGTGATCTCTGCAAGACAGTTATGATTGCTATCGTTTCAACAAGATCTTTAGAAAGACTGGGAGGAATTTGATACGGGATAATGTAAGGCTACAACTTTAATTATGATACTTGCAGCTTTTCATAGGAATGTATTTATAATAGCAGCAGGACGCAGATCAGGGCTTCGCCATGATGAATGTTGGCCTCAATGTAATTTTAAATTGCAAACTTAATTACATCTATCGATAAAGCGATGCGAGAAGGTATCGGTCGTTTTCTTGGGAATTTGTTAAAAGACTATCATTGCTGATAAAAAGCTCTTTTGGGGAGCGCCGTGTACTACACCTCTACAATGTATCGGGAACGCTCACAGAGGCGGCGCCTAAGATGCGAGATCTCCGGTTTTTCATTGCATCGGGATACACTCTTTAGGAGTGTGCGTGTCCTTCTTTCTAGGCCCATTTGGAATGTTTCATGCTTCGGACGATGTAGCAGCAATGACAAGTCTGCAATCCGTATCTGATCTTGCCATTTATCGGACTTCTGAGCGCTGCGAAGTTGGCGCGTGAAGAGCTCCCTGTCCTCCTTCAAGGTGAAGCCATATCAGCAGAAGGGCTCCCGACTTTCGTTTTCTGCAACCGGGGAAGAGGGAGCAGTGGTGCGTGGAGAGGGCGAGGAGGGGCGACGTTCAGGGCGAGAGTGGCCGTCTGACCAGTCCTCCGCTAAGGAGCGCTTTTTGCTGGATGAACGCGCAACAGACGGCGTCGAACCCGTTGCGCAGCGCCGCGCGATAAGCCGCGTTTCTTCTGCGCGTCCGAAAGCATCCGCGTTCACTCGCCGTCCCGTCCGGCCGAGCTTCGCCCGCGCATCTGAGAGCGGCGGCAACCGACCTTGAAAAGCGAGACGAGAACGTCATCGCTCCAGCCGAAGTGGAGGCGTCGCTCTGTCTTCTGCCACTGCGAACAGCCGCTTGGTCGCAGTGGCCTCGACAGAATCACTGGGAAGGCAGCTCTGCTGGTACAAATTTCTGAGGAAGGCGCGCAAGGGAGGGACACTTGGCAAATTGGAAATAAAACAAAGGAAAGGGAAGAAATATGCAGCTGTATGAAAACAAGAGAGGAAGGAGAGTAGACAAGATCAAAGGAGACAGAGAGGCAGATTCAAAAATATGAGCCGGGGAAAGGTTCGTTTCGCCACTTTCTTCATACGAACCTCTGTTTTATGCTCCTTCCGTGGCTCTTCAGTGGGAAAGAGGCGCACGTAATACAACGTATTTCAAGTCTGTCAAGTAATAATATTTATCATGTTTTTAAATTATTATATTCCACGTCCGACTCTTGATGAATCTTGGCATCTTTGCCGTTGTGATCGACGAGTGTTTTCTTCAGCGTGACCAAGATTGGTACAACTCTTTATTGCGGCTTACGTTTCGGCGTCGTCGCCCTTCAGAGCCTGGAAAAGTCGAAGTCGTCTGAGAAACTACCCTCCCAAATGCCATTTCATTCTGCAGGTACCCATTCAAAAGCCTAAAAGACTACGAAGACGATGCCATAAGAAGTCGAAAACATGGCTAACCTTAGATGTGGACAAAAGGCGTCCACCGTCACCCTGGAGGTTAGTTTCTCAGATGACTTCGACTTTTCCAGGCTCTGAAGAAGGCGACGACGCCGAAACATAAGCCGCAATAAAGAGTTAAATTATTATATTTTTTACTTTTAAATTTTTAATTTTCTTTTAAATTGCTAAATTTTATCATTCAGTTTGTTTAACAAATTTCATTTATTGTTTATTCATTTATTATTTATTAATTTGTTTTACTTTGTCTTAAATTAATTTAATGTAATTTAATAAAATAAAATAAAATAGAAACAATATTAAAACAAGTAGACAAATAAGCAGATATTCAACTATATGTGCTTCGCAGATTAAGTTAGGTCGAGGGGTCTGGCGGTGTAGGGACGACGGCGCGGTCTCTACATATAAGACATACCAGCTGCAGATTGAAATCCAATAGGGCTTCGCAATAAAGGTGTTTCCGTTGCATCACACCGAATTTTTTCGCAGGATTTCGTGGCGCAGCTAATGACCACGCATCCAGCGCACGACAATCGGGTTTGATTCCAGGTGCAGTCCTTTCGAGTTCTTCATCCTTCCAGGCCTAAAGAATGGGCATTAAGTTTCCATGGGATTAAGACCCATTCAACGCCCTTCTCGTTATGCCAATTATGCATTCGTGTCTTCATGTCGCACTTGCACGTCTGGGAAAGGTGCACCTCCGTTTTACAAGTCTCTTCAGTCGAAACACTTTTTAGCAGCCTTCGCGTTGGCTGTTCCAAGAACAAGGAAATGCGCAGCTAAAGACGAAAGTATTATTTCTGCATTCAGCAGTAGAAGAACAGAGGCCCAAGATTATCGGTTCTCTAAAATCACATGTTTCTATCCTTATCGCCCATCAATCCTTCATAAGGCTTCTGAAGAAGTAGAAAACAAGGTCAGGCGTTATTTTTATTTATTTATTTATTTATTCAAAGCATAGAGTATGATCTAGCGTCAAGAAACAGTATTGTGTAAAAAAAAAAGCAAAATACGTATGCAAACCTCAACCATTTAAACAGCACACAATCTGCAGCACACCTAGACGTCTAGATAAAGCGAACAAGGTTAGCAAGCAACAGCATTTCTACACGCTTGCACAGACGTCCTCCATAGGTCATCGTACTTCCCAAGCAAAGAGTCTAATTCCTTAAGAATTCTGTAGGTTAGGAAATTCGACCTGGCTCTCGATTTCGCAATAGATACTCGAAGTTTATGTTTCCATCTGACGGTAGTTGACATTGTTTCACCAAAAAAATCCAGCTGGGTTGATAGATAGCTTTCCGGAAAGTAATTCGTACATCATGGCAAGATCCGAAATTTTTCTTGTATTCATCAGTGAAGGGAGACTAAACTGGACAGACCGTTGATGTCCATTCGGTAACTGATTATAGTCTACTGATCGTGAGAAGCATCTCATCATAAGCTTTCGGGTAAAATTGTACTGAATGTTTTCCAATAGATCAATGTCCCTCTTCTTGGTTGGATTGAATACGGTAGTACCTGTTTCAACAATTGGTCTCAGATACGTTTCGTACACACGTATATACAATACCACATACACGTATATACATACAAGTGCTCCGTCACGCCCATCGGCGTGCCTCGCACTTGCGCGCTTCACGCGATGCTGCACTAAATAAGGACAATCACATCAAGCTAGCTGCTCTACTTGTACAGCTTTTTTCCCTACCTAGGAATACAAAAGGCTCGCAGTACGCACAATATATAGTATGATAGAGCAATCTATTGGTTCCTCACTAGTGGTCTTCCCTTAGTGAAACGGTCTCCCGTTACTGGTACTGGTCCCTTCTTAGCGGACGACGTCTTCGGCACGTCTTCTGAATCCCTTGACACGTAGAAGACGTCTGGATATTATCCGCTATTTTCGCGCCCCATAATTTAGTCAATATCGATTGATGACGATCGAAACTTTAAAAACGAACTTCAGATTCGTGTTCAGCGACCTCGACTACCCCAGGGCTAACGTTTCGTGTCACCTGGACGACATTCACAAAAAATCGATAGTTTGATCAATATCGGCTGATGGCGATCGATACTTCAAAAGGTAATTTCACATTCGTGTTCAGCGACCGCGATTGCCCCAGGGCCGAAGTTCCCAGGCAGGGAGAAGACGTCTGAGTATTTTTCGCTACTTTCGTGTCGTAATTCCCCTCCCCCCGATTTCCCCCGCTAATTTCTGCGGCGCCGCCGATCGATAGGATGGCTCATCGCTTAGCGCGCTATTATAGAGTATGATAGCTCTGGAGCATTTGATTGCAAGGCTCTGAAAAGGTTGTAGATGCGATAACTTGCTCTTTTCACAAGAACTCTACAGCGTTTAGAAGAACACTAATCACTTTTAATAGCGAAACCCAAATCACGAGCTTCTTGGACTTCTTTTAGACCTTCTCCTTTAATGCTGCAGGTTTGAGTCACTGTTTGACCTCTAAAAAACACTGATATAACCGCTTTCTGCTTGAAAGACACACCCTCTGGTCCAATCACCAGAGGGTGTACTTTTCAGCAGACAGCGGTTATATCAGTGTTCTTTGGCTTTTGTCCTACCATCGCTCATCCCGAGCGACGCCTAATGATATGCTCTCATATCGATCGGGCAGCGCGATGGAATCGATATGGGCGCATATCACTAGGCGTCGCTCGGGGTGAGCGATGGTATGACAAAGTCGAGAGGTGCCGGCTGTCGCGTGCAGCCGATACCAGGTTCGTGGTCCGGATTTCCCGCCTAGGTCAACAAGCCTTCCATCCTTCCAGGGTCGGTGAATTGGAACCAGTCTGTCTGGAAAGGATAGAGCGCTGACTTATTCATCGACTGGCCATCGCAACTCATTATATGACCAAATACGCATTCAAATTTTCTCCACGACATCCCGTAGAAGTATTAGGTTGGAAAAAAAGTCTCTTCACACTTCGCAAAGTTTTTTACCGTTCTCCTTGTAAACGCACTAGCCAATATTGATAGCTGATTTCGTAATCCTATCACACTTGTCTACCGTTCGCACGCGGACACAGGTCAAGACCTTTCTTGTACTTCGTTATATATCCAATCTTCCGGACTCAACGCCAGATCTACTTCATGGCCATTTTCGGCACGGCATTATTCATGTATTCATTGAAGGATCTACAGCACGTCAGGCAGCCGACCAAATTAACCATATATACGGCTTGGGATCTACTACTCATCGCGCCTGTTATGAGTGGTTCGGAAAGTTCTTAAAGAGAGATTATTCACTCGAGGACAAAGCAATGTCAGGAAGACCAAGTGAATTGGACAACACTGAACTACTCCATCTTCTTCGTACCGATAGTAGGCAGACGACACGTCAACTGGCAGAGAAGCTCGAAGTGTCTCATAAGATAGTGGGAACCCATCTGAATGGTCTTGGCTTTGCATGGAAATTTGGAGCTTAGATTCCACATGCCCTGTCAGACACTCAGTGCAAAACCGCATGTTGCAAGACTCACAAGAGAAACAATAAAGAAGCTGGGCTGGGAGGCAATGCTACGTCCACCGTATAGCACTGACCTCGCCCCTACCGACTACCACCTCTTCCGTGCTGTCAAGCAAGAAATTGAAGAGAAATATTTTGAAACGGATGAAGACCTCAAAAATTGGATTCAGCAATGGTACGACTCCAGAACTGCAGTCCTTCAAGCGAGAGGAATTAGAAAAGTACCCAGTCTTTGAAGAAGTGCAGTGGAACAAAACGGAGTCTATCTCAATTGATTTGACATTGTAGTTGTGAAATAATCAATGTTTGAAAAAATGAAGACTTTTTTCCATCCTAATAGAATGTGTAGCGAATCCCAAAAGTGATTGAGTAACGTCGTCCTTTATCCTTTATCTTTTATAACGATTCGAATATGTTGCGCAATAGCATATCGATTAACTCTATCGGTCTACTGCCCGCACTTTGGCAATTTCTTGAAAAAGGAACAGATGCCAAATGCCGTGACTTGCTTCTTCATCACTTTCGTTCTGGACTGGCTGCGTAAGCTGCTCACAAGGCTATCGTTGCTTTGTTAGGTCCAGGCACCTGCAGCAAGGCCATATAGAAATTTGGTTCAATCGCTTCCAGAAGGGAATGTAGAGCTTTACGGACGAGCAACATACTGGAAGACTGATCGGACCGAACAAACGAGCTGTGCTTGCAGCAGTCAGGAGGAAACCTGCCAGAAGTGTAAGGGCGATATCAAAGGCTACCAGTGTCCCACGTAGCACTGCTCACCGTTACCTGAAACAAAGCGAAAGAAGGGCAGTCTTGCCAGGATGGATCCCGCATGCACTGACGCCGTCTCAGAAGCGACAGCGAGTGGTCACCTGTCGGAATAGTCTCAACCGCTCAAGAACGACTGCATGCTTAAACACGATTATGGCACAGGACGAGAAGTGCTGCAGGTACGATAAAACCACACGGGTGATCCAGTGGCTTCCGAAGTCGTCCCATATCGGAAGAAGATTTTGCTTTCATTTTGGTTTACGAGTCGGGGAGTCGTGCACTATTCGCTTTTACCGAATAGACAGACTATTACAGCAGGCTTACTTTGAATATATACTAGAAATGAAGGATAAGCTGCTTGAGAAGTACCCGAGATTCGGTACTATTCGTGTGTTAGTTGGTAATGCACGACCGCATCGAACGAGACGAACGCAGGAGACGATGATGAAGGAGTGTATCGAAATTGTGGGGCAATTGGGGGTGACTATGCAGCATTTAGAAGTCTTGCTCACTTTTTCAGGAACGTATGTACGAGCTCGCAACGTCAAGAAGTTCAGCAAATCAATGGACGAATGAATCGGCAGTAGCCCAGATTCATTCTGGGAGAATGCAATCAGCTCTCTTCCCAATCGCGGGAGAAAAGTTGTGGCCATAGATGGAGAATATATCGATCGACTACCATTTGTCATTATCTTGTTGTAACAACTTTGAATAAAAATGGTATGATAGCTTAGAACATTAGGGAACACCCATCTAGAAAACTGACCACGAAGAGCTCCAAATGAAGCTTGGAAAAAGCCTTCAGTGGTGATATTGTCGAAGTTAAGGTTGTGGCAGAAGACCTTGGATGAGATCGGGTCGGATCACAGGAGCAGCCACCGCTAAAAAATCAGACTGCCGTTGATTTCTAAGGTCAAAAAGGTTTGCATGCCAAGCGCGTGACCTGCTTTTGCAGCCCACTGTATTAATCACTGAATAAAAGAAGGCATGAAACTTCGAGGCCTTCAGAATTGAGAATACTAATGGGGATGAGGAGTTTGACGTCGGTCCAATGGCGACAATTGTTACCGGTTCCGACAGTGGAAAGTGCTGGAAAGTTTAGCTGAACTGCAACATAGCATTTTAGCGTCGTGCAACCGATAGCTATAGAGCTGGTTAGAGTTGTTCGGAACCATAACCACAATCTCCAAGTAGTGCTGAAAATCTTCGAAGAGACTTCTAGATATCCGAGCTGAGTCTGTGCTCCAATCAGTCATTCTCGCGACGTTGCTGGAGATTTCTCTGATTTATTTCGCTATATCTCTAGAACAGAATATAGCAAATATAACAAAATGACATTACTGAAGCTCCGTTCCGCGATTGTGCCGGTAGGAGGTTTGTTCAGCTTTTCCACGTTTCATGTAGCAATAAATGACGCTCATCTCTGCCCCACTATGTATACAGCGGGACAAGCGCGAAAAGCAACGCAGATCCTTATTCTGGTCGCCCGGGGCGAGACAGTGCTCTGGAGTGGCGACGATGACCGTTGGACTTCGGCGGTCCGTCTGGTGCCAGCCGGTCGCCTCCCGCCGTGACCAGTTCCCGGGAACGAGTTGACCCGACGGCGGTGTCTGTGGCGCTCCGCCTCCAGAAGACCACCGGCGGCAGCCTGTTGCTGTCGGCTTGTTTCGAGAAGTGTTTATTCGCCTTGTTTTGCTGTTTCGGCGACCTGCCCGCCTCATTCGTCGTTGCTTGCGTTGCACCTGTCCACTTTCACTACAACACTCTGACCGAGTCGTCTTTGCGCTTTCAGTTCCTCCACCGATTTCTGCTCTCACTAACAGCTTTGGTTAGTTACGGTGTGACGTTGATGGTGGAATATGCCTATTCGGCTGCTCTACTCCCAGTTGCATTTTTTGAGTTGGTGCTTTTCTTTAGGTTGTTAGCAAAAATATCATGGCTAAGTGTAGAGGTCTGTCTAGCATCTGTATGACTACTGGTCATAGATATTGCCTGTATCGACTTGCAAGACCAGGTACAGCTCGGAGCAAGTCTAGAGGATTTCAGAAACAATCATGGTTCCGAATACATGTTCTATTCGTGGGCTGAGTCCAGCTGTTTCTTACTTTGACGAAATGTTACTTTCTTCATCTGACTGGTCATCCAGGGCAAATAACCTCCGTTCCTTTTTGATGGCTTAATGGCCTCAAGGCTTCTCACAATTAGAGGTGAACAAGGCGTTAGACTTACAACACTTGTTAGAAAAGCTTAGAAATCTGTGACTCAGCCAAGCCGCTTTGTCTATGATGTCATCATTAAACGACTACAATTTGAGGGCTTTATTTTTTTTTTGCAACTGGTTTGCTTAGCAAGGTTTTATCCGTTGTCGCTCACAATGTTTGCATAAGCAGTTATAAATAAGGACAGAAAAATAAATAAAAGGGAAAGAACAGAGCGTTTTGGGAGCACTAAATGTGCCCGTCACGGAGAAAATATCATGAGCTCGCCACAAACGCTTGAACCAGTGCTTTACTGATCTATAATCGTAAGATTGCGTCGTACCAATTAAGCCATCTCGAAGGAAAGGAGGCGTCTTTTTGCATTGGCAGAGACTAGACTCCGGTCTGAAACGGATGGTTTTGCGAGAGGCGCCTATTGGCGAGTGCACCACGAAGCTGGTTTTTAGCAGACACACTGTTGTGTTGTACGCTTAACACTCTTGGTTTCGTAGGCCATCAAAATCCAATTCCTGGGGTCTGAAGAGGCTTGCTCATAGTGCTTTATGTTCGCAAATGGTGTAGTCCAACTTCCGCGTGCACCTTCAATCGAGGTTCTTCGTCCTGGTTCTCATCCCAGGCCCACATAGCCTTTCAATTCCCTGCGGTCGGCGAATTAAGACCATACTTGTCTGGGAAGAATGGAACAGACTTGTTCATCGGGTGGGTCATTGTGTAGTCCAAGTAGCAAATGTGCAAACTGCCTCCACGATAGAAGCGGTATACTTCCTCACTTATCTACTTACTCCCCATTAGCGGGCGTCAGCTTTGAAGGCGGCCTCGAAGCCAGCGTCGCTGTGGGTGCCATGGAGTGGCGAAAGTCACGGACAATGCTCTGCCTCCGAACCGATCCAGAGCCACTTCCTTGTTTGTCTAAACAAAAGCCTCGTTTATTCAAGTCGTCTTGTACTTGTTTTATGCACGTCTTCTTCGGAGCAACTCACTGGACTTTCCATCCGCTCGATCTGTTCCTCCACAACAATTTATTGGATATACGCTGAGCTGCCATTCAGTGTACGTAGAAGCGGTGTACCACGAAGGAATTAACTAACGTCGAGCATCCTACACTATCCTACACTCTTTGTAATGAGCATAATGCACGAACATGATTAATTGCGAGAACAGCTTTGATGTCATGGAAGTCCGCTCGACTTTCTACGAATCTTGTCATAGTGTTTCCTACAGTTTATCACTTGTATCATCTGTATCAGCTGCCGTCCCGTTGAGCATCGACTTGCTCGAGCGGGCGCCAGCAGCCTCTCCATTCGTCCCTGTCGCGTGCCAGAGTGGTCCAATGGATCCTCTGACTAGGATGGGTGCGGGAAGACGTGGGTATGGTAACCCTTGTTACAAAGACCAAATGACTAGGATGGGTGCGGGAAGACGTGGGTATGGTAGCCCTTGTTACAAAGATAAACGTGCGACGGTGGTTCAGATTTATTATCAGAGGAAGAGAGTGAGTGGTGGAGCCCAACCGGTGCTCACCACGTTACTTGATAGATTGCCGTCCACCGTGCCAAACAGCCCAGCAACCGCCCCTAATAGAGGGAGCGGCGCCTTACAAGGTGCGGAAGAGGTCGTAGACGACGACATCCTCCTCGCTCGAGGGACACGAAGAGCATCATATCGGTCGTTCAGGGCTTTCACGAAGAAGTCCGACCAACGCATTGGTGGGCGTCCTGGTGTTCTCTTGACATCCAGTCGGTGATGGCTCTCGTCCAGCGGGTGTCGGCGAATCGCATTACGTGGCCGGCCCACCTAATTTTCGACGACCTGGCCCATGTGACAGTGTCTCTGATCTTCGAACGTCGACGAATCTCGGAACTCCGGAGGCCTTCTCTCACTTGCGTGAGTCATGTCACTCCGAGCATCGTCCTCTCGATTCCGCGCTGCGTGACGCTGGTCGCGTGTTCATCCTGCTTTCGTATAGCCCAGGTCTCCGAGGCGTATGTTAGGGCAGGAAGAATGGTAGAGTCGAATAGGCGGGCACGGAGTCGGACGTTCTTTGTCTTCTTCGCGACTCCTTTCCTAGAGTTTCCTAGAGTTTATAGTAGGTAAAAATGTATGTTAACGTTATGTAGACATTTCGATGTTCAGTGGAAGGCGAAGACTCCAAATCATCAGTTAAGTAAAGCGACGTAATGCATGACAATATGACAATATCAGCAAAACAGTCCATACCTTATGATCGGTAAGGGGCAGCTTCCTGCTATGGTGATTGCCTATGATTCCTTGCATCCTTATCGAAAAAGTAATCGTTGCCATATAATGTGCATTCTAGAGTCGAACATTATCAAGAGAAGTGTTTTGCCTCAAATTTTGAAATTATTTTGGCAGGCAAATCATAGGTGCCACGAGCAAGGGAGACAGGTGTAAGAGGATGGGAAAGTTCAGATCGTTTACGTATATACCACGAGAAGCTTTAATAGTAAGCACGGATCGCCTAGCAGCAGGGGCATCGAGCAGCAGGATGGAAGGCTCTGTTCCTCGCTGCGCGTAATTGCAATTGTCAGCTGCGTTCGATCACACAGCGCCGAAGATGTAGTGGCGTGAAGCATTCCCGTTCGGTCAGCAGCAGGTGCGGGTTCAAGTCCCGTCTGGCGCTAGAGTTTTGATCGCAACAAAAAGTCGTTGTAACATCTTACATCCTCGAAGTCCACCTGAGATTTAAATAAAATGAATTGAATGCAATTGCAATTGTCTGCTTTTCTTGAGTATGAATACGACAAGGTGTTTTTACGCTTGCATTCAGTTTCAGTGGTAGTTCCACCCTAAGTGGTGCCACAGTCACTTGTTAGGAGTGAAGTTCATCTGTTTTCCAAGCACCTGGTTTTTCACCAATGGGATGAATATCTTCTCCTCCCCAATCCCTGACGGGTTTTGCTTATGTAACGGCTCGATACATACTATGATGAAGTCCGAGTGAAAAATATTCATTTTCTACATACACGTTCGACGAGAAAATTTTCAAGAGGTCTGCTGCCATAGCACTGTTGTGTCGTGGTAAGGGACAAGGCAGAATCGATAAAGCTGTAGATCCAGACTGGAATTTCGATGAGGTAAGGGTGCAATAATATGGGGCTTGCCTTTAGTGACAAAAGCGAGATACACTTTTACTTTTTTACACCTTGTTTCCTAACATAGGCTTCATTTCTTACCGTGGACAGTTGCCTTCCTTGAAGACGGTTGCGAAGAAGCGAAGTGCCTGCGCTGTTCGATACTGTGACGTCGTTTGCTTTTCAGACGTTTTATACATTTTCGAAAATTCTAGAAAACATGATTATTTAACCATCTGTAGATCAGAGAGATTTCAAAAATGGCAAGGAACGGAAGCTCACTCCTAACAGTGATGAGTGACTTAGCCCTGAAATTGAAAGCAAATGTGAAGACACCTTGCCAGGTTGACATTTGAGAATGCGGACACTTTTCATTACGAGGGACCAGAACTTCCATTGCGCAGTTGCATTCGCCACCTCCACTACTAGGCCAAACGTGCTTGCAACTGCTGCATTTCTACTTCCCACATTGCGCTACGATGCGCCTGTTGGGTAGCCGGCGCCTCCCCAAAAGGCGCATGGTAGCGCAGTTGGGGAGGCATCAGCTGTGCGTGCATCCAATTCCAGGTTCTTGGCTTAGGTTTCACGCCCAGGCCAGCCAAACCTTTCATACCTGCGGGGTTAGTGAAACCGATATCGGCTGGCCACCGGAAATCGTTGTTTAGCTGGAAGACGCATTCAGATTGCCTCCCGAAGAAGTGGAATACGTGCCGAACCGAAAAAGGGATTGATTAGCGCCGTTATTTATGCGTTGTCTTTATGTTTAGCTTTAGAACGGTATTGGTCTCATTTCAAAGTGCTGAGCTAAGTAGGAATACTTCTCGTGCAAGCTGCACTAAAGAGGATGGCCCCTGTGAAACAGATTTGTGCTTTTTCTGATATCCGTTGCTCTAAGCGAATTTGTCTCTTCCAATGGAGAGCGCTGAAGCTTCTCGCATTGAAAGACTTAAGATGATCCTGCTGCTTAGTGTTTTAAAACAACCTTTTTTTGTAAAAAAAGTATTGTCAATGTCTAGTCCTGAGAATGCTTAAAAACGAGGGCTTTAAGAATGTATTTATTATGATGTTGTTCAGCCATTTAAAACTGATGAAATTACGAGGGCTACCCGATGCTTCACCTTAGATAATTTACCTGTTTATTTGACTTGACCTTACTTAGAAACTGTTTAGGTCTATCCCTATCGAAGGGTGCTGTCATATAGAAGGCACTGAAGCAAACGTCCAAATGTTATAAGGACAAAAAGATAAAGGACGGCGCTAGACACAGTTACAATCCGCGCAGGCGCGAACACATCCCTGTGCATGAGCACGCCGCTCCCACGCACAAGGAACGCGTCGACACGACACAGCAGGAGCAAGGAGTCCATCCCCTGCATCCCACCTGCGTCTCTGGGCAGTACACGGTCGCATTTGGTTCGTGTTTCGGGAACGCGCCACGTGGCCCTGCGACAGGCGGCCCGAAATCCCTTCTAACAAGAGAGCCCGAAGGCTCCATATCGAGGGAGATCCGTGGGCTGAGCTTTTATGTATGTACAAAAAATCTAGCGTCTGTCCTTTTTGTCTGTCTAACTGCCCGTTTGTCCGCTCGACTGCCTGATCAAACGATTAAATGTATCAATTTCGACGTACATAGATTTGTTCCTATAGAAAACTGGGGCGAAGCTGTAGTCGGAAGTCAGACAAAAAGGACAGACGGACAAAAAGGACCTTAATGTCGCCGTTTGGCTGGCCGGCTACCTCTTCTAGCGTTCAACGGCTTTCCGCTGTTGATCTAGAGGTCATGATGCTTTGCTTCCGGTGCGACATTAAGATCCACATTCGATGCGACAAGAAGTTCCAGGGGCAAAACGACGACGTCTATAAGCTGTGATAGTGAGTCTCTCTCTCTCACACACACATCCGCACTCACGCAATTCGTGCGCACGCCGTCACTCCTACTCTACGGCTCACATCTGGCGGACTTCGTGAAAAAGCTTCGTCGTCTCGTTCGCCTACTAGTCTGGTGACCTGCTTCATTCTCGATACAACCTCGCGAACCTTTTTCAGAAGATTCGAGCGCTCTGCAGCTCAAGACGCTATATAGAATTCGTGCGCGACCTCGACCTGTGAAAATTCAGAACTGCTCCTAGCCAGCCTGTCGAGAGGCCTTCCTCCGGATTTCTGTGCTTTTTTTCTTCTATTCAAAATTCTGCAAGCAAAAGTGGTAGAAAAGTGGTAGGTGGCGCTGAAGATTTGATAATTTGGAGTGCAGGGCAGTGCGATCTTTCATTATTTTCATGTCTGTCATCATGGAAGCTCGGAACACGTAGATGTCTACTTTCTTTACTCTCTCTCTATTCTTTTTTACCATTCTTCACTTTTGTGCCAACGGGGCTTCCTCGTCAGCCTTCGCAGTTGCCGACCAGGCTTTTTCATCTTTCCTTCTACCTCGATGCTGCAGCCGGTTTGCGTAGTGCTCGAGATCCCTACAGAAACAACGAAATTGACGACTCTCCGGTGTTTGGCCAAAGTTCGATTGAAAACAAACCCTCAACAAAAATGGTTAGAAGAATAACCCTTCAGAATGTTTAGCCAGACTTTATCGTCTGCTGTGCTTTGTTAACAAAGAAAACAGTGTAAAAAACATCGAAAAAAGGGCGGCTCCATGCACGCTATCCGATTTCTTCGCCGTAGTGAAGATTCTGGGTGCTTATGGTGTAGTCGGCAGGAAGCGCTGCCCTTGTTCGACACGAGCACTAGGTGTAGTTTTTAGGTTAAGTACACACTAGACATAGGATCCGACGACGATTCGTATAATTCAGATCCGTCATTTTTTTCAAACGCAGGATAAATGGATCGCTCCGATGATGAGATTTTTGAAAAGTCAAGATCTTGTGATGAATCAGATAATGGTGATCTTCGCTGGAACTGATTTAAGGATGATTTTCACTAAAACTGAATTTCCAAAGATTTAGATAATTCATTTTTCTTCAGATCGTCATCGGACATCAGATATCCTATTTGGGAAGGATGTCGGATTTCCGATCAAAATAAGTCATCTGAATGGTTTAAAAATCAGTTCTAGTGGAAATCATCCCTATCTGAGTTATTATAGGAGGTGAACCTTTCAACATTGAAAAGAATAGCGGATTCGAATTATCCGGGTCGACATCGGGTCCAATGTACAGTACATACCCAACCTAGCCTAAGAAAGACATACATTTGCACGCCGTGGGCGAAATGGTGGCAGACTTCTTTTGGGAAGGATAAAGTCTACAGACTTCTTGACCAATTGGCTCCTACAAATGCACGATAACGCACATTAGGAGGTCTTTCACGATCGAGATTAAAAGGCTAAACGACACGTTAACGAATCCCTCTATAATATGCGTAACACATCCAACTTCTGCGGTGGTACCGTGAAGGATTTTTGCGTAGTTGGCCTATAAAATGACTTTCGGTGGCTATTCTTTGGACACTTTGGACAAGTCAGTGCCTTTTTCCTTTCCGGGCAAGTCTGCCACTAAGTTACCAACGACTTCAGAGGGACGTCAGCCTTGAATCGCCTGAGCGGAATCACAGCTATGAACTTACGCGCACGTGACGCCTATCCAGACTGGGTTACCCGTCGCCTATCCTGCGCACCCCAGAGTGGCGGACCGATGACTTTCTTCGTCTTTTCATTCGCGTTAGTCTCCTAGTGGCTCTTCCAAACATGGTAGTAAAACTAGCTTTCTTTTATGGTGAGACGATGTCAGCGTTCGGTAGGTCGCTTCAACTTTTCGATGGAAAAAGCGGCTGGAGGAGCGCTCCATAGCTCTAGTCTGGAACCCTCTGGTGCGCATTCTCCCCCTGGAAGCTGAAGCTGGAGAGAGTATAACGTAATGTGCGCGAGCGACGATTGCGGCGATGTATTACGTATGGGTGGTCGTCGAGGCGTCGGCGCGCGGAGAAGTGACGGCGGCGGCTTTCTCGCCGAGCGAACATCCCTTTCGTACCGGTTCGGCTTACTAGTTCATCCTAATTGTTGTTGTTCGTTGTGTCGTTTCGTCGTCCGCAGCTGCAGCGTCGTCCAGCATTATCTGCTACACAGCTCTCTCCAGTTTTGTATGGGGCCGAAACCCGCTTGTCGTCGTCCCGAGCGCCGGCCGACCAGGGCGCTGGCCGGCCATTCGCTAGCAGCAGTGGTGCGCGCACTTTCTCCCCTTCTCCCCTTCCACAGACTCGACCGTCTTCACCCGGATGTCGACGTCGCAACGCGAAGACAAGATCGCCCGAGATAGCCCGTCAAGGCGCGGTTGATGAGATGATCTTCAGTTACGCAACTGCGCCTTGATTACGTCGACCGATGATCCTCAGGCCAGATTCTCGGAACGGTCATGCCCCCCCCCCTTTCACAGCTCAGCTTCTGCAATGCTTTCCTTCGTTAAGAGCCTAAAATAGCGTAAGGATCCTAATCGTCACTGTCTGAAATTGAAGACGCCTGATCTGAATCGCATCATATCTGGCCACTTGTATCTCTTTTCAAACCCTAGGCTACAGTGATTAAAACTGCGAAGGCTCTTAGATTAGATCGTATTCTTCATCCAGCTTGTTCGTTATCTTCTGTTAAATTTTAGACCTCTGTCTTCCATGGAAATACTGCCCCGTAATTCGTGATTCCCAAGTCAATTTCTTATGGTCTTCTCTGCATAGCTAAACATTTAAAGCGTAGAGAAAACGTTGCCTTAAAGAGTGCGTTTCCGCTCCTGAATGTGTTTCCTCATGCTGAGATTTGTCGTGCTGAGATCTCATCTGTTCCATGGGGTATTTATTAATTGGTGGTACTGTGTACACTCATAAGATGTTGAACCGAAAGCTGAACTCATTGCTTCAATCCAGGGCACATATTCCAGTAGGAATTGTGTCCTTAGTCATATAGAAAGACGTTATTCGGCGCTCTTTTCCGCGGTCTTATTATAAAATATATAATAACTCGATTTTCACAATGGGAAACAATGCTAAGGGCACAACTGCAATGAAAAGCGAACATGTAGTTGTGAGGGCTCCCGCAACTTGCTAAAAATGCTCGCTATAGAAATTTCCATAATTTCTGGGTGTTTAGGCTAAAAAGAAATGTAAAAACACCGAGCAACTTCAAGGTTAGCCAAGCATTAAAAGCACGCGTGATGAATTCTGCTTGATCCTTCTCGTAGAGAGATCAACCAAGAGTAGCTGCTTCGAAATAGGAAGCAGGAATACTAGTACGACTGCGTTCGTCCTCTTTGACAAGCCTATGACAATAGAGAGCAAGGGATACTCTTGGTATAGGGTTTTTTTCGGAGCACCAGTAGGACATGAGGAGTCCCGCTCGACCACTCAGTGGTACCTTTAACACTATTTCTGAAGAATTTCAATTGTTCAGAATGCGTGGCCCATACCAGAAGTGATTCAATTGATGCCTTTCTTTTATTCTGATGGACACTAACTATTTACTCAAGGCTACTCTGAGAGCGTACTACTTCGTATATTTTAAGATCATCAAGGTCTCTCTTGCAGCTACGTTGATTCAGTGAATGTCGATATGTCTGTTAGTAACAAACCTCAAAATTTCAGTTTCTTGCCACACTTCCGAATACCTGCTAGTCGAACAGAGCTGAAGCAGCTCAGTTGCACTAGTGTTTCTTGCAAAAACCTTTCATTTGGGCCTGTACCAATCGAAAAGCACCGAGTTTTCATTCAACTTCACTTGCATCAGGTCCTGCACTGTGTATATCGGTGATGAACGTATCTCGTTCATACTCAAATGACCTTGTGGTTTTGTTTACGCAGACTTAAGCAAGATCACTTACGTGGTCTTACCCGAGTTGAGTGCGCAAATGATAAAAAACTATATTGAATTCCTGTAAAAGTACCTGTAATCTTCTTACATGTTTTAGTTTTTCTAGCTTGAGAAGAGCTGCTCAGCGGCTTCAGTAGTGAGGGTGTTTTTGGGATCCTATTCGGTTCTGTCATCCCCAACACTTTTCTTTTTTTTTTTGCATTCTTCAGTGGACCCCAATCAAGGTGGAGTAGTCAGCCATGGAATGCGGTAAAGGATAGTATCTGATGTCTTTTGAATCGTTATGTTTTCGAGGATTTGGCAGTGAGTATTGAGAGGGCACGTTTATATTTGGTGGGTGGTGCACAATTAGTTCGAACCTTGCGTGCTTTGGAAAGGGCAAAACTTGCAGCTAAGCAGCTAAATGATGAGCATAAGAGCAGAGTAAAGGTTAAGCACGGCGTCCACCAACCTCTTTTCGGGATGCTGTGCTATTCTACTGCTACTTGGATATTGTGGGTTGCCGATGAACGTGTCATTGTTTTATTCTTCCCAGGCAGGTCCGGTACCAATTCAGCGAGTCCTTCGCTATGCAAGACTTCGTTGCCTTGCCAGTGCTTGCTTTAACTGCGCTATGACGTGCGCACTTAAGGAACATGGGAAGGATATTCATTTTTATTCGTTTGTTTGCACAAAATGGTGAGCATGAAAGTGTATTTCTAATATGAACAAGTTGGGCAAATACACTAAAAGGAAAATTCAAAAATACATACAAAAAGATATGATGAACAATGCCGCAGCTGCCAACGAGGAGTCGTTAGATTCCAAGTGGTTCAGAAAAATTAAATTTGGTTGCTCCATCTGTTCTTGCCCTTTCAGTCTTCGCAATTCCCTTCCTCGCGACTTTCTCGTGTTTGACCGCTTATTTATGGGTGAAACAGAGGAATGCACAATTAGTTCTCACATTTCCCTTCTTTTTTTAATTCAACTCAATTCGGATGGTTCCGTTCTGTTGCTTTTTGCTCCGTTGTTCCCTGATGCTCACTATAATCGTGGACTAATTGTAAGGCCGGTTGAAGTTCAACTTGACGAATCACTTCTGTTGCGCCGTTCGACACAAAATGGAAGCATATCTCCGACTCAGTTTGTTAGGCTCTAGTAGGTTTACCCGGATAGGGTTGGAGGAGCTATGCAAATAGGGACCATCTAGCGCAATTCGAATGGAGTCCGTGTCAAATGAAGGGTGTGCGTGGGTGCTGAGACTGGACCCAGTGTTTGGACCAGAATGCTCCCATGTCGACAAGAAGGCGGAGGGTCGATTAAGTGTCGTAAACGTGAAAAGCCTCACCGTAGAGCAGATATCGCCATGTGGTGGGCCGCTCCCTCAGCGGTGACTTACGACAACGTTTCGCTTCAACTTCACTCAGTTGAAGAAGCGCGAAAACCTTCCAACCATTGCCAACCAAACCGTGTGCATACATGGAGATCCTTGCTGGAAGGACACGCTGCATGAAGACCGGTCTTTTGAACAGTCTCCTCCCGCTAATCCAAGAGACTGAAACAAGCGACAGCCTCATTCTAGGCATGCGGACGCAGCTTCGATACGGGACAAACGCCTAGGAAGGAGATTCCACATGGAATCAGTGACAACGCTCGTGCTTCGGGGTGGTTATCATTCGGAAGTGGTTGCATTACGGCTCAGCCGTCTGTCTGGTGATCACTTGTTCTGGATGGTTTTTGGCGATTGCTTGCGCCATATCCTACGCGAGGATTTGTGCAGATCCGCATCGCCCGAGATCAAAATCGCCAAAAGAAGCGAAGTCGTTGACCAATTGCAATTCGGTTGCACTTGTGACAGCTGACAGTGGACCGAGTCGTCATCGCGCGACGACGAAGAAGTCGCGCGCGCGCGTTCACGAAGGCAAAAGCCCGTTCGGAATAGAGTGGCGGCCTTTCTCGAGCGGTCCAAGTCCCCGTCGTCGGTCGCTGGCGCGAGCCGAGCCACTCACTCACCACCGCCTGCGCAAGCATTCCTTCGGTTTTTGCCGTTCTCGCAGGCGGAATTCGCCGCGCGGCTTCTTGTCGCTCGGCTTCTCGTCGCAAAAAGCGACGACGATACGGACTCGCGATGGAGAACAGCTCAGTTTTAGAACGAACATCAGGCCCGACTAGGGGAAAGCGCATGAGGAGCGCAGAAAGAAAGCAAGGACTTGATGACCCATTAGAGCAAATGCCTTTGGAAGCACCGTGTAAGAGCTCGTCCTGATCAGTACTTATTCAGAAGGATGGTCTTTTGAACGAAGAGTTTCTGCTCCTAGAATTGCCCACAAAACGAACTGTAGGGAAAGAAGTCCACCTTAACAGTTGCGGCAAAGATCGTGCAACAGTTACCAACTTGCAGACTGGCATAAGCATATGGTAGCGCTGTCGGACAAGGTACTGGGATCTATCCTAATCGGAGGAGAGCACCACTAGAAAAGCGAGACAGCCACAAAGCATACGGCTGCCCTCTGCTAGGAAATTGCAATGACGGCGCCACTCGCGCACTAGTCCCATTTGTCGGCTTTGTAAAACAGCATACGTTGAATTTCCTGCCGTCAGCAAGCAGACAGAGTGAACAACTTCATATCCGCTACCCACTGCGATATATCCGGCGCCGGCCATCGCTTGCACCCTCGCGCAGACTCCTTTTTCGGATCCGCATTGTCCAACCAAACGTTTCACCTGTTCAGAGTCGGCGAGTGTGTGCCTACTTGACTGGGAAGGAAATATTGACTTGTCCATTGGCAGGCACCACAGGTAATGAAGAGAAACTGTTGTCGTAAGTCACCGCTGAGGGGGCGGTCCACCACATACTGCGATACGTGCTCTGCGGTGAGGTATTTCGCGTTTACAACACTACGATTAATCGACCCTCCGCCTTCTTGTTGACATGGGAGCATTCTGGTCCAAACACTGGGTCCAGTCTCAGCACCCACGCACACCCTTCATTTGACACGGACTCCATTCGAATTGCGCTAGATGGTCCCTATTTGCGTAGCTCCTCCAGCCCTATCCGGGTAAACCTACTAGAGCCTAACAAACTGAGTCGGAGATATGCTTCCATTTTGTGTCGAACGGCGCAACAGAAGTGATTCGTCAAGTTGAACTTCAACCGGCCTTACAATTAGTCCACGATTATAGTGAGGATCAGGGAACAACGGAGCAAAAAGCAACA
>OX375865.1:36986347-37057347 GCA_947359475.1 Heligmosomoides polygyrus bakeri | reverse complement strand
CAAGCACATTATTAGGGGGGGGGGGGGCAAAAGTAATGAGACACCCCATGCCGTGTCCATATTTTTCGTGGCTGGAGTCTGGTTTCGTGCTTGTCGTATTTGTATGTTTGTATGCTACTTACTGAACCCTATCTGAGAAGTTGCTACTTCCGCCCTTTCCAGAAGCATGCCAAAAGCCCCATGCTGTCTCATGCCGAAACCCCAGTCTGACGAGTCGACCTGTGTCGCGCAAATCTCGCCCAATTCCCAACCCCGAGCAGCCTGGGCTCAAGATTCACGCAAGATGAGAAGTACGTCTTCTACCTTAACCCTGCCAAGCAGCGAGTCTGGCTGAGGCCTGGTGACCTGTTACCGACCTTCGTTCGGCGAGATGTTCACGGCGAGAGGCACCTTTGGAGCTTTTGGGTCTGCGCCCATGGATCGGTTTACCGGAAGCTGTTTCCCAAGAGCACTACGGTCAACTCCAAGGCCATGGTGAACGAAATAGAAGAGATGAGCCGGCGACTCGCTCTTATTCATTCGCAGCGCTTCAAGAAGGTTCTCCTCTTCGACAACGCCGCACCCCATCGGGAACAAGTAACCATGGATAAGCTTGGCCAGCTGGGCTACGTTCACATACCTCACCCACCGTATTCGCTGGACATCTCTCCATGCGACTACCACTACTACTTGAGCCTACAGGACTTCCTAGTCGGAAGGGGCACAAGAACCCAAGCAGTCCTTGACAACCATATCGAGCAGTTGATCAACACCAGGCCCAAGCAGCTCTGGAAGGATGGGATCAGGAAGTTGGCTCAGCGATGGCAGCAAGGTCCTTGCCCTTAATGGCAAATACATTCCTCAGCATCGTTGAGTTGTAATTGAGTTATAAAGAGATAAAGATTTTTTTCATTTTGTCTCATTACTTTTGCCCCCCCCCCCCCTAATAAAACGACGCTCTGAGAAATGAACTCAACGGCAAAAGGTGTTCGATATTCCTGGCACGAAAATAATGTCTTCTCTTCGTATACAGTGAAGTAGCCGTCAAACCCAAAGCCTTAACGGATCGGTGGCTTCACATGAAGATGGCAAATGATCCGCCGAAAATTGGAGCAGTTTTGCAACATAAAACCTCTCTTCATCCCGATGGGCAGAAGTATGTATTTATTCCTCGCACGGTTTCACTAAATGGCCATTCTGCGAGACAGAAGTGAACTCCTACTGAATCCATTTGCATCAGGCTTTAGGAGCGAGAGCACTTGAATGGCCTTAAAAGTCATAGGGCCCTGAGCATAGAGGCGACGACCTTAGTGCCCGTCACGCTTCTAGAACCTGAACGCAAAGACCGTCAAAAACTTGCCATTGTGGCAATGCTCGACTCTGTCGAAATGTTTTCAAACATGTCCTTGGCTTTCAAATAGTTCGACAAAGAGTACAAAATGAACCACGAGCAGGATCAACTTCCACTAGCAGTACGCCTTGAAACGGTCTTAGGTTGCCAGAATCGACAACATTAACGTTTACCGGAAGTCAATCCTGGGTAGCACACCACTTCACCAGCCCTATTCAAAGGTATCTTCTATACGTATGTATTTAGTCCTTAGGTGGCATTAACTTCACCGATTCCTAGAAAAGTTGTACAAAAATTCATAGCTGACCATTCGACTCGTATTTTGGAAGGTATAATTGCACAAACAAATAATAGAATGCCACCACTGTACGTTGCGCCAGGATGCGACCTAACGTGACCACCTATCCAATTCATTAACACCTCCCGAAGGCGAAGAGCTGAAAATGTGACCGGATAAAGGAATAACGTCTCGAACTTGGCCGCACCCTACTTCCACGAAAACAATAAGCAGTCATGAGCAGAACAACTGCTTCATATCAAGACACTTTGTTGAACAGAACTCGGCTACAGCTTGCCTTGTATAGCAGGCACGAAACGCAAAGCTCCTCACTGTAACTTTGGTAACTCACATAATCATTATTGCAGTAACACTTTACCTCCCATTTATACTCAACGTGAAGATCATCTCCGGATTCACTTCCTAGATAGCGAGGCCATATTGGGTTGATTCGCGAAAATTAGCAGAGGGAAATCATCTTCATGCAGTGCTTTCGAAAGCATTGCCTTTTTTACTTTTTTCATTTTCTATTTCGAAATCAGAAGACCACTTGCAAATTATTTTTTGAAAGGTATCTCATATTGATCTTTACGGCTTCGTTGAACTGTGGTTAGAAATAGCGAGTATAAGCTGCATTCCTTAGCTTCTCGTCGTAAATTTAATGGCGTCTGTGTGGTTTTGAAACTCTGCTATGGTTTAGTCGATGTAGATGTTTCGAGATTCTATCGTTTAATAATGTCCAGAACTAGGGGCAGCTCAGAGTAAAAATCTTACGATGTACCCAAAACGAATATTAGGTCATGCATGCTCTAATCGTCTTTGCCTGTCAGGTTTGATATAAAACTCTTCATTGCGACCGACGTTTCGACGAACTTTCTGAAGGTCTGAAAGAAGCTCGAAATGTTTAGTTCTGCAAAGTCTGTTAGGTCAGAAACGCCACCAATCCTATCCTTACAGGAACAGCATGCTTCTAAAAATGCTAAGAAGAGATACCACATCTGTGCCAACTAACTCACCGATATCCCAGCAGCGCTAAGGAACCGGCTCGACTGGTCACCGCAGAGGAAGTGAGACATACTGGTGGGGTCAAATAGACTGCTCCAAGTACGGTGGGTCGGGGCAGTGGACGGCATCTCACAGCTCGCGCAAACGGATAAAAGGCAAGAATTTCCTGGGAATGGAGATCCACTCGTTCCTATTGTACATGGTTGGATTATGTCTGTGGATACAGAAGGCCTCAAGAGCCTTTCTGACCCCTATTTAGCCTTCATAGTACAGCCTTCTGCAATTCACACTGAAATCGTTTCCGGAATCAGGCGAGGGAAGGGACTGTGGCGTGTGCTCCTCCCAAGCTGCTCGTGCTAAAACTGCTCTCGTCGCTCACAGAGGAGTGCGTAGCTGAGTATCGGTTAGTTTCGCACCGAAGAGGAACAGTTTGGATACGCAAAAAGTAGCACAAAGGCAGGAACATTTCGAATCTCATCCTCGGCTGCTACGCCCTCCGCGCTTCTTACTCTGATTTGATCGACAACGTCTTCCGAAAGTGCTGCATAACTCGTACAGATCATAATGAAGACATTTCTGGTTTGAGTATGCTTGAGATGACATTTATGTGTAGGTGCAAAACTCTCCTAGGTTTTTATTGAACTACAAGCGCAACTTGATGATTTCGAAGGAATTTTCGAAAATCTATGCAAAGTTTTACGGACTTATTTTGCTTCCTGGAAAATAGCTAATAATTAGGGGATGGAGGTAAAAGCCGACATTGGACAGTCCCTATTTAGCTTGCGCCACGCATCATGCATCTAAGGTATATCGTAAAGACAATTTAAATGCGCACCTGACCTACACAGTGACTTGCAATCGTTATCATAGTAGTGAAGCTCGATGTAGTCGAATCTCTATTGACGACGTTTAGGGCCTTAAGCCCTTCTTCAGGTCTGAAAGATTTAAAGCCGGAAAGATCATCAATAAAGATTCGACTACATCGAGCTTCACTACCGTGATAACGAAGAGATAAACATGAAGCTCGGGGAAACATCTGTCTTAAAAAACACATCCATAAAGTCCCCATCGTTGCAGCTAGCCCTTAGCTTACAAGTAAATCTATGCGAAAACAACATCAACAAGTCGCTGTTATAATCAAAAATTAAAAATAAATAAATTAGCAACAACACGATAGAGAAAACCCAATAGTCCAATCTTCCTAGGTCGTCGAATAAGTCACATGTATCCCCGAAGGATAAAACCCTGTTTCTTCGTCGGCTAGCCATCGCACGTCACTATTGCATGGTGCTGTTGCCCACTCACACTGACTTTAGAATATTTGCTAGAAGTGAAGTGCCTGGTATTTATTTATTTATTGTTTGCACAATGTCGTGCGCACAAAAATATTACATCTAAAAAGGACACAGCACATTGGAAAACACATGGTGAAAAATAACAAATAAAAAAAAACTAGCCTAACTAACTGTTATTATTCCTGTGAGCGCAACTCTTACACAAACAGCAGAAGTCACGTAGAGGGGAAACAGTTCTGAAAATGGGGGTAAGGGAACGGGATAAGGATGATTGGTAGCTGATGAAAAAGAGCAGTGGCCCGCCAACACTGCAAGTCGTAGGAGATATCGGCTCCGGATACCAACTTAGTAGGTCCGTCAACTCCATCAGAACCCATCGAAGAGGCTGCATGGGGAAACGTAGGGCGGTAGCACAGGCTAATCAGAAACAAAGTAGAGAAGTTCTAAACCTCAATAAAAATTAGAAACACTAGGAAAGAAGGAGTACAAACGGAAAAGACAAGGAAAAAAATTAAAACAAAAGAAGCTCAAAAGAAAAGTTATTCTAAAACAAAGGAATTCCTAGTTTTTGGAAAAGGAAAACGAAGAATAACAGAATCTTCTGCTTAGGCAATATGTGGTATATGCAGTGTTGGAAGCAAATCTATTCTTTTCAATCCTTTTCTAAAATGTTTGGTATGTCCTTCAAAATAGCTCAACCAAGCCGATCTTTATCCTTTTACTTTAACGCTTAATTAAATGGAAAAAGCGGTCCAAGGAACCAAAATATGAGCTTTACCAAATACTTAGAGCTTTAGCATTTCAAAGCGGTCAGGAATAACTGTAAGAACGGCATATAGTTGTCTAGTCAGTCTGTCTAGAGCGTATGTGGAGGAACCAACGGGAGGCGTCGGTTGCCATTATTCGCTTCAAGTTTGGCTAGCGCTCGGTCCAGCAAACTTTCCAGCTCTACCAGCTGGTAGCCCGACACCTTATGGGTCCTTGAAAGACAAAAGACGGCCTGTGCAATGATTTGCCTAGGACAAGGTGGAGAAGATTTTTCATCACTTTGTGCCTGTGCCTGAAACCAATTCGCTAACACCGTAGAGTTGGGTTGGGAGATGGACAAGACCAAGCTCTGATAAAGCTTCGTGAACCCCGCTCAATCGGTGCCTCCTGTCAGTCGCGCTGCGTGCACTCTCGATGCTATCCTCCTATATGTATATATAAGGTGATAAAAGGAAAAGAAAAGTCAAGAGATGTAATGCCTTAGTGGACGTGGGTGTACTACATATGATTGCACATCTGGCATAAAGAACGGGCTACGGCTAAGTGGAGGTACTTCTGAGTGATTTAATGATCGGAAATCCTATGTTCGTAGCATCCTTGGAGGAATGAATCAAAACACCTCCGATGGTACAGACATAAATAAACCTTTCCCGTTAAGTGCTAGAAGTAGACTTTCGCCTTCCTAGAAGTAGGCATGCCGTTAGCAGCAAAGGATAAATGATAAAGGACGGCTTTAATCAATCCTTGTTTAGGATACACCACACATTCTACTTCTACGTAAGATCGTGGATGCAGTTTGAACGCGTGTTTGGTCAATGACTTGCAATGGCCTTTCGGTGGGCAAGCCTGCATTTTACTTTTCCCAGATAAGTCAGGTATAGAAAACTTCGTTAGCCCAGGCGGAACCCGAACGAGGGACCTAGATTCGGGGTGCACGCGACAGCCGGTACTTTTGTCGATTGCGCTACCACGGGCACATGCGAAATACATTATCAAATTGCTTCCCGTATAGCCATATAAAGACGTCATGCTCCGAAAGTATTTATTCTCTTACGTTTGGAGCATAACATCCTTATATGGGCTCTCGCAACCCAGATGGTTGGTTTTTGAGATTCCTGCTTTAATGTATAACGCTGTCGCTTTAATCTTAGTTTTCTTTTATTCCTTTTTGGTTGCATTGTTCGCACATAGAGTGAGCGCTCTTTTGACGTATTTAAAAACATGAATAAATAGGAAAAAATGCGTGGCAGATCACATCTTGACCTCGCCTTTTTCTTCTGCGCATCTTAGTGTATCTTATGAGCTTCTACTTTAAGTGGTTCTGTTGCAAGAAGTTGACCGAAAAGAGGTTCCTGGTTTCATGCCTAAGCTTGCTGACAGCCCTTCCCTATTCAGCTGAACCTCGCCACTTCAAAGTGAATGCGCTCGTCCATCCACTTCCCGCCGAAAGCAGAGTTTTAGCCCGTCAATCCCTCCGCCGTGACCATGTCCCGTCACCGGCGAGGTTAAGGATCAAGCAGGCGGCAGAGCCAAATCCGCGCCTGAGTCACCGAGGAGACGACGACGGCGACGAACGCGAACGCCGCTACGTCTTCTATATCGAGAGCTTATGCTATTCTAATTGCGCGTGTGCAATAGGGCGGCAGCGGAACGGCGGAGGCGCTGCACCGGCGCCGCCGGTACCATGCAGTGCGGGGCTCCGGAGGGGCAAAAACACGGCCGACTCACAATCATACACATGCAAATCTGAAGCAACAACGCACACCGCCACGCCGCTCGTCGCCACGACGATCAGCAGTAGTGGTCGAGCGGAGTCCTTCCCTGTGGAACTGCCCCGGCAACTTCGAAGTCGCCCGAGAGAGCCAACGCAGCTGCAGGAGTGCTCGGCTGGCTGCGAACATGGCAAGCGAGGGCGATCGATTAAAAAGTCCTGGAAAAAATGCTGGATGTAGGGGTGATTGCACTTTCAGAGTGAGAAACAAGCACATACCAGAGGCGTCACTCTGTCTGCCTAGAGCACGTCTGTTGTACTCGGGGCTTTAAGTCTTTATTCTGCTTCTCGCAGTTCCATTCCCTTAGGCCTTTCATCTGAGAGAGTCCTTCTAAATAAACCATTATGAATTCAATAGTATGAATCTATTGCCTTGGCTTGTCTCTGGAAGATATAAGGACGTAAGTTCTCTTATCGGTTTCAAAGCTGCAGGTGCGCCACACATTTTATTTTTGCTATCCTTTGTGATGACAAATTCTCGAGAAAAATTTT
The DNA here is from genome assembly GCA_947359475.1 of Heligmosomoides polygyrus bakeri. Lineage (NCBI taxonomy): Eukaryota > Metazoa > Nematoda > Chromadorea > Rhabditida > Heligmosomidae > Heligmosomoides > Heligmosomoides polygyrus. The sequence continues at coordinate 37,050,409 of OX375865.1, read as the reverse complement.
CATTTGAGAAGCTTTCGGCTTCATTACCTTCTCTGATTTATTAAATAATTATTTTGAATAAGGTCAGGAGAATTATAAAGATAATTAACGATAAGTTACTTGATCATCTGAGTTGACAAAAAAGCTAGATCTAGACAGAGGTTGGCGCTATTAACTGCATATGCTAACCTTTTGAGGTACTCCATGAACAGAGTTCAAAGGTTGGATCAAGGATGTTAGCCTTTCTAGTTAGTTAGAACATTTAGTTTGATAATGATTAGAGTAAAGCTGTTTCTATCTAACGATAAGTTGCTCGGGGCGTTGGTGTAATGCGGTTGACCGGGGATTAAGCTCCACGTTCACCTAGGTCATTTTTTGCCACTGCACCAGGTGAGTCGATGTTTTCATGGCGGCTAACCTAATAAAATGAATAAAGAGTCATTAGTCGGTCCTTTGCGCCACGCAATCTACTTCAACGAGATATTGTGGGACAGTTTAAATGCGTATTTTTGGCCTATGGGATGAATTGTGGTGGCGAGCAGATGGACAATTCAGTGTTCTGTTCTTACCAGACAAGTCTCGCTCAGTTCACCGTTCCCACAGAGATGGAAAGCTTGGCTGGCTGGAGCGGAAACTGCTAAACCATGCGTCTATTCGCGATGCATGCAAGAGCCGAGACCTGCTTCGACTGTTCTTTTGTCAACTGAGACAATCTGCTTACATGTATGTGCAAGGCTCCTTTGCCTACTGAACAGTCGTAGGCAAAATACATCGCCGGATTTTCCTTTCCATTTTTCTTTTTTCATTCCTTTCTGTTTTCCCTTCTAGGCGATTCATGCGCAACCGAGTGAAACCGGCGTGCCGAGGGAGGCGCCAGCAAGGCCCCAAATGCACCAATTACCCAGTCACTTCACATACAGCTGACTTTTTTTAGCACTATTAGAAGCTCCCGCTTTGGCTCCCGTTTGGAACTTCGGGCTGTTACCCAACCCAGTTGAGTTAACCCTCCCCCCTTTCCATTGCCATTTCCATTGCGCATAAATACTTGAGCGAAGCTAAATTTCCATAGTGAGCTTGTCGTTTTTGTCCGTTGCACAGGTGCGTTGGACTAAATTATTCGTCTGATTCATTTGACCATCATTCATACAAACTTCACCAATAGCATAAAAGGGTGATGTGGGTGATCCCCACAAGCGGGATGCATCGTTTAAAGAATTCATCGTTTTTGAGGTTGCAAAATGCAGATATGCTAACGGCCTGCGAGGCGGGTAAGCGCAGGTTATTCGCTCGATTTCCGGCCCAGGCTAACCAAACTTTCCATCCCTCAGAGGTCGGTGAATTGGTCCAGAATTATCTGGAAGGGATAACACACTGAGTTATTCATTGGAAGGCCACCGCAAGTCATTGTTTAGGGGCTAAATTCGCATTCAAATTGCCTATCTGCAGAAGTAGAATGCGTGGAAAAGGATGGATTGAGCCCGTACTTTATCCCCTCTTCTTTTGCTGACGTTGGGTTAATGTACTGCGTGAGAAATTAAAGAAGAGAGGCAAAGCTATTCAAACCGAAAATAATTGGCGCATATGGCGTACTAGAAAAAGACGCCGGCTTAGTCGTGCACCTCGAGTTGGTTCAGCGTTTAGATCAATGCCAGGCAACCCAACTTTCCATCCCTACCGGATCATTATGTTGGTACCATACTTCGAAGTATAAAACACTGATTCCACCGTTGGCTGCTCACCGCAAGCAAACGGATAGGCAGGACAAATAAGTATTCAATTTACAGTTACAATATCCAACAGAAATGGAGTGAGTGGCGCATCCCGCAGACGGATGATGGATTGTCGATCGCGCACCTTTGTCCCTTGTCATTATCCTGAGCAGAAAGTAGATTTTTCGATGGGTATAAGACTTCGGCTCCCACTTATCGTTAGAGATAGACTGGTGAACTAGTACATAGATATGCACGTAACTGTGACGGAACTACTAGAAAGGGAACGTGCTGTTCCCCCTCCGAAACCGTTCCAGTGTTTCTACCAGCCATAGAGGTTCATTTTTAAGCCTCTCCTAGACGTGTGTCTAAAAATCCCCGGCGGCGTTCGAGCGCTCCGTCCCGGCATACGAAAGTGTCCTGCGGCCGGTGTCAGGCCGTGGCATGTCTCAACTCTCACACACTCACGCTTACAAACACAGAAGCGAATGCGCTTCGCAGAGGAGTTTCATGGAAAGGTGACCTCGGACAGAAGCTGCCCGGCGGAGCAGCTCGCTCCCGCCGTCTGTGATCCCTTGAAAGTGCAGCTTACTCAGCTCGAAAAGTGCGTGGTGTCTCGCCGCTGCCGCCTCATCGTCGGCGTCTCCGCTGCGGAGCGCTCTTAGGGCGTTCGTCGCCGCGTCTGCGTCTATTGTACCACCTACGGAGCCCTGGAGAATCAATGCAGTAACAGGCTGTACCATCTACTCGCTGCACCACATCACTTTGGCCTCTATGCTTCAGCTATTTTCGCCGTCATTACGGAAACCGTTCGCTCGTGCCATTCTAGATTGAGCTCTGCAGCGAGGTGGAAGAGGAGAGGCGGTACGAGAGTTCCTTGGCTGAGGTAGTCCCTTCGGTGAGCACAGTCCACCTTAGAAAGCGAGGGCTGACTTGGAATGTGACGACGACTACAGCATAACATGCGGATGAGGATAAACACAGCATTGCTCAATTCTTTTTGTGATGCGCCACGCATCCCTTTTGGGATGTCGTGAATACAGCTTGAATGCGTACTTATCCTATAAAATGACTTGCATTGGCTAAAAAATGGACACTGCGGTCAGCTATTGTTAGAAATATATTGTGCAGCACGAGATTTGCAAATCAGATCACATCTTTAAAACAGAGCCATTTAAAGCCTTTCCTATCCTCCGCTTCATAGCCATACCTACTTCTGACACTTCTAACACTTCGTCAAGTGATACATACTTGATGAGGCCTGCAGAGTCCACGTGTAAGAGGCTAGCAAACCCGATGAGCAGAGGGTGCGAGTTCGAGTCCCGCTTAGTCCCTCCTCAGGCAAGATTTTTGATCGCAACTAAACGCCCTTTTTAACAACTACGTCAACTCTCTTAGCTCTAGCATAATGCCTTCCTTTCGGCCTCCTACGGCCTTCATCCCATCATGGCCAGAAAGCTAAGACGGCTCTGCCCCTCGGATCTGCCCGTCTCCGAAGCGAAAGACGTCGAGTGGCGTTCACTCTTATCCCGTCGCGGTCTTATCGCGGTGTCCACCGCTTTCCATAGCAGATATTTGTTCGAACTTTCACCGCCGCCGCTGCTAGCTGGCTGACTGGCCGTCCGGCCGGCTGGACGGCGGTTTCTAGTCGCTCGTATCGGTGCCAGCCACAGCTCGCACACACATCAACAGAAAACACACACACACACACACACACGCTGCGCGCTTTCGCAGACGTTCCATGGAACGAAGACACACGCCGCCGACCCTGGGCTGCAGTACTGGCGAGGACAGGCCGAATTGGTATGAGAGCAGGGGAGTGCACTGCGCCGGGCCTCGAACTTCCTCGATGTAATCGGAATGGCACACAAGGATGCTCCTCTCGATGACCAAAAAAAATAGAATGGTGAAGCTTTACATTTCGTTCTGGAATACCCCATTCCCTTCCACCTACCTATCTTATCATAGTTTTGTTATCTCCCTTTAAAGGAGTAAGACGTTACAGGAATGTCATAAGGCCATTCGACGAGTAGGTTGCGTAGCCAAGATTGGTACAAGTCTTTACGGCGGCTTGCGTTTCGGTGTCGTCGCCTTCTCCAGAGCCTGGAAGGGTCGAAGTCATTTGAGAAACTACCCTCCCAGATGCAATTTCATTCTGCAAGAAACCATCCAAAAGGCTAGGACACTTCGAAAACGATACCGTAAGACGTCGAAAACATGGCTAACCTTAGATGTGGACAAAATGCGTCCTCTATAAGGCATTCGGTTTAGTGCCGTCATTGGGAGCCTTGGTTCGATTGCAGCTAAAACAATAGTATGATCGATATTAACGGGGCCAAAATAGGAGTGAGCTTGTTTAGGGCAGACATTGGTCCTGCACGACGTCGTGTTCTTGGCGCGTTCAACGCTGCACGAGGCAGTGTAGGCCATGGAATCCAAGTTTTCCTGCCGCTCGCTCGCTCGGCGTTCGAGCAACGTCCTGGAGTGTCTACAGCACAATGGGCACGGGCAGCAGGTGTGGTATTGCATGCACCCCTAATCGATCTCAGGTTCGGTTCTCGTCCAAACCAACGAAGGCTCCTATTTCTCCTAGCTCTGTGAATCAACATTGTGATTGCTTAGCGTGGAGACAACCCTGAATTGTCCATCGGCTGGTCAACCATAACTGGAACACTCCACTAGAAAACTCAAACACACTTAGAAGGTGCATTAATTTTTCCATGCAAGCAGTATGCGTGAAAAGCACTGATTAGCGCCTACATTACATTTTTGTGTCATCAAAAGTGCATCGTAGGCCATGTATGGAACGCATGTTATGCTAACTCGTAAAGATTTTTCAGTGAAATGAAAGACGTAGAGCTTGCAATTTGATTTCGGCGTCTCGTTGTGTGATGGAATGTGGAAGCTAGGAGTCGTTCTTTAGTTTTCCTTCTAGCTCTGCAACGTTTCGGTGCATAATGTTTGGCACCGTTTCCGTGAACATTTGAGATTCAGTGGACTGAGCCTCACCGTCAGGTGCAGGTAATTTCTTTTAATCCTTATTACACGGAGGAATTGTAAATGTTTTCCCATGCGCTGCGAGTCGATTTGGCTCTCGCTTGAGTGCAGTAGACCTCTACCTCTACCTTTGATTTTAATGCTTTGAAAGTGGGCTTCGATAGTAGTTTGCCACCGGATAGAGAAAGATGAGGAGAAATTAAAAACCAAAGATGTCGAGGTCATATTGCATATGCTTGCTTATCCGTTTTAATGAGGAGGTAGCACATGATGTTTTATCCCTTCCCTGGGCGCGGAAGCGCATTCGCAGAGTCTGGATGTCCCGCCCTGGCCAACCAAGCCTTCCATCCCTCCAGGGTGGGTGAACTATTACCAAACTAGTCCGGCAACGAAGAAACACTAAACTGTCCACCGGCTGACCACCGCAAGTATTTCATTGCTCAGGAGAAACACGCATTCAAATTGCGTGACATGCCCTAGAAGTAGAATGCGTGGCGCGTCTCATAAAAAGGATTGACTAACACCGTCCCTTTATCCCCTCTGCTAGATTTTTGTGCAAACCCAAGCTAGTAGCCCATAATATCAATGTTTTAGGGCGTACTCAAGAGGTGAAGGAACTTAGTTGCCACTTTAAAGGTTGCCTCCTCGCAAATGGGATGCATCATGCGGAAAGTTATTAAGGCCTATCGTTTTAATTGTTTCATTGGTTCGAGGATTTGATTGAGTTTCTTGCCGCCATAGTAAAGTGGACCTACAACGTTATGATATTAGAACAGTGAGTGTGTGAGAGCTTCCCTCCATATTCCTTCTTCATGAGCAACTTGGGGAGAGAAACCGGTCGAAACACCGCGATTGAGGTAAACTTTTCAACTTGGAACCTCGTTGACGTAGAAGGAAACGCAGAGTGAACATGCTACGAATGTTCCAAAAAGAGAGAACAGAGAAACTGTCCTGAATGGCCTTCTACCTAGAGGAGGGAGTTACTCCAATCACTAGAGAGAAAAAAGTACAAATGCTTCCACACTTTCTTGTGGCCACTTTTATGTACATGACCTAAGATTAAGAGCGGAACATTGCCTCCAGAGGGAACTCTAACCGTTTCTTCCATTCCTTCTGCTTTGCAATCTTGACTTCACCACACGGATTGAAGACATAAGAGTTGGCTGTATAATTTCCATGAAGTGATGGTCATTACTCAAGCGGAGCATCGGGCTTCGTACTGCGTTTGAGGTCAGTGCTTTGCTCCAACTCGCCGTTCTTAGAAGTTATGAAAACGCGAATGGCAAAGGAAGAGGAAGCGCCGACTCTTTCTACTCCCCTAATCGCCGTTTAAGATTCGCGTTCCGCCGAACACCTTCCATCTCCGGGTCGGCGAATTAGTATCCCACTTCCCTTGGAGGGATAAAACAACAAATTCGTTGTCTGGCCACTATAGTCACATAGGCCGAAGGTGCACTCAACGTGCCTCCGCAGTACGCTGTAGGAGTGGTACGTATGCTGCATTCCACAAGAGGAGCATCGATGCCGAGCTTCATTCCTTATCCTTTGTGAGGGTTAGTGGATGCGGTCGGATCGGACACTAATTCACATGGCGATAAAATCCCAACGAGCTCGAGCACTGGTCCCAGAAGTGAAAAGGGCACATTGCATAAAAATGTGTCTATACCACCCTGCAGGTGAAGAATGCATGGCGCATCCTTAAAAAGAGAATGACAGCCCCTGTATCCAGTTTCCGTTATGCCTGACATTAGCAGAAGGCACTGCTGTACTCTTAAGGATCTCCACTACTCTAGCTGAGAGGTAACGTAAGGGGTAAAGCAAGTTTCTGCTTCCTACAACGCTTCATATTTTCAGTTGTTTTTCTACAATGCGCATCTGGAAGTGCCTCAGCAGTACGCTGTAGAAATAGTGTTCCTGAAGTAAGCGTTTCATCCCTCATGGGGCAGTGAATTATTAGCTCTAACAGATTTATTTGGGAAGGGCAACCGATGAGTCTTCCGCTGGCCAACGCGTGTTATTCCATAGGCCAAATACGCGTTGAAATTGCTTCCATTATATCCCGTAGAAGTAGAATGCGTGGTGCATCCCCAAAAGGATTTTAATAAAACGGACCTCTGTCCGTTGTACTAGCGGTCTCTAGCTGGTTTGATGCAATACCTGGAGAGCACCCAGTGACTGTTGGTGTTTTTTGCCTATTCTATTAAGCGGTTCTTAGCCAGACAAAACTCACTTTTCAGAGCTATGTCGGACGTTTCCACAGCTTCTCCGCTGCAGGTTTCACATCCTACGAGGTACACCCGAAGCTTTTGTGCATTCCGTAGAAGCTGAAACATGTAGTGTTTTACGGCCACAACAGTTGATACTCGTCTAAGAAGACCTGGAGTGTCCCCATCTGGAGAACAATAGCGGACCTGAGTCAGATAGCGTACAACCTGGCACGACGTCCCGTGCTGTTGCACCGTCCTGACCAGTGCCTCTTTTATCTCGCAGCAGAAGGAATGTAGCAACACCGAAGGCGCCTGTCAGTCCATTCCCTTGCTGAAAGTGCATGCCCTGAGGGAGGGGACGCTCGTCGTTTGAGGATGTTCAGTGCTTGCTGCGCGCTTCTGTTCGCTTGCCTTCAGTGCATGCTTCGCGAGTGCCGTCGTTTTTTTGGCCGTTTTTTACACTCAGTCAATATCGCTGTCCTTTTAGGCCTGGCACTTTTTTCGCGCCTGTGCGTATGTGTGTGCTGTTAAGCATGTTCGTGTCTGCCGTCGGCAGTCCTCGTCCGCAGCCGTCTCCGTCGTCGACCGTCGGTCACCGCTCGCAGTTCTCTCCACACCGCTCTCCTGCCGACACACTCGTGCGTATCTCTGCATGTTGCGAGTATACTCTGTAGATGTGATAGGAGCCTGCCGGCCGGGTCGGCGGACGGGTTCCCCCGCCTGGCACGGCTGGCCGCCGCCCGCGGCTCGCCGGCTCTGCCCGCCACCGGCACTGCAACCGCGAAACTGCACTCTACTCCTTTCACGGGCCCAACCTCCCCCTCCAAATCGTCCGAATCGCCCTTCTTCAACTAATATGAAGTCCATGGCTCCCTATTTCCAGTCGAAATTCTCTGGGAATGGGGGGAGAGTACAAATAGTGCGCTGTATGTGCCTCGCGGGAAGCCACGACCCTGGGGCTTCTGAAACCTTCCTTCGAGTTGTCTCCCCTTCGTTTTTCTTTTTGGTTGCCATTCTCCAATATAGAGCTTTCTCATCCGAAGACGCTGTTATTGCTTTAATGACTAGCTTTAAAGTTATTCTGTGATTATTCTCTCAGCGCGTGGAGCGCAGTTGGAGGAGGGTGCCGGCTCTCCCAGGCACCCGATACCAGGTTCTTGGCTCAGATCTCCCGCCTAGGCCAACCAAATCTTCCAACCTTTCGGGGTCGGTGAATTGGTACTAGGCTTCTCTGGAAAGCTTCTTGTTCTTTGGCTGGCCACGGCAATCCATAGTGTAGTCCAAATATGCGTCCAACAATCTCAACGATATCCCGTAGAAATAGAATGCGTGGCGTATCCAACAAGGGATCAAGCAATGCCGCAATTTATCCTTTATCCTTATTCTTTCAGTTGTTGTCTACAGCACTGTAGTTCCTTTCACATATTTTCTTCATAATCGTCAGGGAAGAGATAACACCTTCTAAGGTGGCTCCTCTGAACTTTATAGATTTTGTCTGACCCCAATTTGTCGTATGTACTGGAGCTTTGGAGAAAACCTTCGCTTATTGGTATACATAAGGTATCCACTTTTGAGCTATGACCCCGAGGGGATTCACCAGCTTAATTTTAATAGTAATAAATTAAGCAAAGCTTTGCGGTTGATCCGTCTCCTCAATCGGAAATTGTACAGTATTTGTAGTTGTAACTAAAAGTCGGAGATTTTAACAGTATTATGTTGATTGCTTCTTTTGCAGAATCTTCTTTTTTTCGAAAATTTTGACGCGTATTTTCGGAGACGCTACCCCGATGCTTGAAAAATTGGAGATTTGCCTGACAGAGATCTTTTATTCAGATCACTGTCACACTATTCTCAAATTCTTGTAAAAAAGATTTCTTTGCTTTTGGCTTTTCTAAGAATTGAAGGACCCTTTCCAGGATGTGCCATGCATCCTGCTGTTCTATTGCGGAGGTACATTGAATAATCGCAAAGGCTACTATGTTTCCCTGTGGCTATCCCGTGAGCAAGTTAGTGTCTTGCATTTTCTCACGAACCTTGTTTCCATTTCCCCTACCCATTAGATATGGCAGGCTAGAGCGGCTTCGAATACAGGGAGCAGATTCATCAACCGCTTACCGGCCGGTAGCGGTTATCGTACCAGTATCTTTGTATCTTTATATCACTCTGTATCACTTACCGCATAGGTCGACATGGTGGATGTGAGATGATTCCGGCGGTGTCGTTGATGGATCTGGCCCCAGAACTGTGCCGAAACTGTGACATCTACCGACGCCAGCTGCTCCCCATATAAGTGGAGGAAGTTGCTAGAGGTTTCTGAGGAAGACGACTACTCTGAAATCTCGCAGTTAGGGGACGTCTGCGGTCCTCATTTGAGCTTTGATTCCACATTCAGTCGAACACTTGTGCTCACTTGCTCGTGTTGAGAAATACACAGCGGACCGAGGCCAGCCGATAATCGCCGATGTTCTGCTTTTTAATCCTTCCCGGATAAGTACGAGATCAATCCACTGACGCCATACGAGCATCGCGCGCTCCACTTGGACTCCGCTGCGTCACACTTACGCAGCATTTCTCCATTTTTCTGTCGTACCCATCTCAATAGTCCTTGGCTCTCCGGATGAATCGTATTATCAAAGCGATTAAAAACCATAAAACTGGAGAGGACAACGCAGTCAGCGACGCAGTTCTGTTCCTCCTTCTTATGGGAGGCATTTTGAAGAATTTCAACCTCCATGCAGTTTCAGTTGCACCATCAATGGTTTTGGTGATGAGACCTAGATAAAGGAAATTAATAAAGGACGGCGTTTCTACTTCTACGGGATATTGTGAAGGCAACTCGAGTACGTATTTGGCTTTGACTTGCAGTGGCCAGCTGATGAACAGGTCAGAGTTTTCCTTCCAAAGTCAACAGTGCTGGCAACAATTTACCGGCCCGGAAGGATAGGTTGAAAGGATTGGTTGATCACGTCGGAACCTGAAACACGAGCTTCGACCTAGGTTGCACGCAGCAGCCGGCATGTCTCGCAACACGCGCTTTGTGTTCTAGATACAGCACTATATTTATGCTTAGCATTGGTGTTGTCCCTTGATCAGATGCCACTTTTAATCTATTTTCGTAACTGGAAAAGGATTGCACAACCTTCCTGTTCAGGAAGGTTTGCTGAGAAAAGGAGGTTCTAAAGGAAGAGAAGCTGTCCGTTTTCGATTGAAAATTCAGCTTTTTCTATGCTTCTAGAATTATCGACTGGTTTTAGGGCTATTTGAACAATAATTTATTCGTCGAGTGCTGTGTTGCATTAAATCTGCCACATTTTCAATGCCATGGCTTCTGAAAAATGTTACCATGGATTCCAGTAGAGCGAACCAATTGTTCAAAGGGGCGCAAGTGTAAAAAATACTAACCATAAGTTTGACCTTCACTTCTGCTGACAACAGAGTCATTGCGAATCCCTTTCAGATCAGCTTTGTAAACGGTTATTCGGTTTTACATTTAATATCACCTGTTTCATGTATTATTCCAGCGAATTGCTCACATGGACACCAGGAACGCGTATGTCTCCATCGAGTGCCAAAGTGGACCAGTGGGTACTCTCACTCGGGAGATTCGAAGAGCTTCAGAGCGGGTACAGGGTGCTCCCAGAAGATTCCGACCTTAATGATAGGGGCCCTCCCGGTGTTGATTTCACAGTCCAGTCAGTTGCGGCTCTCGTGTTCAATTGGCTGTCATTGAAACTGTTGCACGACCTGTCTACATCATCTTCGGTCCACAGAGTCCCAATGTTTGAACGTTCATGAAGCTGGAAACCATAGTAAGATGAAACTGAAAGGGTTGGCGTTTAATCCATTTGTAAGATTTTTCTACATTTCCGGCCGTTGTGGAGATAATTTGAATACGTATTTGGCCTTCGGTGGCCTACGTTCACGACTTATGGTAGCTAGACGAGTCGACGGTTTCCATAGTTCCCAAAGTGTACCAATCAGAGATGTGCGGCATTTTCGTTTCCGTGTTCCGTATTCCGGTTTCCGGCCTTTTTTAGTCCTTCCGTTCCGTTCCGTGTTCCGCTCTCTTTTGATGAGGAAGACGGAACGGAAATGGTGACTTATCACTGCTTTGCGCTGCCTTAATTTACCTCTTGAACTTAAACGAAAGGCTGAAGGAAGAAATTAACTTGCGATTCCTTTTTGTAATTGTGTTGCTTCCAAAAAAAGGTGCATCCTTATGTCAAAACAGACACCAATTCGAACCAATTCGATTTTTTTCTTGCAATGATGTACTACTGAACAGTATAAGGTCACAGAAGGTTTCATGGATGTTTGAATCAAGTATCAAATTCCCTATCCGGAACATGCTTATTCTTTTCCCTATTAATTTTAATTCTCGCCTGGAACACTAAATCTAGATTAGAGTTCTATAAGCACTTTTAGGTTGTTAACAATGCTTTCCATAGGGGACATTGGATTTCTCCTAGTCGGAGGAGGGCATGCGGTGCCTTGCTTCTCCATCCCCCCTTTGAGTTTGCTCCACAGCTTCAGCTACTGCCAAATGATGCTATGGTACACACACGAACTCAGAGACTGAATGCCGTGTCGTGAATTCTGAACGCAGCTGTAACCCTAGCGCTCCTCCTTTCAACTAGAATAGATCCTGGACATTCAATAAGACCGGTTAAGTGTTATGAGTGGCTAAATCTCTGGAATCTTACTTGTCAGCTAGACTCATTGCGTTTAAAATTCTTTGTTCCTATTAGGGGGGCCAAAAGTAATGAGACACCCCATGCCATGTCCATATATCTCGTGGCTGGAGTCTGGTTTCGTGCTTGTCGTATTTGTATGTTTGTATGCTACTTACTGAAGCCCATCTGAGAAGTTACCACTTCCGCCCTTTCCAGAAGCATGCCAAAACCGCAGTCTGTCTCATGCCGAAACCCCAGTCTGACGAGTCGACCTGTGTCGCGCAAATCTCGCCCAATTCCGAACCCCGAGCAGCCTGGGCTCAATATTCACGCAAGGTGAGAAGTACGTCTTCTACCTTAACCCTGCCAAGCAGCGAGTCTGGGTGAGGCCTGGTGACCTGTTACCGACCTTCGTTCGGCGAGATGTTCACGGCGAGAAGCATCTTTGGAGCTTTTGGATCTGCGCCCATGGATCGGTTTACCGGAAGCTGTTTCCCAAGAGCACTACGATGAACTCCAAGGCCATGGTGAACGAAATAGAAGAGATGGGCCGGCGACTCGCTCTTATTCAATCGCAGCGCTTCAAGAAGGTTCTCCTCTTCGACAACGCCGCACCCCATCGGGAACAAGTAACCACGGATAAGCTTGGCCAGCTGGGCTACGTTCACATGCCTCACCCACCGTATTCGCTGGACATCTCTCCATGCGACTACCACTACTACTTGAGCCTACAGGACCTCCTACTCGGAAGGGACACAAGAACCCAAGCAGTCCTTGACAACCATATCGAGCAGTTGATCAACACCAGGCCCAAGCAGTTCTGGAAGGATGGGATCAGGAAGTTGGCTGAGCGATGGCAGCAAGGTCCTTGCCCTTAATGGCAAATACATTCCTCAGCATCGTTGCGTTGTAATTGAGTTATAAAGAGATAAAGATTTTTTTCATTTTGTCTCATTACTTTTGGCCCCCTAATATTTACAGAAAGATCCCGCATAAACTTCAATTTATTAAACTACTAGTGTTTGAAAATTTATCTTAGTAATGATACGAATACAAAGACTTTTTGTTATATGTTGCTGGAAAACAGTTGCACGCCGCCTTCCCGTTTCCTAAATTTGTTAGTGTTAATTTGTTAGGGCAACTTAATTATTACTACCATTATCGATATATATTTATTAAAAATTAAATGAAGTAATGAGTTCTGAGTCCTTTCCGTTCCATGTTTCCTATTCCGGTTTCCGCTCATTTTGAGCTCTTCCGTTCCGTATTCGTGTTCCGCTTTTCTCAACAAAAAAAAAATCCGCACATCCCTGGTACCAACCCAACGACCTTGAAAGGATGGATGACTTCATTAGCCTAGGCGGTAAGAAAACTTCAGCCTTGATTCGGGAATAGGCGCCCTCTAACTGCGCCAGCCGCTCTTTGAGAGCAATGTATGAGTCAGACGTGTACATTCGAAAAGGATGGAAAGCGAGCTACTTCTTAGAATCAGAAGAGGATTATTTTTCCGCCTCTACGAAAATTGAGGAGTCTGACTAAGTAATTTATCAAAACTCTTGTAACACAAGAGTTCTTGCTATCCCTTCTATGTGGCAAAACTTTTGGGGCGAATGTCATAGCGTAAAGGAATGGCTAGAGGACGACGCATAGCATGCAGTAGTCCGTATTATTTGAACTTCAATGATTCGTCGTAAGATGGGGACAGATTCACCGAATTTCTGCTTTCTATATGGTTGCAGCCTTTCACATACCCTCATTTATCAATGGATTGGATGGGAAAAGGGGATTCGCCTTTAAACTGAGGTTTCGAGGATCGTGCCCTCCTCGCGGTACTTCTACATCTGAGGAGCAGAAGAAATAATTTCTTTATGGAGTTCTGCCGGACAAACTCCTTAGTTTCCGCAAAAGATGCTCGCTCGGAATTGCTTGGAAGTCGGAAGTCACTCTCACTCCGAGTCTTTCGGCATACTGCTTTTTGCAGCTAGGAGCACCTTCGCCAGAAAAAAAAGCTTACGACTGTCTCAAACCATAGAAGACGTTAAACACGGGCAATCATAGCAAGACGTTATTGCAAAGTACCCCTTTTCTACAAATTGTCGGCCTATATACAGCGGACATCTGAGGCGAAGACTAATAAAGTACACTGACGATGCTCGTGATGCGTACTGTTGCACCCAGGACTCCACTTCACCACTCTGTATAGACGCCCATTGACTTTACTGTGTTACTTTTAAATTCGAAAAGTCCTGGTCTGCACTTTAGACGCGAAAGGCTCATCACTGCTCTTGCACAACAAACAAAACACAGCCGCAATATGACCTCACAATTGTAGAACTAATGAACGACAAACGCCATGCATGGATACGCCATGCATTCTAGTCCTGCAGAGTGTTGTGGAGACAGTTCGAATGTAAATTTGGCCTACACTCTGAATTGAGGCACCTATTCCGATGGTCTAGTCAATCATTCAAAGAGAAGCCTTGTACTAATTCACGGACCCCAATGGGGTGGAGTGATAGATCGGTCCTAGCGGGACCCGAATGAAGAGCCTCAGCGACGGTCAGCGCCTTCTGCGGACTGCTGTGGGTTGGTCTCCCCTCCAAAGGTTATTGATCACATTCTCGCCGCTTCTGGAAGAAGTATAGTTCTTCGTTATGTTTTCTCTTTCTTTGATTTATAATCAATTCCAGACTTTAGCTGACTTTTTTGGGGGAGTCTCTGAATGGGGAAGGTAAAGCAGGATTTGCACCACCTCAGACACCTCCTAACTCTGGGATAGGACTTGCACTGTGACTTCCTTCGGTATTCAACATGAAATTAGAGCGTTGGGAAAAATAAGGTGATGAAGGAACTGAACATTTTGCCACTTTTGGCGTAATTAAAAAGATAAAGGTTAAAGGATGGCGTTACTCTATCCCTTTTGGGATGCGCCACGCATTCTACTTCTGCGGGATACTGTGGAGTTGATTTGAATGCGTATTTGGCCACACAATACTTAGGTGGCTAGCCTATGAGCAAATCAACGCTTTATCTTTCCCTGACAAGTCTGGTACTAATTCAATGACCCCAGAAGTATGGAAGGCTTGGTTGGCCTGGGCGGAAACTCCGAACCAGGAGCCTGGTATCAGTTATGCGTGACAGCCGGCACCTCCTCCGACTGTGCTACACGCGCCCATAGCGCGATTAGGCCAAAGAAATCTAATTTTTTGTTAATTTCTATTTCTGCTACATATCAAATAACACTAATAAAGACTTAGCTGTACTTTCAGAATCTGGAACTAATACAGACCGTCTTCGGAATTCTCAGCTCCTTAGGTTTGCCAAAAAATCGCCGCTCTGCTACTCCTGAGCACTTCATCCCGTGGGTCCGATGTTCTTCTCTTCCACTTGCCGTGTTATTCAGCCCAGCGAGCTCTCGGTCCGATTCCAAATATTAGTGATCTTACTCCTTCCATCATTTCTTCATATCTAGAAACCCCTTAGAGTTCTTAAATAAGCGCCAAACTCCATAGCTGACCTAGTACTCTGTTTTAACTTATTCTAGAAATCTTATTGCCCTCTACTTCGGTTTTCTTCTCTCTTGTACACCAAGGCGGAGACTGGAGGGGTCAGCCGGTCCCAGGACATTCCGCCTGCTCGTCTCTCTGCACTTTGCAGCACATTCTCGTCTCCCTTCATCAGCGCATCGCTCCTCGCCTGCTCGGCGCGGAAATCGCCTGGTACTGTCGGGTACGTGTGGCGGCGACTCTACTGCGGCCGCGCTCAGATCGTACCATGTCAATGTGTCGTCGCCAGAATATCGTATAGTAGCAGGAAGCGGGGACTTTTGCTCGGAGAGTCCAAGCTTGCTGAGGTCTCCCTGAATGGGCTCCCTTCAACTTAGTGGATAATATGATTTGTGATCATATATGGGTGGCGGACTCGAGTTCTTTTCGGAGCGTCTAATTCACCTCCACGCACTCTATTAGTTAGAGGACAAAGGCCAAGGGACTCCGTTACTCTTTCCCTTTTGGGATGCGCCAGGCATTCTACTTCCGCTGGATGTCGGGCAGGCGATTTGAAAGCATATTGAGCCTTTACAATGCGGTGGCCAGCCGATGAACAAATCAGTGTTTTATGCTTTCCACAAAGTTTGCTACCAATTCACCGACCACGGAGGCTTGGTTGGCTCGGCGGGAAATCCGAACCAAGAACCTGGTAGCGGCCGCACGCGACAGCCAGTAGCTCATTCAACTGTGCTCCACGCGCCGGCGCTGTATTATTATTATTATTATTATTATTATTATTATTATTATTATTATTACATTTTATCGTACTTTGTTATAGCTCATAAAAAATTCAGCGGAGATGGCTCATTTGGAGTCGCATGAAGCAAATTTCCAATTAGTCAGGATCACTCTGTTTGAAGAAACGCCTTTAGAAGCTTCTGCTTAACTAAGAAATGGGTTCTTGTACCCAATATACCTTGAAAAAGGGTATGATTAAGCATGTGCTGATAATGCAGCGGATAAAGTCCTGGTCCAGAAAGCCATTCATGCGAATTCGAGTCGTGTTTATTGTCAACGATTCGCTTTTATTTCGCCTCTATTGTGTCAAATGTCCACAGCAGTGGATCAGGGGTCTTTACCAATCATTTCCCGCTGCACTTCTCTATACAACAATGTACTAGCTCTGATTATTGTCGTCGGTATGCTATGTTGGTACATCTGATGGTGAGCTCTAGCATTCCGGACAACAGGTCAGCGCTAGTTCTATAACGCCACGAAAGCTTCTGGTCAGCTAAAGAAATTTAGAACTATTTCTACCAGGGATTACGCGACGAATACGCTGCGGGTGTTCCTTCATAGAACGCTCAGACGACGCCTTTTTGAGGACGTGACCGCTTGGAGGATATGACTAGACACGATGGCATTGCTGACTCACCTGCCCGCCGAACGAAACTGATGGCATACTCACAGCGTTACGGTGACGGTGGTCGCTTTCGCAGGGCGCTGGAATCTAGCACTGAGTTGGATACCGCTGAATCCTGGTGGATGGTGATTCTGAAGAGCACTTCGATATCATCCATGAGAATAGTGGATAAACGTCGGCGTTATTAGTCCTTTTTGTGTGCTCTACGCATTCTACTTTCACGAGAAGTGTTGTGAAGGTGATTTGAATGACTACTTGGCCATGCTGTGACTTGCTGTGGCCAGCTGATGAAGTAGTAAGTGTATTATGCTTCTCAGACAAAGCTAGCACCATTTCACAGACCCCGGAGGTATGGAGGACGGGATTGCCTGGTGACAAGAAACCCGAACTAAGATCCTGAACGCGATGTTCATCGCCACCTCCGACTGCGCTTCACGCTACTATTCATACCCCCTACTACATGGTCCTCGAGAGTGCTGCCGAAGACATATTCTTGGAATGAACGGCTACCGGATTTCGAATTTTTTCAAGCTCTATCGAGCGAAGTGAGTTGCACTTATGTTAGATCAGCTTTCTGAGAGACCATCCAGACAACTTCTATGAGCTCATTTCCGACGACGTTCTTTTCATAGTATACGTCCGTACTGTTTGCTAGGATTAGTTCTGAGACATGTTAATAGCTCTCCGAGCGTTCTGGCAACTGTAGCTCTTTAAACCTCACCTCATGATCGATTATGAATGATGAAGGCAAACGTCAATCAACTGTTTTTGTTTGGGATGCGCCGCGCCCTTCACTTCTATGATATATGGTAGAACTTGCCTTTTTTGGTAGAACTTGTTGCTTTTTCTCGTTTGTTTTGCGCGTGAGTGTCGTGCTTACGCTCTGAATAAATAAAATAAATAAATATGTATTGTGGAGGGAATTTGGACGCCTATTACGCCTTTATATATGCATGATGACCTGCGGCAAACAACCTGTGCACTAGTCAGTTTTCTATCATTCCCGACCAATTCTGATGCCAGTTCATCGACCCTGAAGACGTGGAAAGCTTGTTTAGCGTATGCAGGACCCAATACGAGAAGCTTGACTCGCGATGCGCGATGCCTGATAAGAATCGCAGGAAAATCCTTATGGCTGCCCTTTTGGTTGGAATGTACCACTATGGGTCACTTCTCCGCTCTGGTATGTTACCTATACATCCACACAGAAGGATCGAGGCTCATAGCAATAGAGATGATTCCGCTCTCCCCCATTTACTTTACCTTACTCCAAAGGAGGGAACCCTGATCTGCCATCGCCCGAGGCTTCCATACCGTACTCCCCTTGTGACACATTGTGTCAGTGCTCTAGTTTCGCCATTATATCTCTACCCTATACAGACGCACACGGCCGGCGCTTCGAGATAAGGCATGTGTGCCTGGAGCACGTTTTCGAGGGGTTCGCTGTAGAGCGCTACTACCCTTAGATGTTCGGCGCCGATGACCTTAACACTTTGCTTCAACATTTTAGCGCCTCAGTTTTGTCGCAAGGTAGCTTTTCGCAGAACAGTGTTGGACACGTACGCGGCTACCACGGTGAACGCAGGGATCCGCTGGCTGCGATTTTTTTTTCTGGCAGAGTACCAGTTGAATAAAATGCCATTTTCGTAATAGTGAGCACGCGAAATGTCCTGGAAGCGGTCGGGTGAAAATTCAGGGCGAAAAAACGCGCGGAGCGCATGGCACGAGATGGCGCCATAATCGTCAGTCGGCCGTTGAGTCCGTTTTCAACCGCGATGGTCATTTTCAGTCACAGAGCTCGGCCTTTCCGCTCAACCAGTCACTCGCGAGAGTCGTCTTCGCGACACTTTCGGCGACTCGTCTTGCGACGCGCGAAGGCGACCGGACGCGACGACATCGTCAGCGACAACGAACAAGCCTGTCCGGTCGCTCGGGAAGAACGAAGGGGAAATTTCTCGTTTGTTGACTGGTTTACTAGTTGCCTGTGTTGACTGTCACCTCGCAGCACCGCAGCCACGGCGGCGGCGAACGACGAGTCGCAAAACTGGAGGAGCGAGAGGCTCGGAGAGGGCCAGGAGGCGGAGGGAGGGCGGCGACGGCGACGGCGACGACGACGACCAGCCAGACAGCGAGCAGAGGTCGCCACGAACACTAGCACCAGTGGTAAACAACCAGTAAACAACACATCCGATACTAGTAGCCAGTGCGCCATCCGCGCGGCTCACCGGCAGCCAGCGAGCCGTCGTCGGCTCCGCTCCGTACCTCTTCCACGTCCCGCTGAAGGCAGACTAAGCTCTTCGACGTCTGCTGCTCTCAATTTGTTGAGGGGTGTCCTGACAGAACTTCTAAGATCTAACATTCGCCCTCACCTTGTGAAAGACCTTTACTATCTTGTTGACTATGCTGGTGTAAGCTGAGATCCAATGAAAGAGGCAACCATCCTCTGCCACATCGAAATCTCCGCTTCACTGGTGCCTACTCTTTGCTCTAGACACTCCTCCTCGGCAAAAATGGAATCGGATTCCGCTGGACGAAGTATAGTTTCTCATGGAACTTAATTTAGTGACCTGGATGTCAGAGAGAATATAAAAACATGGTTCTCAGTGCTCAGAAATTTCAAAAGTAGGAGAAGTTGGAAAATTTCTTTCGGCTTTCTGCGAAGAAGAGCTTCTTGGAGCACCAAAGCGTTTCGTAGATTCAATTGCTGTTCTGGAATATGTAACCGGGAGGTGAGGTTACCGCATTCGTCTGACTTCAGCTCTGGAAATAATCACCACAGCAGGCTTCTTTGCAAAGAAGTCGATGTGGAGGTGATGTGCAGACGACCTACACCTCCACATTCTTGCCCTCTCAAAAACTTCATCTTTCCCAGATGTCTTCTTTCGTTACCTGATAAATTTATTTTAAAAAACTCCTGACCGCATTGCTGACACGCTGTTCGTCCTTGCGCAGTAAATTCCGACGCACTTGTTCACGTTTTTTGCCAGTAGCGAAGTCATTTCTCGTTAATTCGTATAGTTTAACCTATCCCGTCCTGCTGAAGAGAGAAAAAAGATGCAATTTTGAAACCACGTGGTTCCATTGAACAACGAACGAAACTTGCTTAGGTGTAGGCTTTAAGCGCCTTGTTTTCACCGGATGGACGGGTTTGGTATGATGGAGCCTCCATTGCGGCCTGACATTTCAAGAATGATATCGTTTTTGGAAGCCACAAAACGTTCGAATTCTCAGTTCGAGAACAGTGGTCGAGTTAAGCGCTGATCATATCATATCAAACCAGTCTGGCAGAGGAACAGGAAAAGGCCCGCGTCAAAGTTTCAGCTTTCAGAGGGAGTGGGCTTTCGTTTTTACACCTGTGCAGCGCGGAGTTCTCAAACATTCTTCTTTGCCGTCATGATAACACATGTGCCTCTGAAAACCAGAGGCTTGGAAACATGTTGAATTACAAACGAGGGTTTGATCGTCTTGCACGGTTTTGGAGAAGTGAACCTTAGACCTTCTTCTTGCGGCCCGATTTCGGAGCTGGTCGTGGGACGCGACCCACGCAACAAAGTGCAGCTGCAGCTCCCGCCAGGAGCTTCCTCTGTGCTCCGTGGTGTTGCGCGACGTGTATTTTTGTCATTGCATGTAGCTCTTCTGTCGCTGTTGTTGCCCACGGACAGCGAAGAGCGAAAGGTGCCAGGCGAGTCGCCTGGCACCGCGCCATACAGGACTGCCGATTGAAAGCCCTGGCTGACGTCGTCGACAGCCGACGCTGGCCGCTCTACACGTCAGAAGACATTTCTTTGCTCCTTCGTCTTGTTACATTTATAGAGATGACGACAAACATCCTCAACGCAATGGACTCGCAGGTGCTCCTGGGTTCTTCTAGAACTTCCGGAGTTCGGACTGCAGGCAGTATGAGAGGGAGAACGTAGTAGTCTTTTATTGTAGAACTGCTGTTCTGCAAAGATCTCCCAATGTTTGGAATTCTTCTGGAAGCATCGCGAAATCGGCTTTTTGTGTATTTTTAAAAATAGGGAATAGGCTTGGAGTTTTCCCAAGGAAAGGGAAATTATTCGAAATCAACGCCATCGAACCGGTGGCAGAAGATCCGGTGTAAGCCAGTGGTGTACGCCAGGTACAAGCCCGAAACATAGCTCTCTTCTTATCTGAAGAAGTTCAGTATAAGGTGGCACCTGATAGTGAAAACATTTCTATCCAAACACTCATGAGCAGCAGCCCACTTGATAGTCTACTCGTCCTTTTTTACCATCGCGCTCTTATTCGATAGGGATAGGGCCAGGCTCTAGATCGGACTTCCACGTTCCAGTTAGTTCGCTAAAACAAATGCATAGCCTCATCTCTACATCATGCTTGGCAGCGTGTCGCATGCACTCCGAGGTTCATTATTCGTGCCCGGCCCAGGCCAAGCAAACCTTCCACCCCCCCCCGTGGTTGATGTGAAAAGGATGAAACACTGATTTGTCCATCGAATAGCCACGGCAAGACATCGCATAGACCAAATATGCATCCAAATTTGTCATCATTTCGATACCCCATTGAAGTAGAATGCGGGGCGCATCCCAAGTAGTGATTGACTAGCCGACCTCTACTTCTTATCCTTTTAACCTCACCTCTCAGCTTCCTTATCAGATTAATCGCGAACGCCTAGTCGTGCGTATTAGTCATCTCCTCGCCGGCCATCTGCGTCAGAAGACTCTCTGCTTCTCTTGCCTGCGCTGTCTCACCGCCTCTGCGCGTCTGCGCCTCCGCAGCGCTGGTGATCTCCGCTCTCTGAGAGCATATTCTTTGGTGCCAGTCTGTGTTTGTTTGCTTTTCGGTTGCAGACAGCCGATGGCGGTTTTTGCTGCTGCGCACGGGGAGGGCACTGGCCGGCACGGACGGCGAAATAGCCGTCGAAGCGGTGAGAGTGCCGAGAGCGAAGGCGAGCCAGAGAGCATGAGCTCGCTGCGGTTCCACGCTGATCATTACGTGGTGATTGTTTTCGCATGGAACACGCTCGCTCGTTCTTCACACTCTGCTGCTGACCACTGGCCAGAGCACACAAAGAGCAGAGCGACGCCTGCCTCAGGGGTGAGGGCGGTAAGAGGCCTCAGCAGCACGACTTCTTGTCGAGGCCTTCTACGCCTTGCAGGTAATAAGGTTTTTAGGGCACTACGTCCCCTGAACACTTGAACACTTCTGGGACTGAGGGGAAGTTCTGGAAATTAACGAAACATCGGGGCGCAAGCAACTGCAGTGGGCGCGTTTGGGGCAGTGGGTAAGAGGCGTGGCTCTTACATGACACCGAATCGATTTCTGGCTCAGATCCCGTCCTGGGCAAGCTTTGATGATTGGTAACAGATTGGGAAGAATGGAGCTGACCTAAATTGGCTGTGAACTACCGGCCAGTAACCATGGCACAAAAGTACCCATTCTAAATGTCTTCGCGGCGTCATATGCATGGCGCATCTTAAAGGGATAATTACCGTATATTTTGCGTTATATCCCCTGTTGTATGTAATGGAGTAACCAGTGCTTCAGATTTCCACTCATTCAAGCTCCCTTATTATCAAAGACAACCAGTGCTGCTCTAGGAAACAACCTTCTATTTTTTCCACGGCAAACTCTCGTAGATTGAACATTGTTTTACGCTGCAGGCCAATCTGCCAACGTCATCAAGTCCCTAAATGACATCTTGTGTCTGCAGCAAAGGCTTTGATGAAGCGATCTAGACACTGCTGCCTGATGCCATTTAGTAAAAAATGCTGTAAAATCCGGTATTAGTCTATGAGCCGTTAAGCGCACTCTCGTGCCCCTCGCTCTTGACTTCTGCTGCTTCAAATAAGTCTGTTATTTTCCGAAAAGATATCGTTGCAACCATCAAGGGAATGCTAAGGGAGGAAGTTTTTCAGTCGTAATGCACTTCTCCTTGTAGGGAAGAAGTCCATTTCTTCCTCCGATCACTTCCATAATGCACCATTTATGTCTGCTTCAGCAGGGTGAGCTGTGGAATGGCTACGAGGTCCTTGTTAACTGGTCCGCTAATGCGTTCGCAGACGACACGGGAGTGGGGGGAAGGATATTTTAGAGGTTACAGGTCATCTCTAGTTAAAATAGGGATATTGATGGCAGGTTCAGAAGACGTCCTCACTTCTTCTGCTTGAAAGCGATCCATTTGCGTGCAGGTTGCTGCAAGTTCTTCATTACATTAAAGGCCATCTTGCTGGTGTCAAGCCCCCTATGCTGTAGCGTTTACGCGTAACAGTTTAAGTATATTAATTAATTCTTGGAGGCTATCATCCTTAAGGATAAGGATAAGGATGGTGTTATCACTCCCTTTTGGGATGCGCCACGCATTCTACTGTTACAGGATGTCGTGGAGCCGTGATGAATGCGTTATTTGGCCTATACAATGATGATATACGGTGGTCAGCCGAAGATGATGTCAGTGCTTTATCCTTCCCGGGCAAGTATTACACCAATTCACTGACTCCGCTGGCATGGGCTGGAAGTCCTAACCAGGGACCTTGCATTTGGTGCATGCGACAACCGACACCTTCTCCGACTACGCTTCACGCGCCCCAATCACCTCTACTTTGCGTATTGTCGGTCATAAGAATGATGTAGGAAAAGGTAAAAGGTGTTCCTGGTGCTGGAGTCAGTATCACTAAAGCGGCTTCCTCGTTGGCGTTTGGAGAGGGACGTCATCTCGAAATGCCGTAGTTCTTCTTCTTGGACTGCCTGGAGGGCAAAACCTCTCCTCCTCCCGGTTACAGAAGACGGGCAGAGCACCGTGGCTGCTCAGGCGAGGTACTGCAGTGTGTGCTGGTGTTTACGTTACGCACTCCTCGTATACATGTGGAGCCGCAGCCGCAGCTCGGCGTCCGGGCCGGTCGGTGCGTATCCCCAGCGCGTTGTTGTTGTTTTGTGATGGCGTGCAGGGCAACGCGTGCCAGCCCGCACCCGAACACCAAAAAACGACGAGATGCGGGGCGCGCGCGCGACGGCGACAAACAGCGCCTCGGGCGCTCGCCGTCGGCAGCTGACCGCTGGCCGGCGACTTCCGTGCTCGGGCACTGCCCCACACGTCACCGGACTACCCGGTGGCGCTGGCGCTCAGCTCGGACTCATGGCTTCCATCACAGCCATAGAAGAAAGAACCATTTAGTGAGCGCCTGCGGGACCCTTTCTCTGACGCAGCTGAGCAGTGGGTTTGTGACCGCGCAAAAATAATGACCATTCTTAGCATACGGGAAGTAGACGCCCATAAGAATTCCCGGGCTGCCATGGTCAAGGCGAAACAATCCTAGTTTGACGGATAAGGAACAACGAGATACGGCGTCAAGCAATTCCTTTTTGGGATGTACCGCGCATTCTACTTCCAGGTGATATCTTGGAGACAATTTGAATGCGTGTTTGGCCCTAACAATAATTTGCGGTGGCCATCTGGTGGACAAGTCAGTATTTTATCCTTCCCAGACGAGTCTGGTACCAATCCTGTGTCCCCGAAAGGATGGAAAGCTTGACTGGCCTGAGCGGGAAAGCCGAGCCAGGAACAAGGAACACCCAGGGTGCGCACGAGAGGCGGCGACTCCTACGACTGCGCTATCAGACGCATAGTTTGGGGACCATTAACAACAGCAGTAGCTGCTCCCTTCTCCTATGCCTCCTTAAGCTTGCCTAAGCGCCTTCATACCAGGAAGCAGCGACTCTTCAAGCACATTCAGGGATCGAGTAGTGGTTCTTCGAAACTAGGACTCTGCACAAAAGCAGCTATGACTTCGCGCTACGTGTGCCACCGGTGAGCCCGATGTGCTATATGTCATGATAAGCAGACAGAATAACACAGGATGAGTTGCCCCGTCAACAACTACGTCTACCTTACCTTGGTTTGACAGACTTCCTCCATTTTACCTCCGCTTCTTTGTTTTCTTCTGTGCACCTCACGTTTGACGAGCTGAAGCTACGGACTCAGGCATTTACAAAGGGTGGCGTTGGGTTCAGGGGTAGGAAAGGGAGACGAAGATCATGGCAGCGGGGTACTTCCCCTTAGCATTAGTGATGTCCGAAATGATGGAAAGGATAGGGGCAAGGGTCGGCATCAATGTGGGATGTGCCACACATTGATACCTCCTCTCCATAATCATCAGCCTTTTAGCTTCAGGCGACCCACGTGGGAAGCCGACGGTCAGCGTTTCGTCTTGTCCAGACAGTCTTGAACTACGTAGTCTATTAAGGGGTCGTACGGTCGAAAGCCTTCATATAGCCCGAACGGGAGCTCAATCTAACGAGAGAGCTCATATTCCGACAGCCTATGTCTACCTGTGCAACACGCTTTCCACATAGACTATTTAGTGCCAACTAACTGCAGTAAGTGGGCAGCTCTTGGCTCTCTGCTCACTCGTCTGTGTCTGCGGTAGTGTTGTTCTCCAGCTATTCGGTGCCTTGTCGTGCCATCCCAAAAGGGGTCTGTCAGCAACAACAAGAGATCGATGTAGGGCAGCTGTGTAAATATTCAGTGCACTACTAAATGGTAAAGATCACATCAGTAAAACATTCATCAAACCCAGCACGGCGAAACTCGTGACAAACAATCAGGATACCCCTGTTTCGTGTGCGGTGCTCATTTCACTTGGCCTTCTGCATTCAATTTTAATTTTGTTCCTCTTTACAGCATTGCTTGTCATTCAGTGAACTCTAGACAGGAAGCATGCTTCTAACAGCGGAAGTGGGGCAAAAGAAATCTGCAGTCCACCTTAACACCGTTGTACTGTTCCATCGTTCTTATGGTTAGTATTTCTCTGTTCGTGAATAGTCATGTTTAGAAATGTTGCTGTGGCGCAATGGATGAGGCACTGTTTCTTCTCTTATCAGTGTATAAAGCTCGGTTTTCCACCCAAATCGGACCTTAGGTAGAGCTTACTAGGCCTTCAATATCTCTGTCTGCTGGTTATCCCAGCTGCTCGCAAAGTTCAACATTCGAACTAAAGGCATTAAATCAATAGAGAGCGAGAGTGGCGCATCCCAAAGTAATTCTAAGGCATCTATGCCGTTTTTTGGGCTTATTCTATAGCTCAATCAACGTGGAGTGGTAACGTAATCACTGTATCTGATGCTAAAGCATCGCACATATCTGTAAAGAAGGCGATGAGAGACATTACGTCCACGTTTAGAAACGAAGATTTTGTCTCTGTTCTTCATTATATCGGCCAGTGGTTGGCAGTAAGGTATAGCGTTAAATAAGAGTTGCTGTTAATGGAGTGCGGTACCGATATAGTTAAAACAGTTGTGGGGTACCTGACAGTTTTGCGGTGTAGAACCAAAACTTTTGACAGGAAGCACCTGAAGGATACCAACCAAAGCGACTCTGTTGGAAGTCCAGCCCTATTTGATGAGTCGGTCCCCCCCCCCCCCCCCCAGGCGGTGCCGACACCTACCACAGTCCGACGGGCAGTTCATTTCCCGGTTCGGGTACCCGTCAGCTGTAGCCGTGGTTGGCGCGGGGCCGATTCACGCATGTGTACGAGTGTGTTTCTTGATTCCTCTCTGCAAATGCGTGGTCAGCAGCCAGCGGCAGCATAAATCGCGTTCCTTAAGCCGATAATGCGATGACCGCCGGCCACTTGCTAATTAATGTTTTTCGATGCCATGCACGTCGGCGAAAACACGCCGTCGCTGACCAACAATCTCTCCCAACTCTGCGGGCACTTCGCCTCCCACTATAGCGCCGGGGCGCTGCGCGCATCAAGATGGGCCGGGAGCTGTCAGCGCCTTGAGTTGTTCCTGTGGATGCGGAAGTGGAGCAGAAGAAGTGTCAGCCAAGGCGACGGCTGGGGAGAGAGCCCTTTCCAACAGTTCGCAGCATGCAACGAACACTACTCGTAATCGTGATGAACGTGTCTCATTTTGTAGGCGATCCATTTTTGCCACTCTTATCCTCATGGACGCTTTGAATAAGCGGTTGTGCTTTGAGATGATCTGTAGGCCAAATGTACTCATGCCCTCGCTCATTATCTTTCCTAGGAATCTAACTACTAAATAAGTAAATAAATAAATAAATAAATAAATAAATAAATAAATAAATAACTCTTGGAAGTAGAATGAATACCTAAACAGACTTGACGCCGCGTCGAACTTCTCAGATTCTCGCTACAAGCGACTTCAAGTCATAAGAATTGTCTATTTTTTGGAACAATGCGTCAAAAGGCGAGAAGTTTCGAGGATCTAGTTACTTAAATTGCGACATGCATAACAGGGCATGCGTGGAAGTAAAAACGTTGCACTCGTCATTCTCTCAAATCTCAAAATAAACCGTGTAGGTTAATACTACCGTATGACACGTGACTAGGTGTACATGGCTGAAGGGGTACACCTATGCACATCTTTCTGTGAACTTATAATCAGCGTGTCTTTTCGGGTCACTTGACGCACTCAGGGCGCGCGGTGGTGTCCTACATAGGAGAAGACGCCCGCTACACCTCAATCCAGCTTCTGTGTTTAGGCCCGCCCAGGCCAGCCAATCCTTCCATCCCTTCAGGATTAGTGAGCTAATGCCTTACTTGTCTACTTATCTGACTTATCTGTCGGTCGGCCAGTTATGTTATGGGCCAAATAAGTATTCAAATCGCGTAGAGGTAGAATCCCAAGCACGGAATGATTGATGCCTTCCTCATCCTTTATTGGCGCCCTCGGTAGCAGCCACCACTCTATGTTTTCAGTTCTCGCTCTAGGCAACCAAGCTGTCTATCCCTGCGTATTGGGCGCATTGGTAGCTCGGGGATCTGGAGCCAGATTCATCAACGACCCACGGAATTACCACTGTAATTTCTCTGTCAAATCTCTGTAGGTCGTTGACGAAACCGGCCCCTGGTCGCGAGAAGCATGATGCACTGGCTTCGATTGGCCCTCGTCATTGAATTGGGCCAACGAAAAAGAGAAAAGAAAAAGAAAAAAAAATAGAAAAAAGTGCTTAGTATTCTCAATTTGCAACTGGTACACGATAACACTGCTCAAACACCAAATACAGTTTAAAGAGAAGCCACACGCTGTCGAATCACCGTGCGACCCATTCTGAGAGAATATCCGAGCTTTTGGTGCGCCATTGATTCTACTCGAACCAAGAACCTCGATTTGAGGTGCACGCGACAACCGGCGCATCCTCCGACTGAACCACCACGCTCCTCCCTCAGCATGTGAAATTAATCAAAGAGGCGCGCTGTTTCTATGAGATCACAAAGAAATGAGCACTGTTGTTTGTCTCTGATGCTACGAGGATAAAGCTTTGCTCGTTGTGGGAAAGTGCTCTCAACTTCTGCCGCCTACAGTTGTTGTTGAATTGCTCTCTTTATTACTAGTTTCGACTCCGCAAAGCTTCCCTTTGTGGTTGACGCTGAGGGCTGGTCATCGGAGACAACGAAACCGCGACATAGCGAGACTATTGTCAACCCATGTGCTTAATACTGATCAATGCTGAACTTTTACCCACCCACTTGATTCAAGGAATGATGGAATCCAAGCTCAGAGTTAGGCATCTGTTATACTCCCGCGGGAGCATCCGCGGAACGTCCGCGGACCAATGGTGCACGGCGGAGGCGGGAGTGGCGTGGCGCGGCGATTGGCCAGGTGAGGAGTCTCGGCGCGATTCCCGCCCTTCCGCGGATGCTCCCGCGGGAGTGTAACTCAGGCCTTAGAATGCAGAAAGCTAGCAGGTTCTGGTGCCGAAATGATGCTCAGTTGATCAGGCTAGCGACGCATTTGCACCGGCATTTCTCTCAGCGTTTGGACCGCATCCAACGCCCATTTCCGGGGGAAAGGAAATCTCAAACTCTTTTCGGGCTCCCCAAAAGGGGCGCGGGGACGGGGTAAGCGATCCGTGCGGGGCATCGCCCCTCGACGTCGCTCTCCTCCAGTTGCTGATCAGCCGGTGTGCGTAGTATGGTCGGGGAGGGCCACGTGTTTGGCCCCCGGCTTCCGGCAAACACATCCACGTACAATACATCGAGCGGGGTGCCAGTCAGCCGGTGGTGGTCCGCCCAGGAGCTCGCCCCCCGCTGCTGCTCTGTCGGTGAGTCGCGCCACCCACCCGTCGCCCACCGTACCCGCCGGCCACCGTAGCCAGGCGGCCCGCCGCCGGCTGTGTCTGCGCGTTGACGGCTCGTCACCGCCTCGTCGCGCCGTCGCTGACCACTGCTCGTTCTTTGGACTGCGACAGCGGCGCCAAAACACCCCCACTTCCTTCTGACCGATGACGAATTCCGCTCTCGGCACCCTGCCAATACCCGCGTGACGATCCGACCAGTTCAGGGAGTTTTCATCCGAACTTCTGAACTTCCTCAATCTCTCTCGTATCACATGTACCTCGCGTCGTCGAATTCTGAAATCCTCACAGCGTTGCTGATCGTTTTATCCATTTGTTTTCAGATTTTTTCAAGCCAAGGTGCCTTCGTGATAGCAGAAGTGCCATCCGACAACGACATGGTGGACGTCGAAAATGCACCACCGTATGATGTGTTGATGAAGTTGACGGCGTCGTCGGACGATGACCAGAACGCCACCGAGGACGTGGAACGCAACGAGTACGCGGAAGAGTGCGGTGCCGGCGACGACGGCGCTGCAGAGCTCGAAAACGGCGACGACGAAGAGGACGACGATGAGATGCTGGATGTGGAGTCGCCAGATATGGACGAGATGGTAAGTATAAACGCATTCGAAGGTCCTGCTTGAAGGGATCTACAACCACATTTTGCAGGACGCCAGCGACACGTCGTCATCTGCTCTCGGTGAGTCGCCCCAGGGCGATGACGCGAGCAGCACGTCGCCGGAGAACCTGAACAGCGTCATGCTCACCGGCGACACGCCGCACACTTCCACTGCCGAGGTACGCGGGAGAATGGGCATTTCAACCCAAGCAGAAATGCCATCAGCCACCACTAAAGTAACAGCAACAATAATGAGGCGAAGGATAGAGTCCGAAACTTTTATTCCTGTGTAAGGTGGACTGAGGTTAACAGCTGTAACGACAATAGTTTCAACTGCAACCAGCACTGTACCCTCCGTGACCTTTCTAATTGTCCCCTATGGAAGTTTCTGTTCAGGTCGTGGTTCTCGGTAGCGTACTGGGAATGCAGAGCTCCGGAAACCATATCGAGAAGAGGCATATCTGCGAGATCTGCGGAAAGGTTGGCGCGCTCTCCTTGGCCTTATAGCTACTGTAGGGCGACCTTTAAAGCAAAGTGTTCTGTTCCAGGGTTTTCCGTACCACTCGATTCTCGAGTCGCACAAGCGGTGTCACACGGGCGAGAAGCCGTTCAACTGTCATTTCTGCGATAAGAAATTCGCTCAGAAGGCGACCCTGCAAGTGCATGAGCGAACCCACACGGGAGAGCGACCGTGAGTTTCTAAGTAAGTGCGAACCGGAGCCGGTTAGTCTAATGCCCGTCTTCTTTTAGATACAAATGCCGCTACTGTGAGAAGACGTTCGCGCAGTACGGAACCAAGACGGTGCACGAGAAGAGCGCCCATCTCGGTAAGCTCGTTTTACTTCTGGGCCTCTATGAGGACTGCGCTCACAAGGCGAATTGCTTCGAGACCACTCATTCCAGGAATTCGCAACTACAAATGCCCGAAGTGCGACAAGTGCCTTTCGTCGCCCAGTGCCCTCTACACCCATAAGAAGACGCATGGCGAGAAGACGTTTCAGGTCTGTCGGTCGCAGTGAATCTCGCTTTTCTTTCGCTTCAATCAGCCGTGTCATTCCTGGATCCATAGCTGCCTTTCAGTGCGAGTTCTGTCCGAAGACGTTCACCTTGAAGAATTACCTGAAGCTGCACGTGAAGCAGGTGCACGAGCAGAACGAGAGGAAACACGTGTGTCGGTTCTGTGGGAAAAGCTTCGCCTACGCTGGTAGTCTGCAGGTAGACCCCACACACTTGGCCCCTGCTTTCAACGGAGCCTTCGACGATAACCCGCGACGTGTTGCAGGTGCACGTGAGAACGCATACCGGTGAACGACCGTACCGATGCAGTTATTGCCCAAAGGCGTTCGCCAGTCAGGGCAATCTGCAGTCACACGAGAGGACGCACACTGGAGAGAGGCCGTATTCGTGTGGCACCTGCGGAAGGAGCTTCATTCAGGTGAGGAGAAGTTTGAGAGCGGACTGTCTGCGAGCACCGGGCATACTTTGGCACAAAAGGACAACAGAGCAGAGAACGATAGTAGTCGATTTGAAGCCTTAGCACCAAAACTGTTGGATACACATCAAAGTTGAGTTTCCATGTTTAAGGCCTTCTTCAGGGCCTGGAAAAGCCGAGAGGGGTTTGAAAAGTTTCTGGCTCAAGAATCACTTCAAGTTACAGCTGTTTAGGAAGGTAACGGGAGAAAGGGGAGAGAACTCTCTCTGTGGGCTCTGTTCATTGTCGCTTGCAGTGTATTTCTGAGCGTCGTGTGTCAATCACACATCTCTAAACCAACTCTGTTGCAGAAGTCGCAGCTGATAGCCCACGAGGCCACCCATGCCTCGCTGCTGTCGTCGTCGACGACGACCGCCGACTCGTCGCCGTCGTCGCAGCAGCAGCCAGCGATGGCGACCGCTGGCACGACCTCGGACAAGAAGACCAACACTGCAGGCCCCGGCGCCGCCACCACCGCCGCCGCCGCCGTCGCCACCTCAGCCACAACCGCTGCCGCCGAGCAGTACGTGTGCAAGTTCTGCGGCAAGCGATACGCCTACGCGAGCAGCTTGTACGTCCACACAAGACTACATACGGGAGAACGACCGTTTAGGTAGATCTAGGCGATCCGCTAGTCCCCTCTGTCTGTTTCGCTCTGGCCTGTCCAGTTTCTTAGGTTGTTCCCATGGGTTACGTCATTCTGAGGAATAGCAGCCAAACCTTAAGGATTAGAAAGCAAACTCGGAATAGTTAGGGTAAGGGAAAAGGACGGCATTACTCAATCCTTCTTGATGTGGGCCACGCATTCTACTTCTACGGGATGTCGTGGAGGCGATTTGAATGCGTATTTGGTCATACAATGACTTACGGTAGCTAGCCGACGAACAAGTCAGCGCTTTATCCTTCCCAGACACGTCTGTTACCAAATCACCGACCCCGGAGGGATGGAAGGCTCGGTTGGACTGGGCGGGAAATCCAACCAAGAACCTCCTCCGAATGCGCTACACGAGCCCTTGGGATACAAATGGACAGAAATCGTTGGCAAAATTAAGGCTGCGAGTAACCTCTGACGGCTATATTCAGATTGCTTTAGTACAGGACTTTCTAAAGCTAGACAGATTAAAGCTTTTCAAGGCCTAAATTACTGCAAGAAGAACGCCTCTCTTTGGCGGCAAAGATGTGGGAATAAAGTTCGCAGCTGGGCTAACCTGTTTGGGACCTATCGAGCATTCGGGATATCGTAAAGGCGATCACAGTGGCTGTCCGGCCTTAATCGCCATTTTTTAAAATGAAAATCTGATTTTATTGTACGCTTTCTATCTTCTAGGAGGTACGAATAAGTTTCCTTTTGGTCGAACTGCCCTCAAAAGCTCAAAGGACAAAAGACGGCGATAATCAATCCCTCTTTGGAATGCACTATGCATTCTACTTGTATGGAATATCGTGGGGAGCGGAGCCTGCCAACTGGATTATTCTTGTTTGAATTCGAAGATAGCCTGCGGAAACGCTCAAGTGCCTTCGAGACAGTGTTGAAAGGATAAATGGGTGCAGTTCAAGTTGGGTGAGGGGTCGCATAACCGGAGTGGTACTGTGGAACCACACAGAATGAGGGCAAGCCTGACGGCCTGGGAAAGGCGAAGTAGCCTGCCAAAGCGATTCAGGTTCACACACCAACACGATCTGAGCCATTGATTGCTAGCAGCTAAATCCGTTGATGTCAGCTATTGGGAGTAGTGGTGTCGACCTTATCTTGGGCTACAGAGAGTACTTTAGCACCACAGGTTAGTCTCATCTTCTTGATTATGACCTCAGCACCGGACACCACAATGTATAGGTGACGGACCTTTTCAACATGGCTACTAATTCCTCTCATTTGAGCATCGGGCCCACGTATAAGCCCCAGATGAACGGAACAGTGACTATCGTTCCTCACTGCTTGTCCACCACATCCATACCTGTGCAATTTCAGGTGTCAGTACTGCGACAAGAGCTTCACAAATCAAGGAAACATGCAAGTTCACCAACGAGTTCATACTGGGGAGAAGCCGTGAGTCAGAAGTGCTCAAGGCTAGCCGAGGTACAGCAGTCCCTAACGGTCTACATTCCAGCTATTCCTGCAACGCCTGCGGCAAGAGCTACGCGCAGAAGGTTGGCCTGAAGATTCACCTCGAGCAGTGCGAAGCGTATCAGGCTGGGCGACTGACGGAGAGCCCCGTGAACGTCGACACCGACTCGGACAGCTCGGACAGCAGCCGCAGGGTCGACTTCTCGTTGCCGAACATCTACGCAAGTGAGTTCGACTCTCCCACTGAGAAGCCTGCGGCTCTCTAGGAGCCTCGTACTCCTAGTTTTCTACGTTCTGCTGTTTACCAACAAATGTTGCAGACACGTCTCCCCCGGTTACGGCGAGCAGCGCGATCGGTTCGTTGAGTAACTACACCCAGTGGACCGTGCCGGATATTCTCAGCAAACTTCCCACGTCTCCTTACAGTATCCAGCAAAATACCACAATTACAACACCTACCAGTCTGGCTGGATTTCGTGCCCTGGAGGTAATTTACCTGTTGGCGACAGACCATAAACACGGGCCTAAACTACTCGTTTCAGTCGTCTCCTCCCGACTTTGGACCATTAACGGCTTCTAAGCCTCCGATGCATCCCGAAGTCGTGATGCCCGAGGCTTTCTCTGCCTTCTATCCGCCGTCGTACGCCAAGCCTCTCGAGCCGTTGCTTGATCCCAACATGGCAGCGCTGAAAGGTGTGTTTTAGTGATGTTCATCCTCAGACAGGTTGTTCCCTGCGCACTCTGCTACGACTGCTGTTATCTCTTCTTAGCGCTTTGAGTTCAGCTTTAGTCCTCATTGGATTCTAGGTCAAGGGGCTTTGTTTGCCATGAAAATGAAGGAGAAATTTTGGGTCACGTGGGAAAGCCCCCATTTCAAAAGGGGCACGACTTAGCCGCGAACGGATTTGGCGCAGCCGCCAGCGACGGGTCCAACACCATCTCCTAACCGTCCGGGTAGCATTATTGCGTACATTTCACGACGGAGCGGCGCGGGGGTGCTGGAACGCGCCGTTGCTCCACCGTAACCGGGCAGCTAATCAGGCACTGGTTGAGGCGCACAGCCAGGCCACATGATTGGTAGAAGCAGCGGCCTGTTCCCGCACCCCCGCTGCATGTTGCGGCACCACTGCGGTGCGTCTTCGCGAAATGTATTCATAATTAATGCCAAACTAGTTTGAGAAGAGTGGAGGACTTAGTTATTCGTGACTAATCTGAGAAGGATTTGTGGGGTTCATTAGCAATGCCTCCGAGTTGCTTCCATTCACCTGAAAGTAGAATGCGTCCCATGGCTACTAGTGACCAACAGTGACTTGATCTACTGGGATTTAATGCTCGCTCCAACCTGAAGAGTGAGAATGCTTCATCCCCGAGTATTTTAGCGAGCAGGAAAGAACAATACTTGAGATGTTGCGCTTCTCTTTGAAAGGAAGGGGAAATTGATCAATCCTGTTTTGGGAATGAGCTCGGCATCTCTTTTCTACGTGATGATATCGGTGCTTATTTCGACTACACATTTATAGGACCCACCACATCGAGAATTCCATGTTTGGCCTCATCGGACGAGACCGACCCTAGGGGCGCAAGCTGCATGAGAACTGGCGATCCGGACAATGAGTGCCTAATGGGAACGGAGAGGAATAAGCAGTAAAGAATGAAGGACTGCGCTAGTCAACCTCTTTTGAGATGCGCCACGCGTTCTACTTCAACGGGATAGAGAGTGAAGGCAACCTGAAAATTCGTGAAGCGCATGAGATTGGCTCCTGCACCCCACTGCGCCAAATGCGCTCCCTTGAAGGGGTGGGAGCTGGCTTGCCTGCTCAGCAAGCTTTCGTGGCTCTTTTGTGCGCACGATATTCATTAAGAATATGTGAGATCAAGAGAAAATAAGGGAGGGGTTATTCTTTGTCTTAAGTGATCGTTCTAATGTCGCCCGTTCTTTGCTGTACCGAAGACCTTCAGTAGTGGGAACTTCTGCATGCGCTATCGGTACTTATGAAGCAAAGGGCCCGTGGTGCCGTGGGGCTGCCGGGAAACATGTTAACGCGGCAACTGCAACGGCAACGCGGCAACCCACGGTACTCAAGGAAGGGTGCTTCATAAGTACCGGTCCCGTGGTGCCGTGGGCTTGCCGCGTTAACATGTTTACCGGCAACCCCACGGCACCACGGGCCCTTTGCTTCACAAGTACCGCGCTATCACCCCAGGGGGGGGGGTGGCAGCGGACTGGTTCTTGGGTTTTTTTGTGCGTTAAAACAACCCTCAGTAGATTATGGGTAGAGAGACGATGCCAGCCATGCTGCCAACCATCCCTGGTCAACAAGGAAGGCCTCAACTGGGCATATCAAACCTCATGCTCTCGGCTCTTCTGTCACTTTTGAATGGCTTCAATTTCAGGTCTCGTGGAGTCCGGGCTGAACTCGCAGCTGATGCCGTTGCCGAACCTGCTCTCGCAGCAGCTGCTCAACACCCAGTTGCTCATCCAGCAGCTGCAGAACAACGACGTGTTGCTGTCGCTGCTCAGCCAGAACGTCTCGGGGCTGCACCCGCCCCCGACGGCCAGCGCACCGCTACCGCATCCGGCCCCGCTCCAGCCGTCGTTCCTCGACAGCTTCTTCTCCACCGGTCTGATACCCGGCCTGCCAATCTCCAGCCAAACTTCGCTCCCGTTCAAAGTCGAGGTGAAGTCCGAGTCGATGCTGGCGTAGCCGTGCTGCTGCTGAGCGAAACTGTTACTGTTCGTCCTCTCGGCCTTTCTGGGTCCTTGTTTCACGTGTTGTCTGCGGCCGGCCGTCCGGCCTGCCAGCAGACCATCTCCTACAGCGGTGTCCGTTCGTCTTTCAATCGTCGCTTTCCCCTCGGTGCGTGCTACCTCGTCGTGGGAGGTGATGTCACTCTCGTCGGGAGCGGCTGACCAGCGATCCGGTTCTGCCGCCGCGCGGGATCTCCTTCGCTTCGCCGTCGCGGTGGCTTCCATTTTCTCCCGTTGTTGAGTTATAATGAGGCTCGGGGACAGTCGTTCGGTGCGCGTGGCGATAATTGTCGCCCGAATGAGGTCATCTTGTCTAAGAATTCGCTGCTGGCGACCACTGCCCCGTCGCTTTCCCTCTCCCCGCCGCTTCAGCCATGTACCACCCATCCCTATCAGCCGTCCTGTCGATGCATCGATTGTTCCTGATTTCTGTATTCGGTGTGTCACTAGCGAACGGTAGGTCCATCCATGTGTCTCTGTGTTGCGCATTGTTTTCCGGTGTGTTCGTTACCATTATTACTGCTATGTGCTCTTTCCATCCTGCCTGTCTTCGTTCATAATAACTGGGCCGCACCCCGTGTTCGCGATCTCATCCCCTGTGAAAGATACTTAATCAGCCTGTTCTTTCTTGCCGAGTGATACGTTCTTTGTTCAAATAGTCTGGTCATGAGCCTGCGCGCGTCTTCTGCCGCGCGTGCGCGCTCTCAATATCCCCGTAGAGCTAGACAACAGTCAGAATCAGAATCATGAGTTTATGATGCTATTTAATGTATATAATAAACTATTTGTTCAGCTATTCACGGCTCCGAATGCAATGAGGGTTGATCTTGTGAAACAATCGATAAATACAATGATATCACCCATATTACCTTTCGTATCGTTTACCATAAAGTTGCTCGAGTGGGCGCCACCAACATATACATAGATTGGTCCCTGTCGGGTGCCAGAGTGCTCCAATGGGTCCTCCTCGCTCGAGGGACACGAAGAGGGTCATATCGTTTGTTCAGGGCTTTCACGATGGAGTCCTTATATGTGTAATTTGACGAATTTTGCCAATGCTGTGACAGTCGTTTTTTTGTCGCTTTGCTACACCCCTAGACGACAGTGATAGGGACCAGTCTTAGTCTTTATAAAAGACAACAATAGTTAACCACAGTTACATAGTTGGCTGAAACCGAACATCAATGAGCTCATAATAGTGAAATCCACTCGTGCTCCCTTGAAAAAATTGAGGGGAGAGTCATGACGTGTGGCGAGTGTTGTGTGTATCTTTTGAAAGCAGGAATGGTGTGTTCGGTCCACCTTGTGCCTAAATTTTTAGGAGTGATGACTGAGGTATGTACGGTACATAGGTAGGAGGACATGGTGGACTGCGCCAATTTGAGTAAGACGTAACGCGTATAGTGAAGTGCATTGACGAGCTGATAGATTTTAAGCTTGCTAGAAATGCGTGGTAGCCAACCGATGACCCCCAGAACAAAGCAAGATCGAGGTGATTTGAGTGCGACGTGATGGTGTGGTGGTCGATCTGAACTGCCATCCGAGAACATCAAGTGTTGCTTATGACTCTTGGAACGCCAGCAAATACAAAATTTGGAAAGAACCGAGTCGCGAGAGATCAGTGGCTAGGCGACATGGTACTTCCTAGCTACTGTTACTTAGGTTGGTACTAAAGGAAAGAGAACGATGTCACCGGATGTGGTGGAGAAAATCAGAAACACCATGCTTTTTTCCTTGTTAGACTCTTGCTAGTGCTTGCAAGTATTAGAAGTCTGCTGTGACGTTTTCCGCCATTCGTACACTTCCTTCCAGTCTTCATCAACAACCGGGTCCAAGATTTCATTCGGCCCTTCTTGCCTTTCCCCACTTGCGAAGAGAGTCGTCGGTTGACTGTATGGTGCAGTAACGTCGCTAACTTTTGCGTTGATATCGTTGTTGACTTGCTGTGTACATCAGTAACAACGGTGTTTGTAGAAGATTACAAATCGAAGTAATTGGTTGTTCATCTCAAAAAGCTGCGAGTTCCTGTGAAGATCGTCTCGTACAGGACGAACCTGCGAGCTTTGACGACGTCCTGTTGAGGTTCAGAGTCAGGCTGCTCATTCGTTTTGTCTATTGGAGGAAGCTTAAACTGTCATTTTTGCTACTATGTTATCATATAGCTTTTAAAATATGTGGAGCAAACTGTATTGACTAGCGAATAGGTTAACCCTTAATTTCTGCTCCACAATTCAATCGTTTCCAAGTCGTAGTGACAGAAAGCGGTGCTTAGAAGCGGTGTTGGCACTTACTCGAAGGCCGATGACGCCTTACTATTTACGTTCATCCACCCACCTACAGTACCTCCGTTTTCCATTTTTCGGGACGATTTCGGCGCTTAGCTTCCACCAGAAAGTGTGTACCGTATCCTTCTCTATCAGGTTTCAGCTACGGTCTGCCATGTTTGTGAGATGAATAGGGAATAGAACCATGCGGAAGAGGTATTAAGTTCACAAGGTGTTTCGGCCGCCAGGTATAGTACGGAACATCGGTTTTGCCAGCGTCTAGATGTATGGAACAGAAGAATGAATGGTTTGATGAAAGGTGTGAATTTCTACGATGTCTTTGATCAACAGAACAGGCGGCGCTAGTCTGGAAAGATTGAAGAATTGTTCTGTGCAGATTCTTATTGTTTCATAAGTAATTCAGGTCTGAAATCTAAAGTCACACAGCGCTAAGGCACAGCAGCAGCTTCGATGAGCTTCGTAATGGTGTGTATGTGGTCGATCGTGCTGAATCCTCTCCGAAATCCTGCTTGCTCGCATGGCTCTCCTTCGTCCAGCGCTCTGCTATCCTCTTCAGGGTCACTCGAGTGAAGAGCTTGTAGACTACGGGCAGCAGGCAGATAGTTGCCAGTGCCGTGCACGTCTCCCTTCTTGTACAGCAAGACGGTCTTGCTGGTCTTCCACTGAGATGGAACCTTGCATTCGGACAGGTAGCGTGTGAAGAGCCGCGCCAAGGTGTTGATGAGCGCTGGCGGGAGGTTCTTCAGGTGTTCAGCTCTGATCCTGTCAGGACCGGGTGCTGTACGTTTCTTCACCGACGAGATGGCGTGTCGGATCTCGGAAGGGAGAACAGAGGGGATGACGTATCCATCCTGCGGAAGATGGCGTAGGGGCAGGTGGACGTGTCTATCGAAGAGATCGGAGTAGAAGTCGTGGATGACTTTCTCCATGGTCCTTCTGGAAGAGGTGACGGTTCCGTCAGGACGTCGGAGAGCGGTCATCTTGGTCTTGAAGTTGGCGAAGTCCCGGCGGGCATTGCGGATGCTCAGCCCTGCCTCTGCAGCTTCAGCCAACACTTCCGCCCTTCTCTCCTTCAGATCTTCCTTTATCGCCGCTCTGCATAGCTTTGCAGGCTCGGACGTCAGTTGATAGTTGCCTGACGCTCGTGCTGCTCCACGCTGGCGTATCAGCTCGAGAGTTTCCGGAGACAGGCGTCTCTTGGTGGTCTTCAAGCTCTCGGCTCCCTTAGCACCATCGTGGAGATGGTGCACGAAGCGATCGTATTCCTCGTCGACGTTGTCCATGACGGCATCTTCCCAAAGGCCGACAAGAGAGGTGTAGAGATCCCAGTTGATGGTCGTTCTGGGACTCCTCTTCTTGAACTTCGTGGCCTTCTCTCCTTGACGCGAAAAGCGGAACCTCGCGCGAAGGAGGCGGTGGTCCGATCCCGTGTAGAACTTGGGGACAACGGAGACATCGGTCAGGCAATACTTTGCGGGAAAAAGGCGAGCAAGCAGCAACTATAGAAAGCCTTCTAGACGCCAGGAAGTGCTAACCTGTTCAACAAATGCATACGAGACGTTTCCAAGTTACATTAAAGAATTCGCCATTGTGGGCTTTCAGCACTCATCCTAGTCTTTAGAGACAGACAGAGCATGAAATATCAGTTATCTGAAGACACACAAAGATGATAGAATTTTGATAAACTGCTAGATTGAAGCGGCGTAAAGCAGGGTAGCACTTCAGAGTCCCTATTGATTCTGTACCGGTGAGGTACGAGAGAGGGATAGAGGAGGATTGGAGGAGAAAAGGCTTAATAGATTACCCCTAGTTTCAGAGGAGATAACAAAGCACGTTAGACAGGATATAATCTTTATATGGAGGAGCCTTCCTCAACCCGCGTCCCTGATAGCTGTTCAACTACGCCCACACACGGCACCATTCCATCGCCTTCTTAAGGTACGGGGCGAAGAGCTGGGGCATCGTCGTCGCTGACGATAGGGGCTCCCTAGAACTCTTCGGTCATATACGAGTTGCTTTTGCTGTGTTTCGACGCAATCGTTGTTGTTGGTATGGATTTAGGTAATCTCTTGCATTGGCACTCCGTACTTTTACTTGAATACTGCCTCTGCCATGAGAAAACCCTGTGGCTTCTGAAAATTTTCTGTGGTGATTACTGTGGTGCCTGCCTACACTGATAAAGGCGAAAGATTAAAGCGTAAGTTAGTGCTTTTCATTTCAAGCCGTGCACATGAAGTGCTTCAACTACGTTTTTCATCGGGGATTTTTACAGTTTGATTTATAGAGCTTACAGTATCTCGCGGATAAGTTTTTATTGGAAACCTAAACGAGGTGCAATCCGGGCAGCACGTTTATGCCCAAACAACGGGGTTTAGTCACTTAGTATAGCATATGCGTCAAGCGCAATGGCGTTGTGGATTACGATTTAAGTAGTGGAAGTATGATGCGATTCGATGCCCCAATTCCCCGCGTTTGATATTCAAACGTCCGCTAAACCAAAAATACTACAATGATATTAACCGTGAATTTTATGGCTAAATATGTGCTGTTGTTGCTCTCTACTGCTGAAAAACAACAAAACTTCCTTTTTACTAAAATGAACTACCTTTGTTAAACAATGTCATACAAGCTCACACATTTCCCCACACTACCGCCTCCATATAGGCAGTTGAGCCCACATAAAATCACATGAACTCGAAGTATCTACTGGAATGGGCTCGCACACTATATTCTCAAGGTTCACATCCTTAACGGATATAAAGACACTAGGTTTGACATGTTTCCCAGCCATTTTATGGGTTTTCCGTCTTGCTAGTGTGTAACGATTTGTCGCGTTACGGTGAACAGGTTACAGTTCATTCTAAAGTCGACCACGGTGTGATGTTCAGCGTTTTCGCTCGAAGCGGTATGCCTTCCGCTGCCTACCAGTGAACGGCAGTCGTTACTGATGTGTGCAGTATAACGGAAGAATTTGGACCTAAACTGCTCATTCATAGACTCTGTTGAAATCGTGTGGATGTCGTGTAAACCTCTAAACATCGATACCGGTCGTTAATGAGTGCGATTATTACAGGTACTTTGGAGTTCTTCAAGAAATCCATTCATCTCTAATTAGAAAAAAGATTTTTTCCAACCACGTCCAGTACCACTGAATTCCGTTTTTGGTCGAAAACAGTAGTACCACCTACACAAAAGGGCTTCTTCTTACTTTCGCTTGCTCACTAAGGCCTTTTCTGCTGATCTTCGTCCACTTTGAGTAGGATCTTGCTTCAATTTGTAGTTCAATAACAATATATTTGTCATGAAAGATAGCCGAAGAGCAATTTGAATAAAGTGACGAACTCATCAGAATTTTTCCCACAGTTATTCAAAACCAAATATCCACAGCGCTTCAACACCAAATATCGTGATGAATAGAAGAAAAAGAGAAAACGAAATCGAGAAGGTCGAAACGGAAGAGGTGATTTCATCGATTCACACTAGGCAGCTTTGCTTGGCTATTTGATAGTGCACGCTACGTTAGTCTGTCCTTGCAGTATAAAGTTTCTGAAAGCGCACAATCTCCGCTTTCTTACGATTATAGCTTTGTGACGTAATTGCCTCCTGCCGAGTTTTTGACGTCGTTTTTGCAATATGACTCGACGTGATAACCGGGTGCTCCACCTATACGAATGATAAAGTGGACACAACGCCGCGGCCGCAGCTCGTAACATCAACGCTGCATTTGGGGAGGTTTTCACAGAATTCGCCACTGGTTCCAAGGGTTTCGATCTGGGGATGAAAGTCTCGGAGATGAGGACCGAGTAGGCCGCCGTCACTCCTTAACGACGACGAACTAAAGGCCATGGTTGAAGCGGGTCCGCGTCAAACTGTGAGAAAGCTGGCACAGCTTTTCGGCTGTGGCTGCAGCACTATCAGTCGCAACTTAAATGCGGTCAGAAAAGTAAAGAAATTGGATAAGCGGACCACGCACGAACTGACCGCTGGGGAGATGCTGAAGCGCGAAGACACCTGTACTTCGTTAAGGCTGCGCTATCTAAGAGAGCCTTTTTTGGGCCCAATCGTGACATGCGACGAAAATCCTTTATGACAATCGTCGTCGCTCTGCATAAACACTGTACAAGAATGAGAGCCCAGAGGAAATGCCGAAACCAATTTCCATACAGGAATCCATGGTGACCGTATGGTGGATTATGGCTGGTGTAGTCCATTCCAAATTCTTGAAGACTGGAGAGACTATCACAGCGGAGAAGTACTGCGCCGAATTTAAAGTGATGCACCAGTAGTTGATTGAAAAACAGCCGGCTTTGGT
Source organism: Heligmosomoides polygyrus bakeri (assembly GCA_947359475.1). Classification (NCBI taxonomy): domain Eukaryota; kingdom Metazoa; phylum Nematoda; class Chromadorea; order Rhabditida; family Heligmosomidae; genus Heligmosomoides; species Heligmosomoides polygyrus. The sequence goes on along the minus strand of OX375865.1, from coordinate 37,008,368 downwards.
CAATCGAAGGGGTCCAACCCTATGTATGTACTGCACGTCAGCGCGCGTCCGCACATTTCAAAAATTGTTCTTCAGGAACTAGATGAATTGGGATACGAAACTCCTTTACATTCAGCATATTCACCAGAACTATCCCCTACCGATCGTCGTTTTTCAAGCATTTATTATGTCATGTGAAGGATAAAAAAATCAGCAACCAAAATGATGTCGAAAATGACTTCTTATGTTTTATTAACTCTCGTAGTTCTGATTTTTACAAAGATGAAATGCCTAAGTTAATGTCGCATGGAAAAAATGTATTAAATGTAATGGCGCTTATTTCAATTAATAGCATAGCTTCCAAGCAATGTTATGATCTGTCAAAGCTTTCAGTCAAAACCGGCCATTTTACATGCAACGACTCAGTATGTTAAATACCTGCTCATTAAAAAATACCGAAAAAGTTGATACAAATTAGGTGCAGATCTAGACAGTGATTCTCCTTGCATGCCTTCAGTACCTGGCAGCTTTACTCCACCCAAAATGATTAAATTTCCTACTGCAGTTATAGTGTAGTGTATTTACCGAGCGCGAATTTTGGATAAAATCTTCGATATCTGTGGAGGAAGATCAGGTTGGCTCTTTCTACACTTGGACTATAAATTACTCCTGACCCTCGACGCTACCCAGCAAGCAGTACGAAGTGGGTTTCTGGAGAAAACGCAGTGTCTGTAACATCTTGCATTTTATGACATGATGGTAAGCTGTAATGGAAATTCTTAGGATCCATCTGTGCGGGTGAAAATGCGACCACGTACCTGCGGTCCGAGGGAGCTCGTCTTATGGAGTTCGCCACCCACACAATCAAGAACGTCACGTTAAATATGTGTGCTGATGCCTGCACGTCTAGACTTGAGGTATGCCATTTAAAGATTTCTAACGTTAATGGTACTTGTCGCTGAGGAGGCCTACATGGGGACGGAGTACCAGATCAACCAGATCAATCGAGCGGGCGTAACACTCAGAGAGGCTCGTGCGGTTTCGGCCTGAATGGCAGACCCGTGTAGAGTGGTTGCTCTGAATGACCGTGATTAGCTGGCGCGTTCCTATCTCTCCATAGAAGTCTAAAAGCAGTTCGAGGTGCCACCTTTGCAACTTAGCCGATCACCCACACATCTGATGTAATGCCAGGAACGCGGCACGAAGACTCGAATGTCAGAAACAAGTCACGATGCACCACCACTCGCTCGAAACACCAGACCAACAAACGAATCAATCTGATAACTCGTTGCACAAGTATTGAAAATGCGCTGATCTCCAATCCCGATGTTCCAAAATGAGAGGACACCGATGTGTAATATGTAGTATGCAATGCGTATGAAAATCATAAGGCCACCTCAAATTTGTAGGTTTTGCTTTTGTCGATATTTGGTGGCATTGACCTGCTTCCACTGAACTCGCCGTGGTCGAATACCAAAACTGAAAATGAATCAGAAACCTTTTTCGAATATAAACCCAAAAATAAATCAGAAACTTCACTTGAATACAAAACGTTTTAAGAAGAAGCTATTGCTTTTCGGTTTTATACAAATTCTAAGACCATCACAGAGACACTTCTAATTTCTTACAATCAATCTTCTTCTTCTTCTTATTCTTCTTCAGCGTTTGTCCCGCATCGTAGCGGGGTCCGCTATTCTGGTGTTATGACGCCACCTTTCCCGATCCAGCTCTAGATCAGGGTAAACACCAGTAATCTTCAAGTCCATACGTATCGTATCAGCCCAGCGCTGCTTCGGGCGCCCTCTAGGCCACTTTCCTGTTGCCTCGAAGTTAAGGCCTATCTTGCGGACGCTGTCTTCTTTTCCACGCAGAACGTGGCCGTACCATCGCAAGCGAGCTTCGCGCATCTTGTCCGCTATCGGCGCGACACCGAACTTCTGCCGAATAGCATCGTTTCGAATGCTGTCCTTGCGCGTGACTCCAGCCGTCCAGCGCAGCATCTTCGTCTCCATGACGCTGAGGCGCGTTTCAACTTCCCTGGTCGCAGGCCAACACTCAGCGCCGTACATCGCTACTGGCCGGACGACTGTTCTGTGGCTGCGGGACATTATGTACGAATGGTCGCCGCGGACGAACGTTGTGTAGTTTTATACCTCAAACTCAATTTCTGAACCAGAGCATGTTTTCCCGCAACTCTTGCAACAGCAGAAAGGGATATCAACAACTCAAGCCTAGCGTCTGCAGCAGCTCATGAGGCACAGCTCACACAACCGCAGCGGAGCTCATCGCGCACGCGGCAGTCGCCGTCGCGGGCGCGGTGACCATTCGTACATAAAGACCGCCCCTCCTGTTCTGTATATCTTCGACTTCAAGCGCTCCGGTATCTTCCTATCGCAGAGCACCCCAGTCAACGAGTGCCACTTGGACCAAGCTGCATTCACGCGTGAATTCACTTCAATCATCAGTTTGCCGTCAGACGTGACTGCTGATCCCAGGTACTTGAAGACCGAAGTGCGTGGGAGCTCGATGCCGTTAACCTTGATGGAGCTGGACTCGGTAACGTCCGTCGTTAAATACTCGGTCTTCTTCACGTTCAATCTGAGTCCAAACCGCTCCAAGCGATCACACCAAGCTTGCGCCTCTCGCTCGAGTGCACCTTTATCTTCGCTAGCGAGCATTTCGTCATCAGCATAAAGCAACGTCCAAGGGACGGGGTTCTGAAGAACTCGTGTGATGGCATCCATGACGACAACAAAGAGGAGTGGGGAAAGCGCAGAACCCTGATGTACCCCGACAGAGATGGGAAACTCCATCGAGGTTCCAGCTGCAGCTGAACTCGACTCTTTGGACAAGAGTAGAGAATTCGCACCCACTCTATGAGCTCTTCAGGAACTCCATGATGTCGCAAGGCATACCATATCACTTCACGCGGTACGCGGTCAAAGGTCTTCTCCAAGTCGAGGAAGGCGATATGCACCGGCTTCTGTTTCTTGCGATGCTTCTCTGTCAGGAGGCGGGCGGCGTGTATGGTATCAATGGTGCCACAGCCAGCCACGAAGCTGCACTGATTGCTGGAAAGCTGGACGATGTCACGAATTCGTCAGTCAATAATTCGCTCGAAGATCTTCATACTGTGCGAAAGCAAACGAATTGGACGGTAGTTGGAGCAGTCTGTAGGACTGCCCTCCTTCTTCCAAATCGGAATCGTCGTACTTTGGCGCCAACACTCAGGCACTTTTTTCTCCGCCACAACCTGATTAAAGAACTTCGCCAACTACTCAGCAGGGTACCAAAACTTCGACTTCCACAGTTCTGCTGCCACGTCGTCGGGCCCAGTCGCTTTGCCTGGCCTCATCTTCTTCAAAGCCGCTTCAATCTCCTCCACGGTGATCTTCTGGACGGCGCCGTGGGTTGGAGCCGTTGATGGGATGACTGGATGAGAAAATTCTACTGTAGAGACTTCCTCAAAGTAATCGCGCCATCGCTTCAATGCCTTCTTGCGATCCATGAGAAGATGGCCGTCCTCATCATTGATGCCGAAAAACTTCTCAATGTCCTCGGTCTGCCGGTGGCGACTCTTGGCAAGTCGGTACAAATACCGCTCACCATCGCGCGACTCGAGCATCTCGTTGACATCTCCATAATGAGTGGCTTTTGCAACAGCCACGGCGTTCTTTGCGGCTTTCTTCGCTTCTTGGTACTTCCGCCAGTTATCGGCTGTCTTTTCGCCGAGAAACACGTGATAGAGCGACTTCTTCTCTCGCACTTTTGCTTTCACGTCGTTTGTCCACAGCCATGTCTGCTTGTTGACCTTCCGTCGCACAGGCTTCGTAATGCCAAGTTCTGACTGTGCAGCTTGACGAATCGCGTCGGTCGCCTTCTTCCAAGTTTCGCCGACAGTCGTGACTGTCGGTAACCGCACGCGAGAAATCACAGCTGCTTCCTTCTCTTTCACTCACCACCACTTGATTCTAGCTGCACCGCATCGCTCGACCTGCTTCAGCCTCAGAGGGGCGATCTTTAAAGTACAGATCAGCGGTCGATGCTGGGGCGACCGTCTCATACGGCCCGATCTTCGCGTCTTTGACAAGACTTCGGTCTCGATCCCTCACAAGGACAAAGTCTATCTGAGTCCTGGTGTTCCCGCTAGAACGAGATGCGGTGGGAATCGCGTTTGCGAAATACGGTGTTCACTATGGTGAGGTTGTGCGATTCCGCATATTCAAGGATACGCTCACCATCTGCGTTACGCGACCCGCAGCCAGTCTGCGGAGCATACGCAGAGAAGAAGTGATAGAGTCGCTCCTTCGCGGCGACAACGATCTTCATCAGTCGATCGTCAAAGTGCTCAACGCTTACAATCGAGTCAAGAAATCGTTAGGAGACGATTATTCCGACACCACTGGTGGTCCTGGGACTTCCACATAGGACGGCCTTGAAGCCTCGTCCTATTTCCCTTGACTTGCGGCAGGACCACCTCGTCTCCTGCACCGCTCAGAAATCAACTCTTCTGCGCTCCAGTGCTTCAACCAACTCGCACGAGCGGCCCGTCAACGTACCCACATTCAGCGTAGCCACGCGGGTCCTGCTTACGTTACGGGACTTTCGGACTAACTCAGTTGCCCCCCGATGCCGTCCTCGCATCAGGGACCCTCGCATACTTTCCACACTCACCGGGCTTTGCGAGTTCGCGTCGGCTCCCGCGGACGCCGTAGCACTATCTCGTAAACGTGAACAGTCATACACCATGTGATGTGACATGGGTCTTCGTAGGTCGGCCTGTCACAAGGGCCTGCCGCCTGCAATCGAATGTCCGTGATCGGCTTAGCTCGCAGAGCGAACAGCTTCCAGTGGCACCACGCGGAGGAACGGACATCGCCACCATTTCTTACAATCAATGCCAGTTACAAATCAATAATTAGCAGGTTTACAGTGATTGGAAGTAAGTTCAAAATTTTCGTTTACTATTCCTTCCGCCAAGTTCCTAATGATGCTAGAGGGATCTATCCTAGTCCGGGGGGGGGGCACATATCTAAAAAGTAGGCAACAAAATGAATTGAAGCTTACCAAGCGGCTCCTAGAGAACGACCTGGAACCTAAAAGAAACCGAAAACGAGAGAACAAACGAAAAAATAAAAAATCGCCGCGGTTTACAACCGTCTCGGAGGACAAAGAGCGACGGAATGGAGGCATGCCGCATACTGGCCGTCGGCTGACATGTTATAACCAGGATCTAACATGGTGGCGAGGCATGGCATGAAGCCGCATGTCCAGTGCTCACCGCCGCCTGACGTATTGTAACAGGATCCAACATGCTGAGGAAGGCACACAACTTTGCCTGCTTACAACCCCCAACAAATGCAATTTTTTCTTCATGACTTTTCTGTTTAGGTCTCATGTTGTTTTGTAGGAGCCGCTCGGTAAGTCTTAAGTGGATTTGTTGCATATAACACCTTTTAGTTATGTGCCCCCCCGGACTAGGATAGATCCTGCTAGAGTTCAAAATTTTTCCATGCTCGATCGCACTCCTCTCTAGTTCCTCGACGTGGCTGAATTGCCCTCCGTTGCCATATATCTGACATACAAGTGGCTCCTGTGTGCGATGTTCATGAAGAAGCGGTATCAGATAACCTTGAAGAATGCTCTGATAGCCTTGTGAGTTTACCCGACTTGTGGTAAACACAAGTCGATAAACACCAGAATTACAGAAGATCATTTGGGAACCAGCACCAATGGAACGTCTGCTGATGCCGAGCGGCTCCTTTCGCAAATCCTGCCAGTAACAGTGAGATCCGTCGGGTCATCGAAATTGATCTTTTTCTCGACGAAGAAGACCATTGCACTCATTTAAATGGGAGCTGTTTTTTGTTAAAAATGGCTCACCGTGCTTCAATTAGTCGTGACATTTCTATCGCGAAGACTGAGGGCATTCGGCCTTGTTACAATCAGTCAGCCCCGGAGCCTTTTCTGTCGACTCTCGGACAGTGTTGCCGCTCCCTGAGGATGCTGTCTAGATGATTTCCGCGCTAACTTGGATGGGCGATGCCATTGAGTTCGGTAGGAGTCGCTGAATGTGTCGAACGTCTCGGCGAGACAGCCCAGGTGGTCTTCCAGACCCTGTTTTTCTTCGACAGGAGCTTTCAGTTAAACACCAGCAGAATCTCTCGGGTAGTTGAACACAGCGCATCTGGAGCGGTGAAGTTGGGCAGCAATTTGACGGTGGAGTGTCCTGCCTGATGCAGAGCTCGAACTTGCGCTTGTTCCTCGACGGGCAGCCGAGTCCCACGCGGCATGTTGGTAATAGGATAGTAGATAATTTTTTCGTCTGGTCAAACCAAAACTATTCAAAAGCAATCTAGGGTAGTTTTTGGCCAATCGAAAAATTGCAGTTATAGCAAAGCAACATTGTTAGTGGCCTTATAATTCTGGTACAGTGGAAAACCAATAATTTCTCCTTAAACGTTTTGTAAAAGTTCTGTTTGAGGGAGGTTTCTGATTCATTTTCATACATGGCTTCTTATCAAATTCAGCTGAAGCAGCCCAGTACCACAAACTGTCTTAAAAAGCAAAATTTACAAATTTACGAGCGGCTTTATAATTTTGATACGAATTGTAAGCACAGTGGTGCTTGGTGTTGTGCTGGAAAAGGTAGGTCGAGCGACTCTGTTATGAGAACAGCATCTAAACTTTTCTGAACTGACGGATCTCCATAGGAAGAACTGTGCCTTTTCATGCACTTAACCCAGATTAATGTGAAATTGACGCCAAGTCGGCGTGTCCAAAATTAAATCAGTTGTCTCGATGGGAAGCAGACATCGGTCTCGGACGTAATGATAGCCAATGTTTCGTTCCGTTGCGCACTCAAAACTTCGGGTCATTTCTGCGAGGTCAACAATTATCCTCATATTGCAAAAGGCAGACAGCTGACTAAGCTGACTTTTCTTTCTTTATCTTTATTGGGACATGGGAATCTATGCACATGCAACTGCGTCTGACAAGGGCACAGGCGGTCGAGATTCCAAGACAACAACCTTGTGAAAAAAGTTTGAAACAATTACGAGCCTACGCGTAACTAGTCCAAATCCTACTATATATAAAAGAGTAAGCGGTTGTGTCTGTCCGTCCGTCTGTCCGTCCGTCTGTCCGTCCGTCTGTCCATCCGTCCTTCCGTCGGTCCATCTAGCTTTTCATAGACGTCGAGTGACAGTAGTCCGGGTTGAGACGAGGTGTGACCCACGTCGTGTCGCGTGCGTCAGAAGACGTGTCGCCGATGTCGCGCAAAGGGCGTCTGGGTTGAGAAGACATCTCACCGTCGGCGTTCAACAGGCGTCCGGCTTCAGGGGTTGTGTCACCCATGTCGCGCAGTGGGTGTGTAGGTTCAGAAGAGGTGTCACCGATGTCGCCCAAGTGGTGTCCGGATTCAGACGACGTGTCATCGATGTCGCCCAAGTGGTGTCCGGATTCAGACGACGTGTCATCGATGTCGCGCAAAGGACGAACGGCTGAAAAGACGTGTTACCGACGTCGCTCAACAGGCGTCCGGGTTCAGGAGTTGTGTCACCATGTCGCGCAGTGGGTGTGTAGCTTCAGACGGGGTGTCACCGATGTCGTCCAAGTGGTGTCCGGATTCAGATGACGTGTCACGAACGGTTGAAAAGACGTGTTACCGACGTCGCTCGACAGGCGTCCGGGTTCAGTTGTGTCACCCATGTCGCGCAGTGGGTGTGTAGGTTCAGAAGAGGTGTCACCGATGTCGTCCAAGTGGTGTCCGGATTCAGACGATGTGTCACCGATGTCGCGCAAAGGACGAAAGGTTGAAGAGACGTGTTACCGACGTCGCTCGACAGGCGTCCGGGTTCAGCAGTTGTGTCACCCATGTCCGCGCAGTGGGTGTCTAGGTTCAGAAGAGGTGTCACCGATGTCGCGGAATGGATGCTTGGGTTAAGAAGGGGTCTCATCGATATCGTGCAAAGGGTGTCCCGGTTCAGACGACATGTCACCGATGGGTGACCAGTGAAGGGTGATCAGTAATGGGGGACCAGCAAAGGAGGGTCCAGTAATGGGGGGGGGGAGTGGAAAGAAGGAGGACCAGGTAAGAGGGACCACTAAGGGGGGCCACTGCAGAGGGAGGGTCCAGCAATGGGGGGGGAGGAGCGGAAAGAAGGAGGACCAGTGAAGAAGGGACCACTAAGGGGGACCACTGCAGGGGAGGGTCCAGTAATGGGGGGGGGGGGAGTGGAAAGAAGGAGGACCAGTGAAGAGGGGATCAGTAAAAGGGACCAGAAAAGGGGAGACCAGCAAAGGTGGAACCAGTAACGGGGGGAGGTGTGGTAAAGGAGGCCCAATGAAGAGGGGATCAGTTTAGGGGGGGGGGGGGGAGAGACGGTAAAGGGGACCAGTGAAGACGGGACCACTGAAGGAGGTGGTCTAGTGAAGGGGACCATTTAGGGCAGACCATGATTTTTTTATCAGTATCGTCCAACGGGTATCAGGCTTCAGAAAACGTGCTGCTGACGTCGTTACACATGCGTTGGGGCTCAGCATATGTATCACAGACGATATCAACATGCGTCCGGATTCAGAGCACGTGATCCAGACGTCTACAACGTGCGTCCAGATCCAGAAGTCGTTCCACAGATCATACTTTGCACAGCATTCGTGAGAAAACTTTTTAAAGGCTTCGCTCGACAAGTGTGCGCGTACTTGACTCTCACTACGCCTTTATTTTTTTAAACTTCGGCACAAGTGTAAGGAGTATTGGCGGGGTTGAGACTGAGGGTAGGGAGAATGGTTGAAGTTATCGGAGGAACATGATTGCTGTCGGACAGTTACGGTATCGAGCGGTCTACCGACACCCATTGGTTTCATTTATGTTTCCGCAGATTAAGCACTTTGGGTTGAGACTCTTACAGTCTGTTCTTCAGGACGTAGTAGAACATGTACTTTGGAGAATGAAATGAAAGTAAGAGGGCCAAAAGAAGAAAAGAACACGGTCGGGTGATCTATACTCGGGGTTTGGCGGCCATGAGGCCGCTGAACGTCTGCTGTTATAAAAAGCAACGAAGAAAGAATAACTAACAGGAAAACTAAAGAAAAGAAAGGGAATAATGCTGTCAGTGACCCTGCCTCAGAGCAAAATGCGGGAAACTAAGAATGTTTCAAAAACTTATTTATCACCGTTTTGAAAGCCGAAAGTTTAGAAGGTATTTGAAAACGCTTACACAACTTGACGTATTCGTTACCCGTCCTGCAGATGAAGTAGTTCGAACGAATTGAGGCCCTAGCCCTAAGGAGAAGCACCATAAGCTTAGGCCCTCTGGTAATGGACGGCTTTACTGGAAAGTGTTTCTGCCGATCTGCCGTATGTATTAGTCCATGCAGAATTTTGTAAACCAAGACCAGATCAAACTTTCTCCTTCTGAAGTCTAAAGTTTCAATCCCAAGTTGGGAGTTCCTTTCCGCGCTACTAGGAATGGTCCTGTAATTGAATCCCCCTGAACGCAGGATCATTTTCCTGGTCTAACTGTTTTGCACCCTTTCCAGAAGTTTCTTGGATTTGATTTTGGTTGGACCAATTATAGGAGTGCCATATTCTAGCATGGGGCACACATAAACTTTGTAAGCCATAAGGAGAATTTGAAGGTCGCTAGTGGAGAGACATCTGAATATACTGCACACTCTGCGCATGGCTTTTGCCGAACCCTCTTTGCAGTGTTTTTCAAAATCAAGATTCTCGGCTACAAGAAAGCCCAATTAGCATGTGATATTTGATGTTCACCAACTCAATAATCAGTTTTCATATTGTTTTTACCAATGTGCAAAACCTTAATTTTGTCTTTGGCCAACGGAAGCTCCCATATCTGAGACCAGTTGACGACATCTGAATTTGCTAGCTGGAGTTTCATGCCATCTAGAGAAGAGCTGATCGTGCTATAAAGTTTGAGATCGTCGGCGAAACTTTACAGGCAATGCCGCGTTCGGCAATCAGTGCAGGGATACCTCTGGTATAGATGTTAAAGAGTATTGGAGATAGCACCGACTCTTGTAGGACTCCACTCGTTGCACGTCTCGGAAGAGAAAGCTCCCCCATGAGGTTGACTCTAAAAGTTCTATTAGCTAAAAGGATCCACTGCTACTCAAATACTGGCGGCTCTCAATGACTGGACCTTAATCCAAGAACAATTTTTTGGGTGCAAACCGACCAAAGTCAGATGTTCAATTAACTTTCCTTGCGGCACCTTATCAAATGCCTTGTGAAAATCAAAGTACACCACATCCACCGCTAGGTTCCGGTCCAGTGCATTGGTCCAGTCATTGAGAGCCGCCAGTATTTGAGTAGCAGTGGATCCCCCCCGGCGAAACCCATGTTGTTCGGCGGGGATGATGGAGTATTAATCAAGGTGTGCGACGATGACCTTCTTGAGCATTTTTCGAATTGCCTAGCAAAAATGGATATGATGCTCACCAGACGGTAATTTGTTGGGCGGGTGAGCGGCGGTTTTTTAGGTCAGAGAATTACATAACGTCGGCTCGCATCAAGCTTAGGTTAAAGATGACTGACTTTCAAATCCATTGGTTTGTTCAAGTACTGCACATTCACCCATTCTTTCCTTTGCAAGCGTGCCCATAGACAATTATATTGGAACTATTTTCTCTAACCTGTGTACCTTTCTGGTTCGTGTTAAGAAGAACATCTGATTGAAGGGTCACGAATGCTCGTCGTTCGAATACGATGCGCGGTCTCAGGAGTGCTCTATGCACGTCGAGGACGGTCAGCCGTTTGGACCGAGTGTACTGACCAAGACGGACGGGCCAGTGGCCTTCTTCCAGCAAATGTGTGTTAGAGGTAGGAGCCGTTGGCAAATTCGCTGCTGTTTCTCAAATTCTTAGCTAGACTGGCCCGGACTGGATTTAACACACGTGTGAGTTTCGGGGAAGAGGTGAAGGCATATATGCAGTGAACACGAGTTTATTTATTCATTCGTTTATCTGTATCTACGTCGAATAGACGTGGACCGAATTAATGAATAAAAACGAAATCGAAACAGCGCTTCACAACGATGGTTGGCTGCGATCAAAAGCCTAGTGCAGGTAGAACTCGAACCAGCTTACCGGGCAAGAAGACATGACATCCTCGTAGCAATGACCTGCCAACAGAATTCATCGACGCTATCGGGATGAGCTGGCTGCTGATATCAGTGCGAAATCGGTAAATTGATGTGACTGATTCAATCCGTGAATCGAAAGGGAGATACACATTCTATTTATATAAAGCAAACAAAAGAAAAGAATGAAAATTTTCCTTAAAGAAGCTCTCAAGAAATCTGAAATTCGAAATTTTCGCAAAATGTTCTCTTTTCAGGTGACGTTCTTTGCTCGACGCCGTACGGCTTTGAAAGATTCCCTCAAAGTATGCTCATCGGCCATGCAATGAAGGTATTTCTTAGCGCATTCGTCGATCAAGAAAACTGGTCACATGTAGCTACAGCATGTTTCCCTGAATTGGGTAGCCAATTGGGTCAGTGAAAAGCGAATGCACCGCAGGCCATTTTCTTTCTAAGGCGCCGTTCGTAAATGATGCAAAGCTCCTCTTTATGGAGCGCCGGTAACTAAAAAATCTTTAACGAAGACTTCAAGCTTTCTTAAGAAGGAAATCTTCTAAACATAAATTGTCCAAATATCTTTTAGTCACACTATCTTGGTTAAAAAAGCCAGACATTGTGACTGTATGTACAATCTGAGGCCGGATTCATGAATGACTTTTCCCAGGGCTATGTGGGCAGGGGGTAGAAATCGAGGTATCACCTGGATTCAAAGAGCGTGGAGGTGGGTGAATGGTGTGGTAAAATTATATCATTCACCAGATTATATCATATCATGATTACAAAACTTACCGTTTGCCTTCTACCCTCCTTAAGCTTTAAACTTTTCCATTACCTTTAACCCATTACTCTGCCGATCAGGAATCTGTCCTGTGGTTGTATTGTGAACTTCATTCACGAGTGTTTCATGTGTGGTCTTTGGTTGATCAAACGCAGGATGACTAAAAAAGGGTTGGCCTGTGAACAGTGCTTAATTATACTTAAGCGAGGTGAGATCGATCTAAATGACATACGAGAATCTTCACAGTACTCTGTACGTTGGGATGCAAAACCGAACCCGCTACAGTATATTATAATTGAACCATGGCGCTTTTTTGATGGTGTAGGAATCAACGCAGTGAGCATACCTACTCTGTAGCGTGTTGGACAACACTGCTGCTAGCTACCTGTAAATCATGCGTGGAAATTAAAGTCTACTCTGGATCACAAACGGGATAATTCGCTAGCATCCTTCCGAAGCAGGGATGACAGAAAACTTTACAAGAATATTTGGTTGCGATCAAAACCTAAGCAGGACTCGAATGATCGAAGGTGTAGACACCAACACCTTCGGCTTCTTCAGGTGATTTCCGTAGCTGGACTGTCGGAGTGTTTGTCGCAGTGCCTGACGGCGCCAGCGTCACACCAAACCCAGTGTCGCTCGGTGATGTTCTTCTACGAGACGGGGGAGTGCATCCTGAATCGCGAGCGACGCACTGACAGGCCGGAGCTCTTCGTCGAAGGTGTCCAAGAACAACTCGTCGACTACTTCGAGAACAATTGTCAGGACGGTAAGAAGCTTCTAACTCCTCGCTTTAATCGCACAGCGTGACTGCCGTTCAACTAAGGTGGAATTTCAATCAGATGGAACTTGTCCTCACCTTCGTAAGATTTTCTTCACATATGAGCATTTAAATCGGTGTTCGCAATCACATGCCTGCACTTCTACGAACTGTATGCATCTTGTTGTGCGCCATGAAAATCTGTAGCCTGTCATTAGAAGCTGAAATTCTCCAGAGCAAATGTCTTTCCGTTAATTCATTTAATTTGGCTCGTATGTAGTTGAGGCGATGGGAAGGACGAGTACGGAGAGGCTGCTAAAATCTCAGGGCCTAACCAGGCTGCGCAAACTGAGAAGGACTAGGATGACGATCTGTACTTACAACGCCCGCACGCTTGCGTCGGAAGCATCCGTCGAGGACCTGATCATGCAAGCCAGGAAGATCAAGTACGACGTCATCGGACTGACCGAGGCGAGAAGACACCACCCCCTACATGCCGCCTACGACTCCGGAGAAGAACTGTTCCTCGGAACAAGCGACAGCAGGGGAGTAGGCGGCGTTGGTGTCCTCGTCAACACGCACTTGGCCATGAACATCGATTCGTACGAGTCTCTGACAAGCCGAATCGGACGTCTGCGACTGAAGCGATATGGCTCCGTGCCAGCCTTGACTGTGTTCGTCGCGTATGCCCCAACATCCGACTACGACGACGAAGACGTCGAGGCCTTCTACGTGGAGCTGGAGAAGTTCTATAAGGAAGATCACACCTTCTACAAGGTGATCGTCGGCGACTTCAACGCCAAGATCGGGCCACGAAGGTCGCCGGAAGAACTTCACATCGGAATCCACGGTTTGGAGTGGAACGAGCAAGGTGAAAGGCTGTCTGAGTTTATCATGTCGACCAAGACCATCCATGGAAACTCGCAGTTCCAGAAGCCTCCCTCCCTACGATGGACCTGGGAATCCCCCGGTGGCCAGTTCCACAACGAGATCGACCACATCATCTTCAATCGCAAGTATTGCCTGACCGATGTCTCCGTTGTCCCCAAGTTCTACACGGGATCGGACCACCGCCTCCTTCGCGCGAGGTTCCGCTTTTCGCGTCAAGGAGAGAAGACCGCGAAGTTCAAGAAGAGGAATCCCAGAACGACCATCAACTGGGATCTCTACACCTCTCTTGTCGGCCTTTGGGAAGATGCCGTCATGGACAACGCCGACGAGGAATACGATCGCTTCGTGCACCATCTCCACGATAGTGCTAAGGGAGCCGAGAGCTTGAAGACCACCAAGAGACGCCTGTCTCCGGAAACTCTCGAGCTGATACGCCAGCGTGGAGCAGCACGAGCGTCAGGCAACTACCAACTGACGTCCGAGCTTGCAAAGCTATGCAGAGCGGCGATAAAGGAAGATCTCAAGGAGAGAAGGGCGGAAGTGTTGGCTGAAGAAGCAGAGGCAGGGCTGAGCATCCGCAATGCCCGCCGGAACTTCGCCAACTTCAAGACCAAGATGACCGCTCTCCGACGTCCTGACGGAACCATCACCTCTTCCAGAAGGACCATGGAGAAAGTCATTCACGACTTCTACTCCGATCTCTTCGATAGCCACGTCCACCTGCCCCCATGCCATCTTCCGCAGGATGGATACGTCGTCCCCTCTGTCCTCCCTTCCGAGATCCGACACGCCATCTCGTCGGTGAAGAAACGTACAGCACCTGGTTCTGACAGGATCAGAGCTGAACACCTGAAGAACCTCCCGCCAGCGCTCATCAACACCTTGGCGCGGCTCTTCACACGCTACCTGTCCGAATGCAAGGTTCCATCTCAGTGGAAGACCAGCAAGACCGTTTTGCTGTACAAGAAGGGAGACGTGCACGACATTGGCAACTATCGCCCGATCTGCCTGCTGTCCGTAGTCTACAAGCTGTTCACTCGAGTCATCCTGAATAGGATTAGTAGAACGCTGGACGAAGGACAGCCATGCGAACAAGCAGGATTTCGGAGAGGATTCAGCACGATCGACCACATACACACCATTACGAAGCTCATCGAAGTGTCGCGAGAGTACAAGCTGCCGCTGTGCCTTACATTCATCGACCTGAAGAAGGCATTCGACTCCGTCGAGACTGAAGCGGTCATGGAAGCCCTGCTCACCCAGGGCGTTCCTACTCAGTACATCAGAGTCCTTCGAGAGCTGTACAGTGGATTCACGACCAAGATCTCACCATTCTACAACGACGTCGTCATTGACGTGAAGAGAGGGGTTCGACAAGGGGATACCATATCCCCGAAGCTCTTCAGCGCCACCCTCGAAAACGTCATGCGCGAACTAGAATGGGATGACATGGGAGTGAAGGTCGACGGCCGGCAACTGCACCATCTTCGCTTCGCTGACGACATCGTGCTCATAACACCGAGCATCAGTCAGGCGGAGCGAATGCTGGCCGACTTCGATCGTGTATGTGGAAGCGTTGGACTGCAGCTGAATCTTACGAAGACGATGTTCATGAAGAACGGATGGGTTTCTGATGCCCCATTCTCGCTCAACGGAACGAACATCTCCGAATGCTCCAGCTATGTGTATCTGGGTCGCGATGTCAACATGGCCAACGACCTAGCACCAGAGCTGAGCAGGAGGAAACGAGCGGCTTGGGGAGCTTTCAAGAGCGTCGAAGAAGTCGTGAAGAAGACGAAGAACGTCCGACTCCGTGCCCACCTATTCGACTCCACTGTTCTTCCTGCCCTAATATACGCCTCAGAGACCTGGGCTATACGAAAACAGGATGAACACGCGATCAGCGTCGCGCAGCGTGGAATCGAGAGGACGATGCTCGGAGTGAAACGACTCACGCAAGTGAGAGAAGGCCTCCGGAGTTCCGAGCTTCGCCGATGTTCGAAGATCAGAGACGCTGTCGCATGGGCCAAGTCGTCGAAAATTAGGTGGGCCGGCCACGTAATGCGATTCGCAGACACCCGCTGGACGAGAGCCGTCACAGACTGGATTCCGCGGGATGTCAAAAGAACACCAGGACGCCCACCAACGCGTTGGTCGGACTTCTTCGTGAAAGCGCTGAACGACCGATATGACGCTCTTCGTGTCCCTCGAGCGAGGAGGATCCATTGGACCACTCTGACACGCGACAGGGACGAATGGAGACGCTGCTGGCGCCCGCTCGAGCAAGTCGATGATCAACGGGACGACAGGTGATGTAGTTGAGCGGCGCATGTGGCGCAGTCGGAGGAGGTGCCGACTGTCGCGTGCACGCGATACCAAGTTACTGGTTCGGATTTCTAGCCCAGGCCAACCAAGCCTTCCATCCCTCCAGGGTTGATGGTGGGGATACGCATTCAAATCTCTTCCACGACTTCCCGTGAAGGCAGAATGTGTGGCGCATCCCAAAAGGGATTGAGTAACGCCGTCCTTTATCCTTATGTAGTCGGGTGCTTCAAGCGGAAGTGCGGACCTCTCCGTCTCTGTCCCTTCTTCGTCTCTGTCCCTTCTTCAGCTACCGTTAGAGTGTAGTGAGCCTCAAGAAATTTTCTTCCCATACTTTCTAGAACACAGCACCATGTAAAAACTTCTCTGGGAGCTAGGAAAGAGTTTGACAGCGCTAGTATGTAAATTCCTAATTCTCAGAAATTCTCGTTCTGCTAGAGACTCCTGTCCTTCATTTCAGTACGCTGCTATGTCGGCCAACTGCACTGGATCCGAACCGAGGACTACTTCATAAGCCATGAGAAAGACGTGATCATTGAAAGCATGAGCCTTGAAGAATGCAAAGCCGTCTGTCAGGTTTCGTATCGCGGTTGCGCTTCTCTCCCCTCTTCTTTTTGTGCAGATTCTAATGCTTACTTTTAGGGAAACCTAATCGGCTCGGAAAAGTTTCCATGTCGTGCGTTTGTCTTCAATGCAGCCAAGAAGGAGTGTCATCTGACAGCCGAATCGGGGTAGGTGGGGTCGTTGATTTGATGTAAGAAACTCAACGATTGGAACGGTAGCCAAAAATTTCAGATACACGGGACGACGAGGAAATGCGTTCAATTTAAATCCGATCTCAAGTGGCGAGTACTTCGAAAAGTACTGCTTGCAAGGCAGGTTTGCACACAACCACGAACCCTGAGGGAAAATGCTTTAGTCCGTTTGACTTACGTTTGATTTAAATGTAGTCAAGCTGACCATTAATTGTTCACTGATCTTCAAATTTCTTCACAATTTGCGTTGGCATAGAGCGCAAGTTACACTAAAAAATTTGAACAGAAATAATTCTAACCTCTTTGGGTCCTAGTTTAATGTGGAAATAGGTACGTAGTTTTGGTTTAGAAGTATGTTCAGTTTGATTTCAAACACGTTAGGGTTGTTTAGAAGGGTGACCCATATCACGTGAGGAGGGTTCAATTTGAAGTGAAAACGGTGGATTTATTTATCAATTGTTTTAGAGCACATGATAAGTGCTTTCAATACCAAGCATTAGAGACAATCCTTGGAAAAGCATAACAATGATAATGACAAATTATTAACCAAGCTGAATGTTCAGGAGCAACTGAGAAACAAAGCACACTAACAAAGTTAAGAAAAAATTCAAAAAAAAAGAAAAGGAAGGCCTGCAGCTTGAAAAGTTTTTTTTACAAACAGCTAGAAGTGTCCTGTAAGAAGTTGTATTTGTTTGTGATAGCTAATAATAATACGTCAACAAAACAAACAAGAAACATATTAGGGGGGGGGGGCAAAAGTAATGAGACAAATTGAAAAAAATCTTTATCCCTTTATAATTCAATTACAACTCAACGATGCTGAGGAATGTATTTGCCATTAAGGGCAATGACCTTGCTGCTATCGCTCAGCCAACTTCCTGATCCCATCCTTCCAGAACTGCTTGGGCCTGGTGTTGATCAACAGCTCGATATGGTTGTCAAGGACTGCTTGGATTCTTGTGTCCCTTCCGACCAGGAAGTCCTGTAGGCTCAAGAAGTCGTGGTAGTCGCATGGAGAGATGTTCGGCGATTACGGTGGATGAGGCATGTGAACGTAGCCCGGCTGGCCAAGCTTATCCGTGGTTACTTGTTCCCGGTGGGGTGCGGCGTTGCCTAAGAGGAGAACCTTCTTGCGCGCTGCGACTGAATAAGTTCGAGTCGCCGGCCCATCTCTTCTATTTCGTTCACCATGGCCTTGGAGTTCATCGTAGTGCTCTTGGGAAACAGCTTCCGGTAAACCTGTCCATGGGCGCAGACCCAAAAGCTCCAAAGGTGCCTCTCGCCGTGAACATCTCGCCGAACGAAGGTCGGTAACAGGTCACCAGGCCTCACCCAGACTCGCTGCTTGGCAGGGTTAATGTAGAAGACGTACTTCTCATCTGGCGTGAACATTGAGCACAGGCTGCTCGGGATTGGGAATTGGGCGAGATTTGCGCGACACAGGTCGACTCGTCAGACTAGGGTTTCGGCATGAAACAGACTGGGGTTTTGGCATGCTTCTGAAAAGGGCGGAAGTGGTAACGTCTCAGATGAGCTTCAGTAAGTAGCATACAAACATACAAATACGATAAGCACAAAACCAGACTCCAGCCACGAGATATATGGACACGAGATATGTAATAGAAGGAATCTTTCGTCTAAGCTCTTTAAAAACATAAGAAGAGCATCAGCTTGCAAAGCAAATCTTGCCGTGAGGACATCTTGCTCGTGATCTATCATGTAAGCTAGTCTACGATCTTCTAGCACATTATTCCGGGATTTTTCATGAATTGAAAAAAATTTAAAAAAAAAGGTTTCTATTAGGTTGTCTGGATAGTTTCCACCGTTTTGTGTTAATATTTTTCATTAGTTTACTAACAGGTAAAAATTCAACTTGCATTGCGCATTAATGCTACTTTCTGTACAGAATTTTTCGCTCTATGTATCTAACTGAATAGTTTAGGTTTCAACGTTGTTTTATATATCTGTTCTTGAAGGGCTTATTAAAGTACGAGTCCTCCGTCAAGCCCATCGGCGTGCCTCGCACTTGTGCGCTTGGCGCGATGTTGCAGTATCACTAAGTTAAGGACAATCAGATCAAGTTAGCTGCTCTACTTGTACAGCTTTTTTCCTTACCTAGGATTACGAAAGGCTCGCAGTACGTACAGTGTATTGTATGAGAGGGCGATCTATTGGTTCGTCACTACTGGTCGTCCCTTAGTGAAACGGTCCCTCATTACTGGTACTGCTCTCCCTCAATAATCTCCCCTTAGCGGACGACGTCTCCGGCTCGCCTACTGAATCCTCAGGCACATTGGACAACGTCTTCGGCACGTCCACCTGAATCCGCAAACACGTTGACCGACGTCTTTCTGAGCCCCAGGCACGTCATGCGACGTATTCCGCACGTCTTCCCAATCCCCTGGCACGTAGAAGATGTCTGGGTGTTTTCCGCTATTTTCGCGCCACGTAATTTGATCAGCATCGATTGACGGTGATCGATACTGCAATAACGATCTTCAGATTCGTGTTCAGCGACCTCGACTATCCTCAGGGCTGAAGTTTCAAGGCAGGTAGGAGACGTCTAGGTGTTTTCCGCTATTTTCTCGCACCGTAATTTGATCAATATCGATTGATGGCGATTGATACTTCAAAAACGAACTTCAGATTCGTGTTGAGCGACCACGACTAACCCCGGGAGAAAAGTTTCGGATCACCTGGACAACATCCACAAAAAATCGATAGTTTGATCAATATCGATTGATCACGATCGATACTTTACAAACAAACTTCAGATTCGTGTTTAGCTACTGCGATTACCCCAGGGCTGAAGTTTTCAGGCAGATAGAACAAGTCAGGGTATTTTCCATATTTTCCTGCACCGTATTTTGATCAATATCGACTGAAGGCGATCGATGCTTCAAAACTTCGAAAACGATCTTCAGGTTCGTGTTCAGCGACCTTGAATGTCCCGGGCTGAAGTTCCCAAGCAAATAGAAGACGTCTGGGTAATATTCGCTATTTTTGCGCCGCAATTTTTCCCCGATTTCCCCCCCCCCCCCCAATTTCTCCTTATTTTTCCCTGCTATTTTATGACTCAGCGTCGTCGATGTAGGACTCATCGCTTAGCGCGTTTCCGAACGGCATTATATTTTAACTTCAAATTGGGTCAATCCGTAGCCGAGACAGCTCGACAAATCAGTCATTGTGGGGGCCTAATAGTGTTGGAGAAAACACTGTGCGCCAGTGGTTCAGCAAATTTCCGGCCGGAGATTTCAGCCTCGAAGATGACGCCGTAGCGGTCGACTTAGAGCAACGAGGCGACGAGTTGAAGGAACTAGTGGAAGCTGTCCAGAACAGTTCGCGGGGTCGCGGAAGAGCTAGACTTCAGTAAAACTGCTGTTGCGGGTGCTCCGAAACGCCTTGAGAAGGAGAAAAAGCTCGAAAACGAGTGCCCCGTGAGTTGAGGGAGCGGCGAAAATTGTCACGTTCGAGCTTTGTTCTTCAGCACTTTTACGCAACAAAACTGAACCGTTTTTGGATCGAATCATCAGTTGGGATGAAAAGTGGATTGTGGATGATGATAGGAAACGTTCTGGACAGTGGTGGGACTCCGACGAACCCTCTAGGCATTTTCCAAAGGCGAACCTCCACCAAAAAAGGTAATGGTCATTGTGTGGTGGTCGGCGGCTGGAGTGATCCATTACAACGTTTTAGCCCCAGGCCAAGCGATCACAGCAGAGTCCTACTGAGGAAATCGACGAAGTGCATAGAAAATTGCATCAACTTCGACCAGCGTTAAGTTTCAAAAATCACTGTTCGAAAATTGAACGGATTAGGAGTTGAAGTTCTGCCTCATCCGCAATATCCTCCAGACCTCTCACCAACCGATTACCACATTTTCAAACACTTTCGGACCCTTCTCGCTGGTAAAATCTCCATCAATCAGGACCAATCGAAAACAGCTTTCGTGGGTGTTGTCGAATCTTGACTTACTTCGACTGGATTATGGTAGTTCAAAGTGAAGCAGTCAAAACGCTTAGAACTTTCCGGACAGCCTAATAAAATATTCAATCAGAACTACTCTTAGGCACTGCAAACACACCGTTTCAGTGCCTTTCACCTGTCTGGAGACGTCATTCGAGCAAGTTCCTGAAAAGAGAATGGCGTCAACACCATATCGAGTGAGCAGCTAAATAGCTTTGTGGTGCTAATGTTTAATGGAGAGTTCTGCCTCCCAGGAATTCGCCTCTACCAGTGTGCACAGCTGTCTCGCAGGATGCTTGGACGACGGTGCTCAGTGTGCAACCGCCGTGTTCAACTACGAGAAGGTGACAATTTCCATCGCCTAAGTATTATAGTACGGGTACTACTTACAAAATTGCTGCCGTAAGGCAAAAGAATTAAGAGTAAGTGATGTTCGTTTACCGACCCTTTCAGGACCTCTGCTCGTTGTCGGAAACGTCTCAGTTCTCGCATCCGGAGCTGTTCATACCGGGCGAGAACATGGACTACTTCGACAAAATCTGCGACCCAGCACCGGTGGCGAGACAGCGCTCGGAGTCAAGTAGTTCCGAGCATGAGCCTGTGGTTGAAGGAGTCGCAGCTGTACCACTAGACGGCCGCGACCTACAAAGCGTGGATGAAGACCGTGTGGTCAGCTGAGGAATTGATCTTTGCAGTGTGTGCCTTGCTTGCTAGGAGCACGGCTGATATTAATAAAAACCACTAGAAAGCAAAAGGGGCGTCTCGTTAAAACAAAATATTCTGTGGTGCTTTCTAAGTCCACATAATACATGGCAGAAAGTCAGGCAGAAGATACCTCGGAATTATTCTTTGCTAACTATGTAGCGCTGAGTTGGAAGATTTTATTCAATGAATAAGGCTTGCGTGTGTGATCTTATTCAGTTTATCTTTAAGAAATATTCATCAGAATCAAAAACGAGCTCGACTTCGAGGACATTATGTTTTTAATCTCCTATGTGTTTAGACTTCACTTGGCCTGGCTGACATCGACGAGGTGTCCAAAGCAGTTGAGTACATACAGACGTCGACGCCTATGACTCCCGACCTGGAGTCGAACGTGATCGCGAGGAAGGAGACGCAAGCAGAGGGCATCGTCATCGACGATACTGCTGACTTCGTGAAGGAGCAGCAAACTCCAGTGAAGGCCCGTGAGTGTCCATCCTGCCTTTGTTTACCCTGCTACCATAGCTCCAATGGCCATGCCATGCCCGCGGAGGTACACCTTTCCTTAGCTCTTCTGCGATATCCGCTCCTCACAAGAATTAGCTAGATGCGAACAGTCGAAAACTGGATCTCTGGAAAGTAGTGCTGCATCCCAACTCGGTCACTACACCTCTCTTCCATATTCGCAGGTAGAATGCTCGCTTTCAGAGCTTACCTCAGAATGTCGCATGTCTGGCGTAACAATCAGAGTGGAATTCGCTGC